>JAXQQM020082344.1:0-272765 GCA_034641835.2 Pinus albicaulis | reverse complement strand
ACAAATCTTCTCTCTGTCTCTCTTCAAGAACGCACACATAGTGCTAAGTTCTTCTTACTGTGCTTTTCTTCGCACAACGAACTTTAAGATGACACTTACAATTACATCACAATGCATTACTTTGGCTCTCGGGCCTTTTCCTTTTTATATGTACGGCTGTGAATAAATTACATACAAAATATAAACCAATGTATAAACCAAAATACAAAAGGAAAACCTTGCAAAACATAAAATTTAAACATGGCACGACATACGAGTGGGGACCACTTCATAGTCGGCAATCGGCGATTGCGATGGCGCAAACGTGAGGAACAATCAAACTTGTGGTGCGATCTGCGATGGTACGCGAGCGCACATCGCAACTTCAACATTGCGATGATAAATACAGATGGCGGAGCGATTAAAAGGTACGATAATATTACGATGTTACGATATTCACGAAAATTGTCCTCATTACATCGCATTTCCACATTAACAAGACACTTGGTCTTGAACTTACGAAATTGCGCTTTTGTGCTCAAGTGGTAGAGACCACTTGTCCTTCCACTCATAAAAGACTTCCGCCTATTTAATTCCCCAATATTATCCTTTGGTTATTTGAGGCTAGCATGCTTGAAATGCTTGACTATTTAATTAAACTCATAACTCCTCCGTAGACTAAATATTCATTCCTTCTGCTGAAGTAACTTCTCGCCCATAACAAAATTAATTCTCCTCTGTTGTTCATACTTGGCTGCGGCCCATACTCAAATTAAATTCTCCTTACGGATTCTCCATTCCTCTTTAATACATAGTGCTGTGCACTCAAAACTCTGCGTTGCTGCTGTTGTCCTTTGTTCTTTGTTCTTCCTGCCCAAGGCACAACAGGTGACTTTAATATTTCTAACAATATGGAAAGTTCTACTGCATTTCGATTCGATCAAAGTGCAATATGGAGGAAGTTTGAAGAGGTAGGCATTGTTTCGGAGCTTTCTTGACGAAAAATGTTGGGGTTATCGTTTTGAGTTATTTTTATCTATAATTTAACTAGTTTATATTTCAAATAATTGCAAAATATTTTTTAACAATAGTTTAAATTTCTAAAATTATTATATTATAAAATCTTAAATGTTTAAATCTAAATTATTTAAAAATCTTAAATTTAATTTTTTATTTAATTTTATTATAATTAAAAATATATATAAATTTTTTTTATGATATGTATTAATTGATAATATAATTATACTATAAAAACAAAAATTTGAATCAATTTAACTATTATAAAATTAAGTATAAATTTTACATTATATTATTTAAATTAAAATAAGTTTTATGATTAAAATATTTACATTAGAAAAATTCAACTTCGCATTTATTTATCTCAATGAATTTTAATATTATTAGAAATTTAAATTATTTAATTGATTATAAAAAAATTTCATGGTCACATCAAAATATCCCATAAATAAGAAAAAAGAAATATCCCATAAGAAAAAAGAAAAATCTCTTATATTAATTATAATAAATATTAAATTATTCTAAAATTGTTTAATTTATTGTAATTTTTTTAAATTAGAATTTTTAATTAATTACCATTTTCAATATAATTGGAAATAATTGTTTAATTTATTTATTGTAGTAATTACTTATTTCCATTATGGAAAGAATAATATAAAGCATATTACTTACATTTAAGATTATGATATTTTATAATTGGTAAAAAGAGAGTTCTACAAATTTTGGTTGTGCATTAAAACCTTAACTATTGAATTTTGAATGGCTCTGCATGGCCCCGGAATTGCTCTTCGAGAGCTAGTTCTAATGGAGGGAGTGAAGCTCCTTCATAGTGTGAAATTGTTGGAGGCTAAAATTGGAGGGGACATCACTTTTCCCCAAACCCTAATGTTTTTGGCCATAACCCTAAGGAGGGTCACCATAATAGTTTTCCACCAAATGCCTAGAAGGACAAAAAATTATTGGTAGTTGTTGTCCCAAAGCTACCATGGATTCACAAATTTAAGTGCAATCGAGTCGTATTGGGTAACATATCCAATATATATAAGATCGTGTACTCTTTGGGAAATTCTTGGGCATTTGGCCCTCAAAAGCTACAAAGAAAACCAATTATACCCTATGCATGCACCAAGGCTTATATGAATATCTCAAAGTTTCTCCTAATGTACATTGATATTTATTATTGTGATGAACTCAAAAAATAGAGATTTAATTACAAGCATATCCCCTCTCAATGGAAAATATGCCATGTATCTGGCCATACATATAGGAATTTTCTTCTTCTACCTATAACTGCTAATCCTAACCCTAGTTCCACCTTTGATGATGGCAACTTCACCAAATCTAATCGAAGACAAAAGTGCCCAACTTCTCCACCCCCTCACATGACCCTGCCACATTGAAAAGTAGTCATCTGCTAGCATTCATTTTGATCATCTCTCTGCTATAAGAAATTCATACCCTCCTGTGGTAATGTGAAACTCTAAAATCGAAAAAATGGACAAAAATCCACCTTTGTGAATCTTGATTGAGCCACTCCATCCCTTATTTGTGCCTCGACCCCTACACATAATCATTTCTGAGAGCATCTTGAATCAATCCAAAGACCTCATGGAGAACATGGAGCTATATATCCTTGACCTCATAAAAATAATCAAATCTTGGAAAGGCAAGGAAATAAGGGTCATACATGATTATATATAGGGGGATTAGTGGATGATAGGAGGATATTTTAATTTAACTCAGAGCCCGATGGAAAAGAAAGGTGGGAATCAGATACTGGAACCAATGGCATTATTCCAGGCTATGATCCATGATTCAGGATTAGTCAATGTAGACACAGTTAATGTCTTGTACATGGAACAACTATCACATTTTTTAGCATCAAGTCACCTATTATTTAGATTGATTTTTCCTCTCTGAAGAAATGCTAGTTAAATATTTATTTTTTGAAGCTTTCATTTTTCCAAGCTTAGGGTCTAATCGCTGGTCTATTGGGCTATAAATCAATTTGAAAATGGCTACCCGTAATAGGCCATTCAGGTCTGAGAAATTTTGGCCTCAAAATCCATATTTTTTTTTGAAGTTGGAGTAGTGTTAGGAGATACTAATATAAAGGGAAGGTAAAATGCATACATTCCAACTAAAACTGAAGGAATTAAAACTCATAATTAAATGTTGAAAACAATAGTAATTCAACAATATTTTTTACGAGGCGAAAAAAAAAAGAGAAATTTGTGGACGAACTTTAGACCACCATTATCAATAAAGGAAGTTTGGATCATATTATTGAATAATAAAAAAAGTTGATACATGACCTCAAATCTAGAAGGAAATGAGAGGAAATCCTTTAGTGCAAAAAATTATTCATACAATGGCTGAGACAAGGCGATAAAAATACTAGATTCTTCCATAAAGCTCTAGTCAATCATACGACATCACAAATGACTCTTATCCATATCTTTGAGAGATAGATATAGCTTAATCAAGCATGAAGACATTGAGGAAGAGTTGGTATATTTCTATAAATATCTCCTTTCAGAGGATGGGTTGGATGGAGAGGATTCCAGATCAAGGATCATAGATCAAACCTGATAAACATTCAACATTAATGCAAGATATATCACTCACTAAGGTGGTAGAAGTGGTATAGTAACTTCCTAGAGATAAAGCACCAAGCCCATTTGGTTTGACATTGAATTTTCTTAAGCCCCATTGGACATTCATTCACAAGGAAGTACATGCAGTGGTAAAGTTGTCGAGGCACCTTCATTAGGTATGGTCTAGACTTAATGCTACCTTTCATACCTTGATCCCCAACACCAATAATGCTTGTTCTGCCAATGGTTTTAGATGCATCACTTTATGCATCATAATCTATAATATTATCTACTCGGTCATCTTGAGAAGGCTCAAGCCATTGTTAAAACACCTCATAGGACTGGATAAAATTTTCTTTTTTGAGGGTAGACATATTTTGGATGGGATTATCATAACACATCAGGTTGTTCATTCTCTTACTAAGAGAAGGAAACCATGGATGGGCATTAAAATTGATCTCTCTAAGGCTTCTAATAGACTAAATTGAAATTACTTTGAGTCTTTATGGCCTTTGATTTTTCACCCAATTGGATCTGAATGACCCTCTCTTTAATCTCCACCCCTTTCTTCTCTATTCAATTGAAGGTGTCACATTATCACACCTTTAGAGTGTCTAAGGGTCTCTATCAAGGGGATCCCCTTTCCCCTTACCTTTTTATTATTGTTGCATAATGTATGGGGACATCAAGGTGATGATAAATTAAGGAATTTTCAAAGGCTTGAGGTCATGAGGTCAAGAATTTCCTATACCCACAAACAGTTTGTGAACAACATTATGTTATTTGGTCAACTGACCATTCAATAGCCTCAAGGTTTTGCATCAGTTCCTCTTTGATTTTAAAATGGCCTTTGGCATGGTAATCAATGGGGAGAAATATAATATGTACTTTTATAACAAAAACAAGATGGTGTAAAGAATCTAGCAAGAAGTGTTGGCTTTCAATAGGAACACTACTAGTAAAATATCTTGGTATCCCTCTTTGCGGGGTTTGTGCTGGGAAGAGGTCAAAGAGAAGATTTATAGAAGGTTGGAGAATTTGAAATTTAGAGCGTTGAAGCTCCCTAGGTACATTACGCTTCTCAAGGTTATTTTATAGGCCCTTTTGATCTATGAATTGTCAATACTCCCAACTGCAAAAGGAATACACAAGAATATCGTCTCCTACTTCCACAAATTCCTATGGCATGGGGTATAGCAAGCCCATAAAAGGACTTTTTCTCTTGGGAGAAGTGGTTCCTACTAAAATGGGGGGGAGGGGGTTATAGGTTTACGGGACCCTAAAATTATTAATAAAAGCATGAGAACAAAGCTATGTTAGAGATTGATTGAGGGAGGTCAAGATGTATGGACAGAAATATGGACTAGGAAATAGAACCTGGTCAACACTTAAGTATCTAAGCTGAGGAAATGAGAGTTTTCATTAGGGACATAGATATGGAATATTTCATTGGAACACAATTATCTTATATACGAGGGCATGCTATGGGAAACTAGATATGGGGTTGCAACCTAGTTTTGGTAGGAATCCTAGAAATATCTTCCATGAATTTGAGGCAGTGATCCTTTTTTTCATTTTGGAAAACATAAACTCTCACTTCGAAGAATTAATGAAGTCCCCAGGAGGTGAATATTTGGGTTTGACAATCTGCCTCTTCTTCCTCAGCGGGAATGGACACATAGTCTGACTCAGTATTTTCTGCTACTCCGTTTAGATTTCTTCATGTCATCCATGATAAGTCAAATGCTTCGCTACTAAGCTCCTAGAATTATTATAGCGGACAAGGATGAGGGTGAAATATTCACAGTTATACAAAATATCTACTTAATTCTAATTAGACAAATGTCACTGTGAAGTGGGGTTCACTGATTCAAAAAGAAAAAATCCCTATCGACCTAAAAATTGTATAATTTGGTAGGATATTATAAATAATATTCATTTTAACTTTGACAAAATAATATTTAATTAAGAAAAGTGTAATGAAGGAGGAGCGCGATACTATCATTTCCACGGTGAAAGAAAATATTTAAAAGGGAAGGAATTCAAATATAATAGGTAGAATGGAAACCCTTTGAATCCGTTTAGATTGTAGCATACAAAAGACTGTATAATTTGATGGGATATTAAAACGAATATTCAATTTAACTCGTAAAAAATAATATTTAATTAAGAAAAGTGTAATGAGGAAGGAGCGTGGTACTATCATTACGAGCGTGGAAGAAAATGTTTAAAAGGGAACAAATTCAAGCATAATAAGTATAATGGAAAACCTTTATAATCTGTTTAGATTGTATCATTTCTTAGATGAGAGGCACATGAGAGTGGCTTCATCTCACTGGTTTTTTTTATATCTTATATTTTGTATGTTGATTTGGGTCGTATTATCATTTATATGTTGGTTTGGTTCAATTTTTAATCTTTTACGTTTTCGAAGTTTGATTACATTTGTGGAAATATTCTTTTCTTAATTTTTTAAATGATGGTAATGTACATTTTGAATGCCTAGGACATGTGTGAGAGAAGTGAAGGTATGATGGGTAGAGAAAGGATGATGATGATGATTTAATTCGCAATAAGTTTTTCAAGATGAGCAGAGATCATTCTGAGTAGCTTCAAAAAAATATTATAAAAATATGAAGGTTGAACTCTACATAATGTAGAATTATGGTTTTATCAATGGTTTTTAAATGTAGTGTTTTTTTTCTTCTTTTCATCTTTTCGTTATGGGCTAATACTTGTAATTTTACTTGGTTTTTGAGTAACTTTTAAGCATGTTTAGTTTAGATTTTGTTGGGAGTAACACTTCCATGTATTGTTGTGAGTTGTCATTGTGAGTGCCCAAGGAATAATTTAGAAGTTGTTGTTTCCTCAATATTAGTTGTAGTCATGATCTAGATGTGTCGAAGTCATTGTATTATGTTTTATATATTTGTAACTGTTGTGAACAAAAAAATATTGAAGTGTGATTTTTGTGTCACATTTCTCTCTATCTAAAATTATATTATGGAATTAGAGAAAGTGTTGGCCTAAATTTCTCAAGGGAAGGCCAGGATGATGTGCGAACTGTGAGAGCTAATCCTTTGTACATATATTAGTTTAGTGTTTTACTTCTACATTTCTGTGTGTAGATTTGTTTCTTTTGTAGATCTGGAGTTTTTGAGTGGGGATTTGTTTCTTGTGTACATATGGAGTTCAAGAAATATTTTTGGGTGAAATTTTGAGAAGGAACCAGTGTATGAAATGGTTATCGAAGAGTATGTGTTGTTATCAAATAAACTTAGTAGTTGAGGCCAAGTGCTGCAGTTTATTTTTCTTCATTGCAAAGTTGTTTGAATAATATGGTGGGAATTCAGCCCTCTATGCTCATAATGAGTATGGAACTTCAATGCTACACGTTGTTGACTGAGGTATGTGAAATCTATTATAGATTGAGCTCTTTGGATATATTTTTCAACTTCCCCCGAGAACATAACGGCCACATGGACTAGGAAGCACAAAAGGATTTATTATCGTTCACAAGGGTCATTTGGGATGACCATGAATGGTGGTTGATTGAAACCCACTGCAATACATGTGACTTTGGATATTTGACGGGATTTAGATCACATATTCAAAAGCATGTTGATGAAGGGCGTCCATGTCGTGAGAAAAATTATGATATTGATGCTTTGAATGCCACAAAATTGAAGGATGGAATCAATTTAGAAGTGATGCCTACAGATCTTAATCGTTACTGGTGCTTAATCATTGCTGGTGCCATAGAAGTGGGAACACATAATAGTGATGAGGAGTGGCTTGATATTAAGGTTGTTACCAATTATGAAATCTAGAAGTTTATAAAGAATGAGGTGAAGTGGAAGAGAGGAGTGCAGTTACCCTTATTCTCTCCTCATCAAATGGGGAACTTTAGAATGGGAAAAAATGAAGCGTTTGGTGGCGTGGACTGGAAGGTGAAGAGCTGGGAAGTGAGAGGAGTTTTTTCGAAGATTTGTGGGCAATCCAATTAGTGAAATTTATTCCAAATAAGTTCCACTTCACTTAGAAGATGTTGCGAATGAACAAGGATGTGAGCTGCGACACAAAGTTGCAATTTTGGTGTTCTCATTCTAGATGTGAACTCAAAATATTTCTTGATCTAGTTTTTATTGTATGGTGTGTTCCAATATTAATATTTTATAGCGAATGTATTGCAAAAATAAATAAAAATTAAATGATTCAGAACCACAAAGAATAGGTCAATTATTGAATATACTAATGTTACTCATCATGCTCCGGGAACATTAGTTATAGGTATTTCTTAATAAGGTAAAGCTAGTGTGACTCTTCGTGCTCCGAGAGCATCAGTATAGGTTATTTTATACAAGGTCAAGTTGTATAATTGTGTGTTGAAGACATTATGTACCCATAATGTTATCGTAGATCAGTAGTGAATATAAGAGAAGATCATATTTCAACATATGGTGGCATATTAGTGGAAATTTTATCCTAAAAGTTCCAATGAATTTTTCATGTAATTTCCATGTCATAATATGTAAACCAATAAAAATCCTTTAAACATAAAAAGAGGTTCATGTAAAGATTTTGGAGGGAAAACAAGAAAAAATTATGGTTTTTAAGCTTCTCTGGTTATAGTTTGATGAAGAGATCTCCGGATTATCCACAGTGTGATCAAACAACGGTCGACATTTTGAATCCCAACGAGGATCCATATTCAGGACAGGTTGAGATGTGAATGAAAAGTGAAAAGGGGGACGCAGAGGAAAAGGTTTAAATAAAGAGAAAAGATAAAAAGGATGGAAGAGAATCGACAATATAACTAAATTTTGATTTTGATTAGTTTTATTTTTAATAATTTATAAGGTAAGTGATTTTTAATTATTATTTAATAATTAATAATATAAATACCCTATAATTTAGGCTTAATAATTATTATTTTTAATATAGAACATATTTTAGTAAAAAAACACTTTCCATATTATTTAGTTTTAATAATTATTATTGTTATATTTTTAATATATAATATAGAATATATTTTAGTAAAAAGAGAAACATATTTATAAAATATTTAAATAATTTATTAAAAATCACTTACCTTATAAATTATTGAAAATAAAATTAATAAACATCAAAATTTAGTTATATTGTCAACTCCCTTCCATCCTTTTTATCTTTTCTCTTTATTTAAAACTTGTCCTCTACGTCCCCCTTTTCACTTTTCTATTCTCAAAAGTATGCACAATGGGCACTCATTAGATCTGGAAATTAATTCAGCATCCAACGAGTATCTATACTTGAAATTTGAGTATACCTATAAGGAGATAGGCCAAAAATATAATTAAAAAAAATTCCTCTTTTTCCTACAAAATTCATAACTATTATTTTATTATTTTAACTATCTTTTTATTATTTTTCCTTAGGAGTCCACTTTTGGGCTAAAATTACCTCTAATGGTTCCATAAGATGGTTGAGTATCAAGATTGTCCCGTTGTGCTTATGTTGGTTGAAAAGAGTCAATTTTGCAAAGTACATCAACAATGGTATGAAGTAGTTATTTCTTAAATGAATTAAGTAGGAAGCGCGAAATTTTGGTGAAGAAAAGAGACAAAACCGTGATATTTGAGAGTGGATATGAATGCTAGTGATGACCACATCAGAAAAATCTGAAATATATATATATATATATATATATATATATATATATTTATAGTTGTAATATGTGTTATCAATTCTTTCCATGTAAACATTAAGGGAGGGTTTTGGAAGTAATTCTTCCATGTGTTGTTGTGAGTTTTGATTGTGAGTTCCCAAGTGTCAATATAGAAGTTTTTGTTTCCTATTTATGAGTTGTTGTTGTAATTTAGATGTGTCAAAGTCAATGTTTTATGTCCTATATATTTGTAACTTTTGTGATCAATAAAGATATCAAAGTGTCATTTGTGTGTGACATTTCTCTCTATCTCAATTTTTTGTTATATCCATCCAATACCCAATCACTCGTGGCTTTTGTACTTCATTGAAAAGAAAACCCTCTGGATTTTTCAAGTTGTTTAGGGTTTAATGCACGACCCCTTCTCAATCGCAACGGTCTCTTTCAGCTATGAAAAAATTATTCTGTTATTTTTGTACTCATCCTAATACAAGTATGTATTCATTTTATGTTTTATTAATTTGTTCAACGATTATAGATGCAAAGAAGAATTGAAATATAAGTGAGCGATGAAGCCAATATTGAGGTCAAGTTGTGTAAGTTAAGATACAGATAGAAATGATTGTCTTCCATTGTTGACTACTTAGTTTAAAGCTAAAATCCATCTAGAACCTATGTTGGTTGAATGTATATTTAACATAGAATGAGTAGTCATGCATCGAAGAAGCATGATATTTATGATTTTCTAGTAGAAACATTTTGTGAAGGGTTGAGATATTGTGACCGGGTGTTCTAAATAAAATGTGTCCTTCCTTCATTTTTTGGATTTTTTGTTGTTTGGTTTTATTCAAATAGTGATTATTCATTGATAAATGATAATGGTTGTGTTGTAGGACACCAATGATTGAAATTATGATGATTTTAACTCCACTTACTTTATTAGTTAAAAGGTTTCTTCTTCCCTTCTCTTGAACAATGTGTTAGAAAATTTTTGGTTTAATATAACTCATCTTCAAGACTCGATAATAAAATACTTAAGAAATAATGAGATGTAGGAAAATAGTGCTTATATATATTATTATTCTGTTTTAATTCCATTTTATTGTGTTACCTCAAAGGTTTTAAAAAATTACATTTCTGGTGGTTTTGTTATATAGTGATTTCTTCCTATCCCTTTCAGCATTTAGTACGACAAATGATCTCCAAGCATCTTAGCTATTTGAATGTTAGAGTTTTCTAGTTTCCTCCCATTCACCCCATGTTATGATTTCAATCTTACTGATAATTGATACCCTTATTTCCTTTCTTGTTTATAGTTTGGGATTTGACTTTATTATAGAAAATTACATTGGGTTTTAAATTTTATTTTATTGCAAGAATAATTATTCGAGGAGTAAGAATGTTATGCTATCCATATAAATATTTTAGGGGTGGTTTTGTTATATAGTGATTTCGTCCTATACCTTTCAACATTTAGTACGACAATTGATCTCCAAGCATCTTAGTTCTTTGAATGTTGTCCAGTTATCTAGTTTCCTCCCATTCACCCCATATGATGATATCAATCTTTTTGATAATTGCTACCCTTATTTTCTTTCTTGTTTATTGTTTGGGATTTGACTTTATTCTATAAAATTACATTGGGCTTTAATTTTTATTTTATTTCAAGAATAATTATTCGAGGAGTAAGAATGTTATTCTATCCATATAGATATTTTAGGGTTCATTTTCTTATATAGTTATTTCTTCCTATCCCTTTCAAAATTTAGTATGAAAATTGTTCTAAAAGCATCCTAGATGTTTGAATGTTGGATTTATCTAGTTTCCTCCCATTCATCCCATGTGATGATATCAGTCTTACTGATAATTTCTACCCTTATTTTCTTTCTTGTTTATTTTTTGGGATTTGACTTTATTCTATAAAATTACATTGGGTTTTAATTTTTATTTTACTGCAAGAATAATTATTCGAGGAGTAAGAATTTAATGATATCCATATAGATATTTTATGTGCTATGTGTTAGGTAAACTTATCTTGGGAATAGTGATAAAATTGAGCAAGTGTAACAGTAGAGTTTTTGGGCATGTTGTTTTGTGTACCCATGGATTTATGTCCATGGTATTGCATATAATGGAGCCTATAATATATGAGAGGACTTCATTGTAATGTAAGTCCATGGAGGTGAGCTATTAGTTCTCACTTGGCCGGCTTTCCAAGTTTTGACCAAGGCTAATGAAGTTTAGTTGGGTTGTTGCTTTTCCCAAAGATGGGTTTTTCCTAGATAAACATTTGCGTTTATTTTTTATGTGATTTTTTCTTGTCATTTTATGTTTTTTACTCTCAGAAATAATTTATTATCTTTGCAGTAAATTTTTCACATGTTGTATCACAACCAAGTATTGGCTTTAGAGGGATGCTTCTGTTGATAAGGGTTTTCATTGGCCTAGTGGATGGAGATATTTGCGCAGTGTAAAAATTCCGGGTGTGGGATCATGAATGCAGACAAAGTATTTGATGGAATGTCTCAACCAAAATTTTCATTGTGTGGTGGTAAACGACAGAGTAAAGAATCATTTGCAGTTTTTCAAGTTGAGAGGATGGTCATATAAAGAGAGTAACAGTGAAAAAAATACACAATGGAGTCAATTATTTCATACACATGGGCATAGGCATGTGTGTCGTTGGGTAATTTGGGGTAAAGTCTAGATTAGAACTAGGTGATAGGGGAATTTTTGGTTAAATAACACCCCAGGTATAAACCTTAAGGGGGATAATTTCCAAAGTGATCAGGATTGACTCACTTGGCATGTTTGGATTTACATAATCAAAGAGACCCCAACTTAAGGTTTAAGGGGGGGAATGTTAGGTAAAATTAACTTCAAAATAAAGGTAAAGTTGACCAAGTCTAACAGTAGAGATTTTGGGCATTTGGTATTTTGTACTCATGGTTTTTCGCATGTGGTATTGCGTACCCTGGTTTTATGTCCATATTTTTGTTTACATGGTATTGCATGTAATGGAGCCAAAAAAAGGTTGAGAAGACTTCATTGTAATGTGAGGTCAGGAAGACTTCATTGCAATGTGAGGTCAAGGAGGTGAGTTGCGAAGGCTCAAAGGCCACTTGGCTAATTGTCCAAGGTTTTTGCCAAGGGTAATGAACAAAGAGTTGGAGTTTACCCAAATAAACATTTTTGTTTACGTTTTATGTGATTATTGCTGCTCATTTTATGTTTTTTCCTCTTGGAAATTATTTATTATTTCTGCTGTAAATTTTTAACAATATGGTGTTCTTTTAGGGAAGTAATAACATAAGGGGTTCTTCCTTTACTTTCCGCCATTTCTTCCCTGATTTATGATCTAAACAGTTTTTTATCGAGTGAAAATTTGAAAAGAGAAGAACATGAGAATAAAAATAGTCATTATAAATTCCAATATTGAAGGGTTTTATAAGACTTGTTTAAGTGCATAAATATTTTATGTTTTAAATATTATCCTTCTACTTGAATCTTGTTAATTTTCAGCCAAATTTTCATCTAGATTTCTTTTTTTTGGATTTCAATACTCACCATTGTTCTTCAGGGACTTTCTTGTACTGGTTTGTTGCCATCCATATTCATTACCTAATAGTAATCCTTCCTTGTATTCTCTAATTGTGATCCACTTGGTGCTAGAACTATATTATAAACCTTTACAAAACAATGTAGTGAAGCCTAAAAAAATAGTGATAAAACAAGAAGCTGCTAAATTTGAAAAAAAATAAAAAATAATACAAGTAATAATAGAAATACAATTTTTTGTGATATTATAAATTTGTATTTATTACACAAATCAAAAAATATTTTTAAATAAGAAATTCATACAATTATTATATAAAAAAAATTAATAATAATAATTTATATCTAAAGCTATAATATTTGAAAACTTTTTATTAAAATCAATTAATAAAAAAATAAAAATTATTCTTTACCATTAACTATTCTTCATATATGCATGTAATATTTGTGATTAGATTTTAATAAAATTAAAAATTAAGAAAATTGTTATGTATCTAGACGTGAAATTTATATACAAATATACACTTTTTTTAGAATTTCAAAAAAAATTATATTTTAAAATATTTGACCTTTGTAGAATTTTGAAATCAAAATAATTCTATCTTAATTAATATTTTAAAAAAATGTAATACAATCAAATTAAATAATAAAAAAATTAATTTACATATAACAAATAAAAAGTGTTAAGTTTTTAAAAAGAAATGCAAATTCATATAGCACACTATAATAGATCAGTATGGAAATGATGATGTAAAATATTATATAATGTAATGTTCACGAGCTCAAATTATTTAAACTAAAATTATAAAAATAAAAAAATAATACATATTAAAAAAAGTGTGAAATGTAGTGTGAGAGATTGTTGTGGGTCTTTTTTGAGGGAAGAGTGTCCTTTTTTTTGTTGAGTAATTGAAGGAATTTTAATGAAGGAAATTTCGCATTTCTGTTTTCAAACTGATTGTTATATACAAAGAAATATAGCCAAAAAATTTATATAAATTACAAAATATGTGTTTGGTAGGTAGTGATGACCCAAAGAGGGTTTTTACCAAATATGGAAACATATGAGAATTTAGCAGGTGGGTGTGTGCAATCGATAGGTTTTGTCGATCAATCTGCATATATATGATTAATAATCAATGGGTCAATAAGGATGCATTTCCTTCCATGGCAACAACTAGATTCTAATGTCAACATGTATGATAAAACAAATGAAGAATGAGAACCCTGATGCTTTTTCTTGGCCATTGAACGCATATGATTAACACATATGAATAGAGAAAGAGGCAAGGGAGGGATGGAAGATATATTGCAACATGCAATCAACACAAACGAGTTGGGTAGATTTGACTCCCATGTAAATTTTAATGCATATGGTGTCTATAGATGATGCTATTGCTTAAAATTGAGAATAAAAAATGGCATCCATGCCCAACAACAAAAATATTAATTAGGTAATCTCATTTTTAAGTTCAAGGATTATCATAATGTTTAAGAGGAATCGATCGTCCTATGACAACATTTGTAGGAACTAAAGGTTGTGTGGCAAAACTAAAAGGAATTGAAGATTGTTTTATCCTCAGTGGAAGAATTAAGTTCCTAGGTTGGGCGTATTACGGCAGGTTGATATGTCACACTTCACTTGGTGATGCACACAAGAAAATCCATGAGACACTTACAAATAGTACTGAATAATAGATTTTCTGATGTGTTATTAAACAAATTCTTAAAAGTACCTAGACTATTCACATTAGATAAAAAGGTCATCCATTACCAAAATATACAGTTTTTATCAATCGATTAACCCTCTCCAAATACTATGCTCTTGGCTCTTCCTTCTTTTGTCTCCCTGGTTGTGCTTCCAAAATTGTAGGTACTTCCATCATGAAAAATCAAGCGAAGGCACAACTCTTTGAAAGAGGATCGAACGATCAAATGCTTCAGACTTTCAGACCGATTAGTATAAAATGGTTTGTGACTTTGGCTATATTGGAACCACCAAAAATAAGATGAGAAAAGTCTTTTGACAGGGTGAGGTTGAGAACAGATGAAAGAGTGAGCCTATGTGTGCTTTGTAGAATATTTTGAAATCAAACTTGGAATGTAAGTGAGCCTATGTGTGCTTTGTAGAATATTTGAAAATCAAAGTTGGAATGTTGGTGTGCTTTAAGAAGAATAATGTGTTTGAACATGTGTCTCTCTGTCTTTAAAGACAGAACCACTTTGTTAGATATCCATAGTTGTTTACTTATTATGATTCAAAACAGTAGTAGCAAATTATTTTATATATTCTAGTTAAAAAAATTTTAAAAATAAAAACATTTAATTAAAAAGCCTAATCATGAATCATCTTTAAAGAGAGAAGTGCTTTGTTAGATATCCATGGTTGTTTACTTATTATGACTCAAAACGGTAGTAACAAATTATTTTATATATTCTAGTTAAAAATATTTTAAAAATAAAAAAATTTAATTAAAAAGCCTAAGCATGAAGCATCCCGACTTTACAAGAGCTCATGTAATGGTACTATTTGCCATCATGAATGACACGTGGCAGAATTAAAAAGTAATAAACACGTGTATATATATATAGTGGGGCATGAAGGAGCTTATTTAACGGTGCTATTTGCCATCATGAATGACAGGTGGCAGAATTCAACAGAATTAAAAAGTAATAAACACTTGTGTATATATATAGTGGGATGGAAACCAATATTTGGTGCCTATTGGGCCCATAAAATGCACCATAAATACACTGGAAATAGATGCCCACCGTTGGATCCAACTAGGCATCTATTTCCCTGTGTGCATTTATGGGCCAATAGGACCGATAAATATTGGTTTCCGTGGGGACGAGGAGTTCAGTAAAGGGTACTATTTGCCATCATGGGGTACAAAAAGTGCACTCCAAAGTAATAAACACGTGTATATATATAGTGGAGCATGAAGGAGCTCATGTAACGGTACTATTTTCCATCATGAATCATCATGAATGACACGTGGCGGATCTAAAAAGTAATAAACACGTGTGTATATATATATATAGTGGGGCATGAAGGAGCTCATTTAACTGTATTTTTTGCCATCATGAATCACAAGTGGCTATGACGGGCATCTATTTCTGTGTGCATTTATGGGCCAATAGATCCATGAATATTGGTTTCGTGGGATGACCATGTTCATGGGTGGGTGCTATTTGCCATCATGAATGACAGGTGGCGGAATTCAAAAGTAATAAACACGTGTGTGTATATATAGTGGGGCACCAAAGAGCTCATGTAACGGTACTATTTTCCATCATGAATGACAGGTGGCGGAATTAAAAAGTAATAAACACATGTGTGTATATATATATAGTGGAGCATGAAGGAGCTCATGTAACGGTACTATTTGCCATCGTGAATCACAGGTGGCGGAATTAAAAAGTAGTACGGCATGAAGGAGCTCATGTAATGGTACTATTTGCCATTATCAATGACAGGTGGCAGAATTAAAAAGTTATATATATATATATATATATTCCATTGCGTCATGTTAAAGCATTCTACCCCTGAAACAAAAATTCAAAACTGAAAAGTGCAGCCTGAGTTAGGGCATATAACTGTATTATTCACCATCGTAAATGACAGGTGGCGGAATTCAAATTTAATCAACACGATGGAAATCTCTTGAAATTCGTCACTTTATTTTTATTTCTTGTTCTCTGTATTATTTTAGTCTTTGCCGTTTTAACTTTGACTTGATTCTTCATTCTCTTCTTTTCCGTTTCTGAGTATGTTTGGTCGGTTTCTGCAAAAGGGATGTTGAAGGTTAGTTTAATCAAAGAAAGCGATTCCAAAGTGTGGCCGACAGAGGGATTGGTCCAGCAAAAAAACCATTACAAGGAGAACCTAAAATCTTCTATCCAATTTTTGTATTGTGGAGTTTTGAACAGAGCTTGCTATGTTTCTTTTCAACTGTGCAATTTTATAATATTATAAGTTTTGTAAAATTTCTTCATTATGAAAGTTGACCGTTGATATTACTTTATATTCGAAATAATTTTAAAGTGTTTTATTAACAATTAAAATATTATATTATAAAATTTTAATTATTTTAATATATATATATATATATATATATATATATATATATATATATATATCATTTATTTTATGATATTTATTAATTGATAATTTATTATTTCAGGAAAATTTAACTAAATTTGACATTAAAATATAATTAATTTTTATAGTTAAAGTATTTATATAAAGAAAATTAAACTATTCATTTATGAAGGAAACAGTGAGGCTGTGCTATCCAGGTCCGATAGAAACAACTTTCGTCCACTGTTGATTACTTAGTTTAACCTTAAAATCTATCTTGATCATATGTTGGCTGAAGGTATATTTAACATCTAATGACTAGTTATCCATAGAAGAAACATGATGTTTAAGATTTTGTAGTAGAAAATTTTTGTTAAGGGTTTAGATACTGACCTGTTTGTAAATAACATGTGTCTTTTCTTGAGTTTGGTTTTCTTTAAATATTGATTAATTTTTTTTTGGATCTTTTGTTGTTTGGTTTTGTTTAAATATTGTTTAACTTTTTGTAGTTGAGAAATGCTAATGGATGGGTTGATATCAATGACTAAAATTGTTAAAATTTTAACTTCGAGAAATCTAAGAAAAAACTAGTTGTAGGACATTAGTTAGTGTATATATTATTATATATTTTAATTTCAAATCATTTTTGTTACGTAAATGTTTTATAAAATATTATTATAAAGTTATAAAATATTATATAAGGTAATGATTTGTTCAAATAAATAATTAAAAAATTTAAAACACAATGATAAAAAATTAAAATTAAAATTAAAACATAATATTAAAATATATTTATTTTAGTCCTTTGATGCGTCTACGAAAATATTCCTTTTTAACCTTTCAAAAAAAGTGAATGATATGTAGTGTGTGAGATTGTTGATTACTTTTAGCTCCCTCTGCGTTCTAAAATATTTTGAAATCAAAGTTGGGCTTGGGTTATATCAATAACGTGTTTGAACATGTGTCGAGCTGTGTGGTGATCAAGCCTTTAAGTGCAAAAACGAAAACTATTTAACTAGGTATACATGGTTGTTTACTCTTACTCTTTAGTTAGTATATTAGTTAGTATATATGATTGTTGTCATTATTCTTAAATTTTAAAGAAATTTGATAAAAAAAAAATTTAAAAGAAAAATTTAAAAAATATCAGTAAAAACAATTATATATATATAAAATAAGCACATTTAGAAAGCGTAAACGCGTAAGCATGAAGCATCGTGGCCACACACAATTTTTCAAAACCCAATAGTGTGGCATCACCGAGCGCATATGGTGCTACAATTTGGAATCGTGTATCACAGGTGGCGTAATTCAAACGTAATCAGCACATTGGAAATCTATTGGAATCCGTTCCATTTATTATACTCGAAAGAGGAGCTGTTTCATTTCTCTAGCCGGGAGACGAAATGAGAAGGGAGGAGAGAAGCGGCTCTACATTGAGGGTATTTGTTTTATTGTTGCTCAGACGAAAGGTTGCGGGGTTAGAAGATTTCACTCTACCTCTTTCTCTTTTTCTTTTCTTTATATTTAACTTCAGCTGGGCACGCTTTGCACTTCATTTTCTTTCCACTTTATTTTGATTTCTTTGCTTGTGCATTCTTTTAATCTTTGGCATTTTGAACTTCGATTTGATTCTTCGCTGTCTGTTCCTTTCCGTTTCCGAGTACGTTTCTTTTGTTGACTTTTATGGAATTTTTGTAATATGGGGTTTTGAAGTGAGCCTACTCTGTTTCTTTTCGATGTGCAATGGCAGATGCGGTCCTTTCAAGCGACACCAGGACGAAATAATGTATTCTTCCTTGGTCTCCAGGTAAATTTTGTTCATGTTTAGTTTTGCTTCGTCTGGCTTCTTGTCATTCATGTGTTTTGTACCTCATTGGAAAGAAAGATATGCACTTTCGATGGGGTTTAATGCACCCTTCCCTCTTTTTTTTAACAGCAGCGGCACCATTCTCTTTCTTTTAATCGCAGCGAGTTCCTCTAGGCATGCAATTTAAAAAATTAAAAAAAAAAATCTACAGTAATCATCGCTGGTATGTTTTCTGTTTTGTTTTATTAATTTGTTCAGTGATTGTGCATCCAAAGAAGAATCCAAAGATAAGTGAACTACGAAGTCAATAGAGAGGCCATGCAGCAGGGATTAAGATGGAATGCCACTGTGTGAGCGTTTACTTAATTTCTAGTTGAAATCCATCTAAGATCTACTCTGGGATAATGTATGTTCAGTATGAAATGAATAGATATAAGACTGAAACATTATATCGGATATTTTTTAGCCAAACATTATGTTAGGGTTTTAGATATTGTGAACCACTGTTGTAAATAATAACTTGTCCTTGCTCTTCTTCTGATGACAATTTTGTTGGTTGGTTTGGTCAAACAATAGATCGATGATGGAGAACAGCGAATGGCTGGGTTGCAGGGCACTAGTGCCTGGATATATTATAAGTATTACTTATTGTGCTATTTCAAAAGTTTTGGAAACTTACATTTGCTTTTAATAGTTGCTTAAATTTAATCGTTTAATAGTTTAGTTTAATCCACCCGCTTTATAGTTCAAACGGTCTAGTTCATGGGTTTTGAAAAGCTAGATAATTTTATAAGTAGTGCATATTGTAAATGTAATTATGTTTTTTTTATATTTACTAGTGTATATTTTCAAATTAATTATATTTTTTATATTTATTTTGAAAAGAATTATATTTTTTATATATTTTTTAAATAAATAAATAAATTAAAATATTATATAAATTAAGAATGTTTATACTAAATAAATGGATATCAATAATTAAATAATATCCATAATTAACTCAATTACGTGTTTCTAAATATATATATTTTTTAATTTTTTAAAATTAACATCGTGAAATATTTTGATTTCTGTCTCTACTCTAAAACGTTTTGATAGTTACTGACCTAATTTAATATACAGGACTGACCTACTTTAACGTTGAGCTAAATTAGTTCAAACCAGACAATATGGCAATCTATCTTCAAGGACTTCCACTAACGAAACTTCTCAACGGCTCAACTGATTTTCATTTAACAAGCTGACGTGATAGCTTTATACTCTAGTCTCTGCCTAAATCAGAGTAGCATTTTAACTGAAAAATGCTGTTTTTTTTGCTGCACTGCTACTTTTCCTTATCGATTTTTTCTCTAATTCTTTTTAATTCTCTGTTTCGATTATTCTTTATTTACTGTTATATCGGGGTTTCCATCATTCTGCTGCCACATATTCACCGGGTCTCACATATCGAAAGTTCTCTGCATTTCAGTTCGTTCAAAGTGCAATAAAATCCAGATGGAAATGAGACGAAATCCTTTAGTGCCAAAAATTGTGCATAAAATGGCTGAGAGAGGGCTATAAAAATACTAGATTCTTGCATAATGCTCTAGTCAATAATAAACATCACAAGTGACTCTTCTCCCTATATTCAAGAGACAAATCAAGGTTAATCAAGCATGAAGAAATTGAGGAATAGTTGATATCTTGCTATAAATATGTCCTTTCAGAGGATTGGTCGGATAGAGAGGATTCCAAATCAAGGATCACATATCAAACCTAAAAACAATGCATCATTAATGCAAGAGATATCACTCGCTAAGGTGGAAGAAGTGGTATAGTAAATTCCTAGGGATAAAGAACCGAGCCCGTATGGTTTAACTTTGAATTTTCATAAGCGACATTGGCCATTCATTGGTAGGGAAGTACTTGCAGTGGTAAAGGAGTCGAAGTGCTTTCATTAGGTAAGGTGTAGACTTAATGCTACCTTTATTACCTTGATTCCCAAGATGAATAACTCTTGCTCTACCAATGGTTTTAGATGCATAAATTATGCACTGTAATCTATAATATTATCTCCTCAGTCACCTTGAGAAGGCTAAAGCCATTGTTAAAACACCTCATAGGACTGGAGCAGATTTTCTTTGTTGAAGCTAAACAAATTTTGGATGGGATTATAATATACCATCAGTTTTCTCATTCTCTTAAGAAGATAAGGAAACCATGTATGGGCATTAAAATTGATCTATATAAGGCTTCTAATAGACTAAATTGGAATTACTTAGAGTCTTGGTGGCCTTCTATTTTTCACCCAATTGGATCCGATGGACCCTCTCTTCAATATCCACCTGTTTCTTATCTATTCAAATGAATTTGTAACATTCTCAGACTTTTAGAGTGTCTAAGGGTCTCCATCAAGGGGACCCCATTTCCCCTTACCTTTTTATTTTTATTGCAGAAGGTATAGGGATATACACAAAGGTGATAATAAATCCAGGATTGCTCAAAGGCTTGATATTATGGGGCCAATAATTGCCTATATTGATGAATTTTAATATTATTAGAAATTTAAATTATTTAAGTGATTATAAAAAAATCATGATATTTATTAACTGATAATTATATTATAAAAAAGAAAATCTACATCAATTTAACCATTATAAAATTAAGTATAAATTTTACATTACATTTTTTAAATTAGAATAAGTATTATAATTATAATATTTATCAATTTGAATAAGTTTTACAATTAAAATATTTATATATTATAAAAACTAAACTTAGCATTCATTTATTTTGATGAATTTTAATATTATTAGAAATTTAAATTATTTAACTGATTAGGAAAAAAATTCATGGTCACTTCAAAATCAATTAATATTCCATCATAAGATTTTTTTTCTCTTATATTAATTATAATAAATATTAAATTATTTAATTATTTAATTTATTATATTTTTTTTAAATTAATTTTTTGAATTAATTACCATTTTTAATATAATTGGAAATAATTGTTTAATTTATGTATTTATTGTAGTAATTATTTATTTCCATTATGAAAAGAATAATATAAAGTATGTTACTTAAATTTAAGATTATGATATTTTATGATTGGAAAAAAGAGAGATCTACAAATTTTGGTTGTGTTCTTAAACTTTAACTATTAAATTTTGCATGGCCCCTTAATTGCTCTTCCGAGATATAGTTCTAATGGAGGGAGTGAATCTCCTTCATAGTGTGAAATTGTAGGAAGCAACAATTGGATTCGACAACATTTTTCCCCAAACCCTAATGTTTTTTTTCCATAACCCTAGGAGCATCATGAGAATAGTTTTCCACTAAGTCCCTAAAAGGAAAACAAATTCTCAATAGTTGCCTTCCCAAAGCTACCATAGATCCAAAAATTAAGTGCAATCGAGTCGTATTAGGATATATCCAATATATGTAAGATCACATACTCTTTTGGAAGTTCTTGGGCATTTGGCCGTAAGAGAAGGCACTTTACCACTAGGTCCTACTAAAGTGGAAACCTAAAGGGGAAAACAAATTGGAAATAGGTGCCAACGAATTTTTTACTATAATATTTGGAAGCTTTGAAGATAAAAAACACTGATACTTTAAAATACTTGCATTTGAAGGATATATTTGTATCCAATAAAGAATATTTCATCGCAGCTCTACTTTGGATCAAAATGTACTCATTTTGTAAAACACTCCAAAGCTACAAAGAAAACCAAGTATAACATATACTTGCATCAAGGCTTATACGAATATCTCAAAGCTTCGCCCAATGTACATTGATATTTATTATTGCGATGAACTCTACAAACAATGATCCAATTACAAGCATATCCCATTTCAATGGCAAAGATGCCATGTTTGTGGCCATACACATAGGAATTTTCATGTTCTATCTATAAATTCTAATCCTAACCCCAATTCCAGCTTCTATAATGTCAACTTCACCAAATATAGTTGGAGACAAAAGTGGCCAACTTTCCCAGTCCCCCACATAACCCTGCCACATTGAGAAGTAGTCATCTGCTAGCATTCATTTTTACCACCCCTCTGCCATAGAAAATTCATACCCTCCTATGGTAATGCAAAACTCTAAAATCGAAAAAATGGACAACAACCCACCTTTGTGCACCTCTACTGAGCCACCCCAGTCCTCATCTCTGCCTCAACCCACACAATTAATATTTTTGAGAGCGTCTTGGATCAATCCCAAGACCTCATGGAGAACTTGGTGCTAGATATCCTTGACCTTGTAAAAATCATCAAAGCTTGGAGGGGCAAGGAAATAAGGGTCGTATATTTTATCTCCCAAGGGATTACTGGATTGTAGGAGGAGATATTAATTTAACTCAGAGCATGGAGGAAAAAAAGGTGGGAATCAAAGACGATAACCAGTGGCTTTATTATAGGCTAGGATATATGATTAAATATTAGTCGATGTAGACACGGTCAATGGATCATACACATGGAACAACCATCACAATCTCTAGCGTCAGGTGACCTATTATTTAAATTTATTTTTCCTCTATGAAGAAATGATGGTTAAATATTTATTTGTTAAATATTCCATTTTTCAAAGCTTAGGGTCTAATCGATGACCTATTAGCCTAGTAATCAATTTGAAAATGTCTCCCCATAATAGGTAATTCAGGTCTAAGAACTTTTGGCTTAAAAATACTTATTTTTTGTTGAAGTTGGAGTAGTGGCACAAGATACTAATATAAATGGAAGATAAAATGTAGACATTCCAACTAAAAATGAAGGAATTAAAACTCAAAATTAAATTCTAAAAACAATAGGAATTCAACAATATTTCTTAGGAGAATTAAAAACTAGAGGAATGTATGGAGGAACTTTAGACCACCATTATCAATGAAGGAAGGTTACCTCATACTATTGAATAACAAGGAAAGGTGATTCATGAACTCAAATCCAGATGGAAATGAGAGGAAATCCTTTGGTGCCAAAAATTGTGCATACAATGGCTGAGAGAGGGTGATAAAAATACTAGATTCTTCCATAAAGCTCTAGTCAAGAATAGACATCGCAACTGACTCTTCTCCCTATATTCAAGAGACATATATAGGATAATCAAGCATGAAGACATTGAGGAAGATTTGGTATCTTGCTATAAATATATCCTTCCAGAGGATTGGTTGGATAAAGAGGATTCCAAATCAAGGATCACAGATCAAACCTAAAAAAAATGTAGCATTAATGCAAGAGATATCACTCACTAAGGTGGAAGAGATGGTATAGTAAATTCTTAGCGATAAAGAACCAATCCCATATGGTTTAACTTTGAATTTTCTTAAGGGCTATTGGCCATTCATTGGCAGGGAAGTACATGCAGTGGTAAAGGATTCAAAGCGCTTTCATTAGGTATGTTGTAGAATTAATGCTACCTTTCTTACCTTGATCCCCAAGACAAATAACTATTGTTCTGCCAATGGTTTTAGATGCATAACATTATACATTTTAATCTGTAATATTATCTCCTCAGTCACCTTTAGAAGGCTCAAGCCATTGTTAAAACACCTCATAGGACTAGAGCAAATTTTCTTTGTTGAATGTAGACATATTTTGGATGGGATTATCATAGACGATCAGGTTCCTCATTCTCGTAAGAAGTGAAGGAAACCATGGTTGGGCATTAAAATTGATCTATCTATGTCTTCTGATAGACTAAATTGGAAATACCTAGAGTCTTGGTGGCCTTCTATTTTTCACCCAATTGGATCCGATAGATCCTCTCTTTAATCTCCACCCCTTTCTTCTCTATTCAAATGAATGTGTAACATTCTCACACCGTTAGGATGTCTAAGGGTCTCCATGAGGGGGATCCCATTTCGCCTTACCTTTTTATTCTTGTTGGAGAAGGTATAAGGATATACATCAAGGTGATAACACATCAAGGAATGCTCAAAGGATTCATTTTATGGGGTCAAGAATTACCTATCACCCACCAAAATTTTGTGGACAATATTATGTTATTTGGTGAACTGACCATTCAATAGACTCAAGGCTTTGCATCAAGTCCTTTCTGATTTTAAAATGGCCGTTGACATCGCGATCAATGGGGAGAAATATAATATGTACTTTTATAACAAAAACAAGATGGTGCAAAGGAATCTAGTAAGAATTCTTGGCTTTTAGATAGGAACACTACTTGTCAAATATATTGGTATCCTTCTTTGTGGGTTTCACGCTATGAAGAGGTCAAAGAGAAGATTTATAGAAGGTTGGAGAATTGGAAATTTAGAGCATTGAACCTTGCTAGGTACATTATGCTTCTCAAGGTTATTTTATAGGTTCGTTTTATCTATTGATTGTCCATAATACCAGCTACAAAAGGAGTACACAAGGATATCATCTCTTGGCTCCATAAATTCCTATGGTGTGGGGTATAAAAAGCCCACAAATGGAATTTTTTCTCTTGGGAGAAACAGTGTCTATTAAAATGGGGAGGGGGTATAGGTTTTCGGGACCCTAAAATTATTAATAAAACCATGAGAAAAAAGTTATTTTAGAGATGGATTCAGGGAGGTAAATATCTATGGAAAGAAATATGGACTAGGAAATATAACCTGGTCAATACTCAAGTAGAGAAGGGGAGGAAATGAGAGTTGTCACTCGGGACATCGATATGGAATATTACATTGGAATACAATTACCTTATATACAAGCGCATGATCTGGGAAATTAGATATGGGGTTGCAGCCAAATTTTGGGAGGAATCCTGGCAACATATTCCATGGTTGGAAAGATAAGAATAGGTAAGACTTCTCAAAGAATATACCACAAGGATATCAACATCAATGGTCAAAAACATCTGAAAGGATATATGAAATATCGATCAATGGCGATAGTGGAAGGCATAAGAGAACTGAGATGAGGGTCAATTTTCTCAGGAATTATAGATCTTAGAAACACAATTCAATGAAATAAATATTTAGGTATTGAGAGGGGGAAACAAGTTGAAATGGAGATATCATCCCAATGTACGTTCACTATCAAGGAGTCTTATGGAATTTTCACAAACCATTCAAAAATCCCTAAGGAGCCTCTTTGGTAGAATCTTTGGAAATGCAAGGTCTGGACGAAGGTGATGAGTTTCCTTTGGTTAATTGAATGGTGGTGACTATTAACATGGGATCTGTTGTGAATAGAAGGTTATGTTGGCCCATCCCGGTGCCCCTCTTTTCAACAATAGGAGGAAATATTTGATCATTCTCTTAACACTTGCGTAAATAAGGAGACATTATGGGCCATGATTCATATCCTAAAAAATCCAATCTTGAAGAGGGATTGGGGTTTGGTTTTAGGATTTTCTCAATTGAATGTCTAGAAATAATGTAATAGAATAATATTCAAAGATATAAAATTCATAGGGAATTTTATTTGGAAAGCGGAAGGTGAGGAATATTGCATTTTGCGGAGATTCAGAGGTAACCCAAATAACAATTTATTTCGATAGCCCACAACGACTTACTAACCCTATTTCATCTCCAAAATTTTTCTCCCTCCCACCCCATGGATTCATTAAGATAAACCTCAACAGGGCCTCCAAAGGAAACAATGGTCCAGTCAGGTATTGATGTCTTGTCCGTGATGACCGTGGTAACCATATTCATTTTTCTTAAAATATTTTCGACATAATATTAACACTGTGGATGAATTTTAGGTCCTTTGAAGAGCCTTATCCTTGGATCATAAAGTGGGGTACACCAAGTGATAGGTGGATTGGTATTTGCAGTTAGCTATAAATGCAGTCAAGAAAGTAATCAATATATCTCTAGTTCAAAAATTATTTAAGAGTTTCCGCCTTAATCTATTGTTGAATATAATCCAATTATTGGTGCTCTCCTTTCAATAAATCATCATGGCCCGCTCTAGATTATTGGGAAATGAAGTGACGAATCTACTAGCCAATTAGGGTAGTCACGATCCCATCCTGGAAATTTTTCTAAACTAGCCACCTCAAAATCCCAATAATTTGGCTGCTTAGTTTAGTATCATCATGAAGAGGGAAAAAGAGGCTCAAATGGGGAAGGATGAACCACGTTATGAGGGAATAATCATTATCCCAAAGTGCCATCTCGAAAATTGTACTAAGGTATAATTGGCATGTGTTATGCATGCATACACAATATCAATCTTTCGTTATGGGAGGTGGGAAGTTTATTTGCATGAGCGTAGGTGAATTGGTTGTTAGTGAGTTTGGGAATGGGAATTTCTGAAGGTGGTAGGGAGAATGAAGTGTTTGTGTAGGTCGTAAACTTATGCAAAATTATTTGTTCGTGGCTCTTAGTCATAATTATTTTTGTTTGAAGGGGAGGATTTCTTAGGCACATCATTGGGGCTATCAAAATCATACATGTTACTCTAGAGAGAAACTTATTTAAAGGCTACACTATAGAGGGCTTCGTGAGATGCAAGAGACACGCTTACAAAACTGGGTTATGGGAGTGGATATATTAATTTAATGTTTGGCTTCCTTCAAGTTATATTATTGGTCACTTCAATTTCTATTGTGTTATTTCGCATTATACGTTTGGGGAGCTGTGTAATAGCAATGTTTTTTTTTGTGTGTTTCAATCCCCTGCTAAGGGTAGCTTGGGTTTAAGTGAATTATAGGCCCATTGTAGAGATGTCAATGGTTTTGATTCCATTTCTTGGATTTTGGGGTTAGACACATTAGAGTGGGTACATGACCTGAGACTTCAAGGCCATATAATGGTGAATATGACATAGGATGTTGGTGTGGTGTTTTTAATCTCTTTCTTTGGGTGCATTTCTATTTGAGGGGTTTTTTTGAGAGAAGGGTCACACCAAAATGGTTTGGAGGATGGGGTCTCCCCGTCAGGATCAACATGATTATCATAATGAAAATATCAATTTCATGAACGATTTGTAACATAATCAATGAAATATGAATAATTTTCCAATGCCACTTGAATGAGGCAAAAGGTGCCTAACTGAGTCTATCGATTTCATGTCCATGGAGAACCAAGGCTTCTAGAAATTTTGGGTAATAACATGAATAATCCTCATACCATTGATGTTTTTTGGTTCTCTTTATCTTAGAGGTCTTTTGGGCATATTAGTATTTTCGATTTTGGGTTCTAAGCAACTCTTAGTATTTTGTAATAATCTTTGGTGTTGTTCTTCTACCCAAATTTAGTAGGAATGAGACCGAAAGAATACTGAATACATATAGTAATATTTTGATGAACTAATTGAAAAAAAAATCTTACATTATAAAATTTAATGTCATTTTGAATTTAAATTTGTTTATAATTTTCACATAATTGATAATATATTTTACTTTTATATTATAATATCTATTAATTGATAATTTAATTATGTTACAAAAATTATAATTTGCATAAATTTAACTATTATAAAATTAAATATCACATTTATTCTAAATTATATATATAGTAATAATGAAAATAATTATACCAGTTAAATTAAACATCACATATTCAACTTAATAATTTTCATCGAAAATTAATTTACTTAATTAGTTATAAATAAATTTCATGATCACTTCAAAATTTAATTGATTCAAGTCTTTAATAAATTAATTCATTAATAAATCTACAATTATAATAAATTTTTGCTTTATGTAAAAAAATTTGCGCATTCCAAATTTTCCTCTATATTAATGATAATACATTAAATTTTGTTAAAATTATTTAATTTTTTATAATACATTAATTAATTAATTATATTTATTATTATTATTATTTTAATTTATTGTTTAATTTATTATTTTCATTTTTGAAAAAAATAATATATAACCGTTTATTCTTTAAATTTAAGATTACAGTATTTTGTGATTGGTGAGAAGAGAGTTCTGCAAATTACATGGCCCCTTAAATGCTCTTCCCAAAGCTAGTTCTAGTCGAGGAAGTTGAGGTCCTTCATACTATGGAATTATAGTAGAACGATAATATAACCGGAGAACCTTCAACCCCAAACCCTAAGGATTTTTCCCCAACGCTACGCAACAAAAATAATTATCGACACCTGCCTCCCTAAATCTACCATAGATAACAAAATTTAAGTCCAATCTAATTTTATTGGTGAATACATACAATATATGCTATATCTGACATTGATTGGGAAATTCGTGGACATTCGTTCCTCAGAGAAGGCGCTCTACCATTGGATCCATTTAAGTGTTTATATAGTTAGATTTAATATCTATGGTAATTTATAAATATTTTAATAATTAGATTATATTTATGTTAATTTTGGATTTTTGAAGGTTAAAGTTAAATTTATTTTCACTCTAATAGAGATATGTATTTTAATGGATTTTATCTCTTTACATGCTTGGTAGATCTAGAATTAAGATAGATCGACGTGCTTATTAAATAATGTTAGTATGAGGAAGATGTGGTAACACATTAAATGAGATGTTGAGATATTGTAGTGAAGTCATAACTAAAAAAATAATTAAAAAAAAACATAATGTTACATAACTATATTACAAAATTTTCTATATATTAATTAAGTAGCATTTATAACCATGTTTGATAGACATATGTGGTCCTTATAAAGTCTTCCAATGTATCTTCGAAGAGGAATGAGCACATGGTGATACATTCGATGGTACATATCAAATTATATTGTGATAATTTAAGACATAGCATATCATAGTTGCATATCACATCACATATATATGTACTTTTACTCATGTCAAGATTAGACATTAATATGAGCTTCGGTAAGCTGTCGTTTAATACCGACCGCACACATTGGTTTAATGGTTATGAACTGTGTGCGATGCCTTAACTAACACATTTGTCTTGATATAGAATGCACCAGCCACTCCGGTCCCTCACCTTTTCACTATTCGCAAGCTTCTCGAATTATTTGCTAGAGTTTTTTGGTGAGTATGACACGACATATTTCGTTCATCCTTACCATTGATCTTTCACTATCTGATCGGACGGTGCACAATGAAGGGTGGGAGGTTAGGGTAACGAAACCGTACCCCCTTCGGAAGCTTTGTTAGTCATTCGCTCTCAGACTGATTCCATACTTTCTGCAACCTTATTATTTCCGACTCCTTCGACTCAGATTTAGTTCAACTGAGCCTATTGCTGGTAAGTCCTATAAACGATATTCATTTCACAGTTTCTTTGCTCTACATTTACCCTTAAGGTTGATGACTTTTCTTCACGTCGCCTCTAGGTTGAGAAGCTATTCAATAGCGACACTTGTACAGAGGAGTTGAGCGCACTATGTTTACCAAAATTGCCTCAGTAATTTAGTTACAAGTTTTATTTCCGTTCTTCACTTCCATTTAATTTATCTGAAATTGCCTCTAATCTTCTTGCGTTGGAAATGTAGGCCTTTTTTGATACTGATACGCACCAGTATGTGATTGCTATAATTTACAATTGGTCAACCCAATAAGGGTGTCTTCACTGAACTTTCTCTTTCCACTCTATTTGTGAGGAAGAAGATCAACTGAGGGTAAACCCTCTGTTCCTCTTACAGGTTGCTTGGTGTACTCAACATCGTGCCTTCCAATAGGTGACTCTTATATCCTACTAGGATTTGTAACCCTCGTATTTCCTCAAATTGTACAGTAATTATATGAAGATTGAATGTTTTCTATTGGAGGGTTTTCAAGTTAGAATTCCTCTAGTTTGGGTTGTCTGTAAATGTCATGAAAGGTTATTAGTTTCTCAAAAATAGTAATATGTATAGTTGCTATATGGCCCTGGCTGTGGAACCTCTTGGTCGGTGAAAGATTTGTTTTTTTTTGTTTTTTTTTGGTTTTATGGTCGTCCATTACTAAATGTATATATGATATTCGAATGCTGAGAAATAACCTTTAGAAGGTTTACTTATACATATATATATATATATATGGCTTATTTCGGTTAAAGTTTACTACTTCTTTGCTTCTAATAATGAGATTTCTCTTTTAATGGTTAATGGTATTTCATTTGTTTACTGTAAGGAACTATATATGTTCAAGTATTGTTTAGTTACATCCATATTGGGGTTGTTACAAAACTGAAGGGTCCTTGCTTTAATTACCCTAACCCTTGCAATCTGTAATTTTTATATAGTTTAACAATTTACTTTTATGAAATTGTTCATAGAGTTGTTGACCCTAGAGAGGACTTGACCTGAGTTCTAGCTCACCCTGGAACAAGTGTTTGTACCTTTGAAATCCCTTACTCTCTTTTGTAACATTAAAAAGGAAATTTCTATTTATTGTTAGAAAAGCCCAATTGAATTATTTGTTCCACAATGCTCATCTTGGTAGTTTAGCTATGCCTAAAGCACCATTTAATTTATTTAATGTTTACCTACACAATTCATGACTTCGTTTCCTCATTTCATGGTATTAATACATCCTTATAGACTCAGTTATGAACAGGAGAGAAATCTGTCTACTCATCATACAATTAGGTTGCAACTAGGGTTTCCTCTTATAAAAAATCGGTTTAATACTTTACATAGTCGTCACGTTAATATCTTTGTATTATTTAAATGATGTACAAGAGTAAAGCCAATTGTTGTGGTGTGTTTTATATTCTTCCCACGACTAGCCTCACACTTGAAGTGGCGGTTAAGGGGGAGGGGGAGGTGGGGAGGAATGAGCAGCCCCCCTTCATTTCACTAGACGTAGTAGGGGGTCATGGGGAGGGTATATTCCCCCCTGCTGAGGGTTTTTAGGGGGCTGCAACTCCCATGCACAAGGTTTGGGGCAACGGCCTGGGAAATATTTTTTGGACCCTATATTAGGTGGCCGGACCTAATTATTGTTTTGTGCATGGTTTTAGCACATGGTTTTGGGCGTCATGGTTTTATGTCCATGGTACTTTGTAGATCTAGTTAAGGGAACTACAACTATGTTCGAATCGAGGGTTAATGGATTCAAATTTATGAATTCTTCAGCATGTATATATATGTATTGTAAAATTGAAAGGGGCATAATGAAAAATCAAGCTGGTAGTCCATATTTGGGATCCAGGGGAAAATATTTGTGTATATATGTTTTATGTTTTATGCTCTCGCTATTATTCATTTTTGGTTTTAAGAGTTGGTTTGTAGATATTTTATGTACAGGGTTAAAACCTACATGTCGTATCATATTTGTTTCTGCTTCAATGGGATGCCTTTTCTGTTGAGGGGTTTTGCTCGGGCCTGTGGTTGACCCTATTCCGTGGGAGATATGGAAGATCAATTCTTGCAATGAAAGAAGATGTTGAGCAACGAAAATATAGAGATGAATAAATTTAATGGTTAGAGTTTTGATTTGTGGAAGCTTAATAAGGAGGATCTATTGGTGGATAAATATCAGTGGATCATGGTATATCTGAGTACTAAACAAACGAGAATGTGAGATGAAGACTGGGAAAATTTGGGCTGAAAAGAAAAGAGCACAATACGGTTGTGTATCTTAGATTCGGTATTGTTGAATGTATCTGGGAAGCTACAAAAAATATTTTGTGGGACAAGTTAGGGACTTTGTATCAATCTAAGTCTTTGATGAAAAAACTATTCGAATGAAAAAAAAATTAATCTGAGGATGAAGGATGGAGACTCAGTGACAAAGAATCTGAATGAGTTCAACACTATGGTAATTCAGTTGTTATATGTTGATATTAAAATCTCAGATGAAGGTAAGTGCATCAATTTGTTGTGTTCTCTACTAGATTCGTGGGATAGTATGATTGATCCAATAGGTCGTAATATAACTACCTTGAAGTTTGATGAAATTTTCTAGCCTTATTGTTGAAGGAAATGAGACGGGAAAACATAGAGGGCTAGAATGGAGATGCCTTGTTTGTATGAGTATGACACCAAAACATTAAAAAAATTAAGTACTCGAGTGGGAGATCCAAATCTCCAGGAAATATTGTAAAAGTGTGCTAAAAAAGGCGAAAGGAAGGGAACTTAAAAAACTATTATAGATCTAAAAATCTCGAGAAAGGAAAGGGATGTGATGATGCTCCTTGTACAAAGGAAAAAATTCCTCAGATGAAGGTCGGGATGTGTAATTGGATTCTTCTTCAAATACACATGTAGATCATGAGCCATGCTTGATTGACTCAAGTGCATCCTTTCACTTCACTCCCCATAGGGAGTGTTTTTGCGAGTATGAGAAGTATGATGGTGGTGATTTATTCCTAAGGGATGATAGGAAGGATAAAATCATCAGATGCTGAAAATTCAAGCTGAAGTTGCAAGGTGTAAGGATTATAACACTTCCTCTTGTTCTGCATATTCCTGCGTTGGCCAGAAATCTAATGTTTTAAGTAAGATGGATGATGCAGGTGTAAAACTAGATTTCGATAAAGATACATGCATGACGATTTAGCCAGAACTGTTATTGATGCAGAGAGCTTGGATTAGAAATCTGTACAAGCTTCTAGGTAGCAATGTTATTGATGGGTACAACAATTATGTGGTTCTTGAAATTGGAGCAGAAATCCGAGTGGTCTCTAAAGAAAAGACCATGCTATTGCATCAAAGGCTTAGACATATTCAAGATAAGGGCCTTCGAATACTGCATGGTAACCATATGGTAGAAGGTATGTATAATTTCTCTCTGGATTTCAATTTTTGTGAACAATGTGTATATAGGAAGCAGAATCATGTGAGTTTCCCTTCTAGTGCTAAGAGGGCGAACAAGATATTAGAGATTGTGCATAGTGATGTGTTTGGACCTCTGTCGGTTCCATCACTAGGTAAGTCTATGTAATATGTATCATTTATAGATGAATTCTCAAGGAATACATGGATATATTTCATGAGAAATAAATATGAAGTCTTTGATAGATTTAAATAATTGAAGGCTCTAGTAGAAAAAGAGATAGAGAAGAATATAAAGGTGTTGAAGACAGATAATGGTGGAGAGTTCTCTAAGAAGGAATTTGAAGAGTGATGTAAGAAGTGTTGTATAGCATGACAAAATACTACTCCATAAACACCTAAGATAAATGGAGTTGCAAAAATAATGAATAGGTTGTTTATGGAAAAGGAAAGAATCATGCTGAGTGGTTTGGGGTTAGGACAAGAATTTTCGGCAGAGGTAGCGGGGCCTACATGTTACCTACTTAACAGATCACCTTCATCAACATTGGAGGATAAGACTCCAAATGAGGTATGGACTGGTAAGAAACACTCTCTTTCACATATGAGGGTATTTGGCTACGATGCATATGTACATGATCAAAAGGATAAAATAACCAAGATGGATAGTAAATATGAAAGGTGCATCTTTATTGGGCATAAGGATGGTTTAAAAGGTTATAAAATTTGGAACCCAGAAAAAAGAAAAGTTGTGTACATTCAAGATATGGTGTTTAGAGAGGTGAAATATTTTGTTAAAGATGATTTCCTACCAAAGAAACCTGATAACATATAGTTTGAGCTAAAGGAGGAAGAATCATACTCTACAACAGAACAAGATTTAGAAGAGGGAGAGCCAGAAACTCTAGTTGTGAGAAGACCAGTTCGAGAAAGAAGGAAGCCGGAAAGGTATATCCCATCTACTTTTTGTTCAAATTTTTCTTTATTCTATCACTGATGATAGTCCCAGAACTATCAGGGAGGCAGTGGACTTATAGGATGGAAAAATCTAGAAGGAGGTCATGGTTGATGAAATGGAATCCTTGCATAATAATTAGGCATAGGATCTGGTAGAGTTCTCGGGTGGAAGAAAACCCATTGGAATCAAATGGATGTTTAAGAATAATATGAATGCATAAGGTAAGGTGGAGAAATACAAAGCTTGATTTGTAGTAAAACATTATTCCCAAGTGTCAGGAAATGATTTTGGTGATATTTTTTCTCCTATTTCCAAGGTAACTTCTATTAGATTACTTTTATCTATTTTTTTTTAATTTGATTTTGAGGTAGAACACAAGGATGTGAAGACAAAATTTCTTCACATGGATGTGGAGGAGGAGATCTACATGAAGAAACTTGAAGGCTTTGCGGTGAAGGGTGAGAAAGAATTGGTATGCAGGTTAAAAAAGTCTTTATATTGCTTAAAACAGACACCATGTGGTATCAGAAATTTGATACATATATACGAGGACTTAGCTTCACCAGAAGTAAAGGGGATGACTATGTGTATTTTAAATTAATTGGCGATCGTGTTATTTACTTGGTCTTGTATGTGGATGATATGTTGCTAGTTGGAAATGACAAAGAAATTATCAATGATTTGAAGACCCAATTGTCCTCCAAATTCAACTTGAAGGATCTTGGTGCAGAAAACTTTGGATAAAATAGGTGTAGTATTTTGAGACAATATTGCAGAGTTAAATATGAAGGATAGTAAATTAGTGAAGGTTCCTCTTCATGTAGGTGTAATGTATTTGTCAAATAGTGTCCCAAGGCACAAGAAGAAAAAGAGGACATGTATCATTTTCCATATGCAAGTGCATGGGCAGCCTGATGTATGTAATGGTATGTACTAGACTAAAAATTACACATGAAGTGAGAATATTGAGCAAGTTTATGTATAAACTAGGGAAGGAGCATTGGATAGTAGTGATGCAACCTTTTAGGTATTTGTGTGGAACTAGTCATTATGGTTTGTGCTACCGGGGAAGACCAGGATCATTTTTTTTTTTTTGATATCTGTGGCTTTGTTGATGCAAACCACGCATATGATTTGGATCAGAGAAGCTCTACAAGTCGGTATGTGTTTAACCTATTTTGAAGAGCAGTCAGTTGGATGTGTGTAGTGGCTCTTTCAACTATAAAGGTTGAATACATGGCAGTCACTCATGCAAGTAAGGAAGCAATTTGATTGTAGAGATTGTATTCAAGTATGGGGTTGGCACATCAAGAAGTAACGATATATTTCGATAGAAAAAGTGCAATTTTCTTGGCTAAGAACCCTACTCACCAATCAAAGGCAAAACACATTGTTGCTCGATATCACTTTCTGAGAGATATGGTTGAGGACAAAAAGGTGTTGATGGAAAAGGTGGAAACTTTGAAGAATGTTGTAGATGCATTGATGAATTATATGAGCACTGAGAATTCCTCTTAGTGTAGATAAACAATGGGTGTTGTAGGTTTGGACCAATGACCAATATCTCATGTGTCCCCCTATGGAAACAAAACAATAAATGGGATAATGTTGGGTGTGTGTTATATTATTTCCATGACTAGCCCCACATGTGAAGCATGGGCTAAGAGGTGTTGTGGGCACACTCGCTTCATTGTGTTGGGGGGTTTGGACAGGGGTGGTAGCCCCCTTGCATGGGGTCTAGAGCAACACCCCAGGAATTTTATTTTGGACCCATATTAGGTAGGCAGGCCTACCTATGGTTTTGTGCATGCATTTAGCACATTGTTTTGGGCATTATGGTTCTCTTTCCATGGTATTTTATAGATCCGTTATGTTATAATCCAGGTTTAATGGATTTGTGTTTATGAATGCATCGAAAACCCAGGGTTAATGGATCCAGGTTAATGAATCCAGGGTTAATGGATCCAGGGTTAATGGATTTATGGATCTAGGGGAAAATATCTGTGTATATCTATTTTATGTTTTATGCTTTCACTATTTTTTTTTTAATATTTAATTTGTAGATAATTTATGTATAGAGTTAAAACCTACACTAATTGTTTTTACATGTATAAGTGTGCTAAATACACATGTTTACATCCTTATTCCCATAGAGTAATTTTGACGAATGTTTCCTTATTTACTTGTAGGTCCTAACAAAATATAAAATAGCCTATAATTAATATAGGTACTTTTACCTACAAAAATTACGTGACTTGCATAACCAATATTGACAAATAAAATTAATTTCAAGAATATCTGATTATAGTGTTGTTTTAGCTACTCATTTATAACAAAATAACAAGATATTTCAAAATAGATTTATAGAGGAAACAAAAATTCTTATCTCAAAACACAAAAAAAGTGATCTTGTCATCCCAACCATGAGAAGGGAAATGACATCCACTTATCTCTCCAAGATCTTCCTCGGAGTACTAGACAATAATTCTTATTAAAACGGTTAGGCCTAAAGACTATTTTCCAAACTCAATTTTTTATCTGTACCAATATTCTCCACTGGATCATGTCCAACTCTGGATATCTCCTAGGCAGCATCCCACCTTTCTTCAGACTTCTTCCCTTTTTCTTTTTCCAAAGAGAACCCCATATCTTCTATGATATCCCATTTTATCTTTGGAAGAGAAGTTAATTATCTCCAATTGTTTTTAACTACTCTAGAGTTTGGAATTCGTTCTTTGAATTAGTCTCTGCCAATTCTGAATTTACTATTCACATAATTATTATTGATTTAAAAAAACTAATCCAATGTTTTTACTGCATTTTACCAGTGTTTAACGTAACTAATTTAAATGTAAGGTAAACTAAATGTTTTTAATTTAGTTTCATCCGGATGTGTTTAACTTGGGTGATGTCTTGCATCCGTAGTGTTATGTTGGCTTTCCTTCATAACTATTTCAGTCAGCACACATAGAAATAATAAATTAGTTTGTATAAACCTTTACACTCATATTAGAGAAAATAATTACAAGATTACTTGAACATTTTTCCAATGAATCACATGCCTAGGATCATCCATGTATTGTTTTAATAACAATACATGAAACACATTATCAACTCTTACATGACTAGGTAAAGATAACCCATAAGCCATGAGCCCAATTATTTCTAATATTTGGAAAAGACTGCAAAATTCAAGGGAAATTTTTACACAACTGGTCCATATTAAGGTTCTTTTCTTAGCCTTGATCCACATGTATACATGATCCCCAACCTTAACTTCTCGGTAGGTTGTTTTACAATAAATGTAAGATTTTTTCCTGTCTTGGGAAAATTTTAAATTTTCTCAGATTTTCTTCACTTCTCGTTCCATCTCTTCCAGCAGATAGGACTACAAGGAAAACACCCTCTAGTGGAGGTTATAAAGGAGGTTTTTTGTGTTATAAAGTTGGCCAAAATTGTCAAAAAAACATTTTCTACAACATCTGTTTATGGTTACGGAAATTCAACACAACTAAAAAAAATGGGCGGCCAGAGGTTATTACGGATGTCTTTTTCATTGGTGTGCTACTCTGGATTTAACGCACTAGTACATACATGTAGAAGGCACCTCGGGGCGGTCGAAGGAGTATGCACCAGGCGTAGTATTAGTGATAAAACGCAACGGGCCGTTCTAATTGGTCTTGGGATTTGTGTGGTGCCCATAGGTCGTATCAATGCACCGGTGCGTAGACTTATAGAAATGCACGGATGCATAGTATCACACAAATTCACTGAGATTTATAATTGGTATCGATATTTGTGCAGTGCCCATAGGTCATACAAATGCACCGGTGTGTATAGACACATAAATTCCCCGGTGCACAGTATCACACAAATGCACCGAGATTTATAACTGGTATCGATATTCGTGTAGTGCCCATAGGTCGTACAAATGCATCGGTGCATAGAGACACAGAAACTCCTCGGTGTGCAGTATCACACAAATGCATCGAGATTTATAATTGTATCGATATTCGTGTCGTTCCTATAGGTCGTACAATAGACATAGGTGCGTATAGACACATAAATGCACTAGTGCGCCACACCGCACAATCACACCGATATTTTTAATTGGTTTTGGTATTTTTGTAGTGCCCATAGGTCGAAGAAATACACTGGTGTACAGTAACTGACACACATCGGTTTTAATTTTGTATTTTTTAGAAGCATTGACCTATGATAGTGCAATTATTGTGATTGTTTTAAATTCATTATTCATCAAAAGTCGACACATATATATCTTATAACAATATTCATATGAATTAAATTTTGAATAGTGAATTTGAGAACGACAATGGAGAACACAATATAATAAATTAAAGCATATTTTATTTTATATATATATATGAATAAGACATTCTTTGTCATGCAAAATGGGACAGTTATTGGTATCCCTTTGTCCTTCGGTTGGGACACTATGTCCATTACATTAAAGAAAATCTCTGATTTCACAGACATATTTCAAAAAATACAACACCTTGCTTTGATATCCAAACATAGTGATCATCGTTCTTCTCTTGAACTGCTACCAATCCTAGAGCTACTTCGATGACTTGGGTTAGTTTTTAGGAATGTTTTGTTCACGGTGTTGATTTTTTTCTTTTTCTTCACCTTCCATCTACAAACATAAAAAAAAACTGCAATGAGTGTATATACATTGGTGAGAATAATGAAAATTTAAATATTAAATAATATACCTCAATGTAAATTGAAAAGAAATGATGCACCATTGCAACCATTGACTCATAAACTATACACATTCTTTCAAAACCATGTAACATGCCATCTTTCAAGATTTCATCTATTGGCAGAGTTCCATACTTTGTTTCCTGCAAGTTTTATACCCCATAACAAATCATATATTTAATATAAAAGATTTATTTTTCTATTAATTATAGATGGAGCTAAGTAAAACAAGATCAATAGATGCTTACAAATTCCACAATTAAGTTCTGATATGCCAACATATACGCACATCCCATATTTAAACCAATTTCAATCAATTCCTCTAATGGTTCTTCTTTGTATGTTAGAACCTGTTTGGAGACATTCAATGATGACTTTTGTAAAACAACTTAAAAATACAAAATTGAAATCTAGTTAAGTTGTTATAAGGAAGTAACAATTACTCACAAACTTAGATATCAATCCTTTTCTTCCTTGTCGTCCTATTTTATGTGTTGAATGGGTTCCATTTTTTTTTCTTTTATCTCAAGAATGTCCACACACTCCCATTTTCCTTCCCAATTTTTTTTTTTTCATTCATATTTTCAAGTTAAATTCTAGCAAGGTATTATACTATTACTTTGCAGATTTGATCAGATCAGAATTGTTTCCCCAATTTCAATTTATTTCCATGTATCAACTATATTCAAATACATGGAAATGAAATAGATTTGTAACCCCAATGGAATTTAAATATATTTGTAACAAAACATAACCATAATTAACATAACCCCTAATGGGTTTATATATCAGTAGCCATTTTATGTCCCACCTTTTTTTGTATACATTCAACCTATTCGTATATTTGATACACCTATGGGAAATCGATTCGCTTTCACATGTTGCCCACATTGTTATAGGTCAATGGGCCTATATTAAATCACTTCGATTTACTATGTTTATTACCCCGTGTCTCCACTCGTTGATGACATATAACCCTTAGTGGGATTTAATTTACTCATGTTTATATCTATGCGTACATAGCACTCATGTCTATTTATTGATTTCTCGTCCTTGTTCATATTAAGATTTGAAATCTTTTGTGTTGGCCTCCACGTAATACAATTTTGCAAATTGGTTCATCGTTGTTGTAAATTGAGATGTGAAGCTATATTCCACGTAGGCTCATATATGGTTTTCTGTCTCATCGTAGAGGTTGTAATGGTTCTCTGTCCATTCGTGGTCACGCGAGTTAGCTCCACGTCGCTCTGGACTCCTCCTGTCAGCCTACCTGGTTGCCAAGGCAATTTCTATGGCATGGCCAGCACGCTGCGACATTTAATTGCATTGCTTGTCATATTAAACATTGAACGTATGATGTACATTGCTCATTAAAACCTTTGATCTCTGGCTTCACCCTTTGGATCTTGCCAGGTGGACGACGCCCATTCATTCTGTGCGTTAGGGTTTCGCTGATCGATTCAGGAGGCCTTGATATAAATTCACCATGTTAATTTCTTCGTCGGTTCTTTTTTCCTTCCTACGCGTTTGGTTTGTTGCGTGATAGTGAATTTTGGTGCCATAGGAACTGAGCCGGACTCAGTCCAGTCTTTGGCGTATCTCTGAGCTACAATTGAAAATTTCAGGTATGAGATTTCACACTCTGTTCTTGTTGTTTAACATGGCCTTTCCTTTTCTGGTTCAGAATTACGCTCCATGCTTCGAGCCCTTACTGAGATTATTGGATTTAGATGGGTCATTTACCATCGTTTAGTTCCAGATTGAGTTACGTCTACCAATTTGTCAAGATTGTGATGCGTCTCACAATTTGTTATATTATTCTGTAGAGAATTGGCTATTTCGATTTCAAGGTATTCGATTGTGCGTGGGTTAAATTCATAGTATTGGTATTTCCTTATGCGTATTCTCAAGAGCTAGACTGGAACGAATGTTCTTGTGATTTTGGAGCTGACCCTCTACCTTACTCTTATCGAAGGTTTCTCTGAGGTCATTCACATGGCGCTAGAGGGATTCTAGCCCTCTCGACATTCTGGTTCGTTTTTGTTTTTCGACCTGTGTAGGGCGCCATTCATACTGTTCGTTCACTAGAGTGCTAGCTTCCTTATTTAATTTTGAACGCCAACCTCCAAGTTGTATTTATGAAAAATTCCTATTTATATGTAGAGGTCACGTATGGATTTGAGCTTCTTTCTCACCAGGTAGCTATTCCCTTCTTAATTATCATTTTATCTTCATTCACGTTATTCTTCCTCGTCACGTTCTGCATCGTATTTATTTTGGGTTTTTGTCTCTTACAGGTAACTACAACCCGCGTCTTACTCTCTCTCTCTTGAACATTGAGAGTCGTGGCTTCCTTCGACATTAACATTGACTCCTCTTGCCACTTGCAGGTCGGTATTCACCGAACACTAGTTAGAGGAAGTCTGCTCTTCTCTCATTGTTCTATAATGTTTCCGACAGATTAAAAATTGTATTGATAAAGTTGTAAAATTTTGACAATCATACATGTTAAATCCCGACACTGAATGTCTATTTATATCAGCTCCTGGAGTATTATGAACTGTCCTCAGGTCACAGTGGCCTTGTAATCATTTGGATTTTTGTATATATATATATATATATCTCTATTGTTTCCTGCTTTCCATAATACCCATTTTGATTTAGTGGATTAATATGTGTTCCAGCGGAGTTCTCTCTTTACTATTTTTGACTTGGCTCTAGCTTAATATTTGCTAATGGCATTTTCAATTTTTTGTATCCCCCACATTCTGTGTATTTTATTTCCTGGAAGCTCTCAGGCCATACCATGGTTAAACTATATTCATGAAATGGTGATATTTTAGTGAATACTGTACTGTTCTTCTCCATATTGAAATTCAGTTGCCTGTATTCTTATAACTCCAAATTTTATTTTGGTATTCAAGAAATTAATCTATCTATACCAATTTTGTAGTAGGAAGGTTTTATTTTGCAAGGCTTTTGTATGTGGTTCTCATAACACACTAGTTTGTAGTTTTGGTAGTAACAGTATCTAAGTCTCTTCAATAATTTTGGGAATAGTACAAAATATTTACCAGCTCTGCTCTACACCTTTGTTTATTAATTTTCACAGGATATTTGTCTAAATTATCTACAAGTGGTGTGTGAATATCTGTCTCTATATTTATGTCTAGAAGAGATTTGTATTTAAAATATTCCACTATACCCCCTTACCTTTGGTATACATGATAGACTAGAATACATATAGTTAAATATGCCCTGCTATTGTGAAATCTTCATGTTGTTTATTTACTGAACTTTCTTCCATCTATTAGTTCTATCCTCTAATGAAGGAATGATTACATAGAATAAATATTAAGGAGCAGTCTCCTGCTAATTGATGTTTTCTTCCTTCTAGTGTAGAATTAACTTCTTATATGTAGAAATAATCGTTTCCAGCACATTTAAGGCACAGTTTAAATTACAGTTCGTATATGGCAATTTTCAAAGTTAGTACAGTAACTCTCACACTGCTTTATCCTACTCATGTTCATAATTTATACTAATAAATCAGAAGCAGTCCAAAGTTCAATTATCTGTAGAGGAATATGTATCCTCAGATTTAAACCAACCTCAGTTTAGAATTTTTGTTGGATTCTACTCTACAGATTTCTGTTCTACAAATATAGAGAATTATAAGGGTGAATTGCTTATGATTAATTATGTTAAATGTAGCATTAATAAATCAAATCTACAAATCAACTGTTATATGTAGCCAATTCATACTATATGAAATAAACACACCAATAATTTTAGAGACATACCACTCATGCAGTCGACCAACCTCCCAACCTTAGAGTCCTTTTGTCTCCCAGAACTCACCCCCGAGCTGAGATCATCTACTAGAACAGACTAACCTCTAATATTTTTAGGAGCAGCTTATTTAAGCTATTGTTCCCCCAAAGCATGTTTCTAATTCTGCGTCCAGAATATCAGGATGATTTTCTTCCTGTTTGCCTAGGCTTCCCATTTTAGGGATTCTTTAAAGCTGTTTTATGCTTTTCCTCAACTTTTCTAGCTTTTTACCTCTTCCCAACTATTTTCCTCATCATTGGGGAATTTAGATTCTTCCTCAAAAATCTAAATTAGAAATAATTTCTTTCAAGGATTTTTGAAAGATTGTGGGGAAAGTATTTTCCTTATCCATCCTCATGGATTTAGCAAGTGATCTCATAAATCTCATTTTGGTCAATCCGCACACAATCATTTTATTCATTTCCTCAAATTTGAATATTAAATTACATTCACAACACACTTGTCCTTTGGGGTCCACTCCCCTTAGGATTAAAGTTCAAATGTCTAGTTTAAAAAAAACACATAAACTAGGGGTGTTACATATTCCCCCTCTGAAAGAAAACACAGTCCTCGGTGTTTTTATTTAACTACTAGAGTTCATTTTTTTTCTCAAACAAAAATGGATATATTTCCATCAATTCAGCTTCTCTTTCCCAGCTAGCTTTTTCAGCAGTAAAGTGCTTCCACTGCACCTTTACTCTTGCTACTGTTCTGTTTCTCAATTCAATTTCTTCCCACTCCAATATTTGAAGCGGTTCTGGCAGAAACTCCCCTTCTAGTTCCACCTGTACAACATTCCAATCAACTATGTGAGAAGCATCATGACATATCTTTAACAACCTAAACGTGAAACACACATCATGAACTCTAACATGGGGTGGTAAGGCCAAAATTGTAAGCCAACTGTCCCACCCTTTCTAATATTTCAAAAGGACCACCTGCATTCAGGAGCCGCCTTGCAATAACTTCCGCATAGAGTATGATATTTTTGGGTTTAATACGCAAGCACACATGCTCCCCACTTTAAATTTTCGGTGCACTCTTTTTCTTATCAAGATAGTTTTTCTCGTGATCTTGTGCTTTCTTGATGTTTCTTTTTATTTGTTTAACAATTATTTCATCTCTCGGTGCTATAATGTCCCAACATTAGTTTATCTTCTGCCTCGGCTCCACCGCAGGAGTACGACATTTTCTCCCATAGAGTGCCTCAAATGGACTCATTTTGATGGAGGATTGGTAGTTGTTATTATAGGAAAATTCAGCTAAATGCCAGTAATCTTCCCACTTTGATGGCCTATCCATCACATACATTCTCAGCATTTCCTCTAGAATTTGATTTGTTCTCTCCATTTGACCATCTGTCTGAGGGTGGTAAGCAGTACTAAAATTTAACTTAATACCCATCCCTCCAAATAGCCCTTTCCAAAAGGCTGCTGTAAACTTAGCATCTCAGTCAGAAACAATCACCTTTGGAACCCCATGGAGCCTTACTACCTCCTTCAGGAACACATTCGCTACTTGAGTTGTCCCGAAGGTAGCTTTCATTGGTATAAAATGTGCAGTTTTTGTTAAAGTGTCTACTACCACCATCATTGAATCATGTTGATATTTGGTTTTGGGTAATCCTGTTATGAAATCCATGGAAACTGTGTCCCATTTCCATTCTGCAATCGACAAAGGGTTTAAAATACCAGCAGGATGCTGATGCTCAACTTTGACTAGTTGACATTCCATGCATCTAGTTAAATATTCTTCTACATCTCTCTACATTCCTGGCTAAAACAACTTCTTTTTCAAAGTTGTTAACATTTTCTGATATCTTGGATGTCCTGCATATGGCTGTTTCTGATATTCATCTAGAATCTCTTTTTTCAAGCACTCCACATTTGGAATATATAATCTGTTCTTATAACAGATCAGCCCTTTTTGGTTTTGAGTGAAATCAGTATTCTCCTTCTTTAGTAGTTTCACCAGTAGTGTTTCATAATTTGGATCTTGGTTTGCTGCCTTTTCCACCAAATCTTCTACATCGATCTGGGCACTACTTCCAATGCTATTTATATTTTGACAAGCATTTCTGCTCAATGTTTCAGAAATTTTATTTTCTTTCCCCCTGATATATTATATGTCCATATCAAATTCACTTAGGAAAGACAGCCATCTGGCATGTCTAGCATTCAAATCAGTTTGGGAAAAGAAATATTTAAGACTAATGTGATCAGTCATCAACGTAAATTTCTTTCCAAGGAGATAGTGTCGCCACATTTTCAAAGCATGAATAACAGTAGCTAACTCCAAATCATAGGCACTATATTTTTGTTCATGTATCTTCAGTTTCCTAGATTCATATGCAATAACTGAATTTTCCTGCAAAATAACTCCTCCCAACCCCTCTCTACAAGCATTCGTACATACCATAAATTCTTTATCAGGATCTGCAATCTTCAGTATAGGGGCTGTAGTAAGTTTTATCTTTAATTGGTCAAAACTGTGTTGGCATTTTTCAGTCCACTCAAATTTGACACCCTTTCTTTGTAATGATGTTATGGGATGTGCTATGGCAGAAAATCTCTCCAAAAATCTGCGATAATAGCCTGCAATCCCCATGAATGACCTTACTGCTGAAACATCAGTTGGGATAGGCCATTCCTTAATAGCTTTTATCTTTTCAGGGTCAACAACCAGCCCTTGTTCATAAATAATATGACCTAAGTATTGGATCTTATCTTTATAAAATTCACATTTGCTGAACTTGGCATATAGCTGGTTTTCCTTCAGAGTTTGCAATACTATCCTCAAGTGTTCTTTATGTTCCTTCTCAATTTTTGAGTAGACTAAAATATCATCTATGAACACAAGAAAAAATTTATCCAAGTATTTATTTAGCACACTGTTCATCAGGCACATAAATGTGGTAGGGGCATTTTTCAAACTGAAAGGTAGGACTACAAATTCATAGTGCCCATACCTGGTTCGAAAAGTTGTTTTGATGATGTCTCCTTCCTTAATTCTAAGATGGTGATAACCAGTTCTTAAGTCAATCTTCGAGAATATTGAAGCTCCTCTCACTTGATCAAAAATATCATCAATTCTAGGCAAAGGGTATCTATTTTTAATGGTCAACTTATTCAATTGACAATAATCAATGCACATCCGAAAAGTTCCATCTTTATTTTTCATGAACAGCACTGGTTCTCCCCAAGGATACACACTCGGTCTGATATACCCTTTATCTAACAGTTCTTGCAATTTCATTTTCAGTTCCATGAGCTCAGGGGGACTCATTCAATAAGGGGGACTCATTCGATAAGGGGCTCAGGAAACAGGTACTGCTCCTGGCACCAGATCGATTGAAAAGTCAATCTCTCTTTTGGGGGGAAGATGAGGGATCTCATCTGGAAAAACTTCTTTAAATTCCCTTATCACTGGTAATACATCCAGCAGGTTTTATTTAGTTTTCTGTTCAATTTCTTCTACATGTACTGCATAAACCTGATATCATTTTCTAGCTGTTCTTTTTAATTGCATTGCTGATATTTGTCTTACAGAGATAGGTTTTGGTTTTCCTTTGAGAATAAAAGGTTTCCCTTCCTCATCTACACAATGTAAGGTCTTGTCCCAACAGTTCATCATAACCTTCTTCTTTTCCATCCAGTCCATTCCTATCAGCAAGTCACATGAACCTAAAGGCAGAATGTTCAAATTTACTTCGGTTTGAAAATAATTTAATTTAATTGTTGTTCGGAGAAATTTGTGTGTTACTTTCCTCTTGGTTCTAGTGGCCATCTGAACCAACCATGACTGTTGAAATTTTTCAGGTTTCAGGTTACATTTTTCTACAATTTTTGGACTAATGTAACTCAAAGAAGCACCTGGGTCAATCAAAACTGTAACAGATTGGTCAGAAATATTACCCTCCATTTCAACCATGGTAGCTTGATGTTCTTCTTGCCGATTTTCCAAGGCTACACTGATATTTGGTATATTTCTGGCTATGTCATTTACTGTGGTAGCTTCTAGGTCTCTCATAACCATCTGAATGTTTTGATGGGGGCAATCTCTCAGTAGATGGGGTTCTCCACATCCCCAGCATTTCAGGGGTTCTCTCACTTTCACTGTATCCTCCCTCTTATTGTCTCCATCAATTTTTTTTTAGGCCACTTGGGAATGATAAGTTTGACTTTATTTGGGTTTATTAAACTTTTTCCGCTGATGATCTCTGCCAAAATTCTTCAAATAGGCTGGTTTCTGTCTCTTCCCTTTGAATTCTCTCTTACTTACCCAACTTTTTCCATGTTCAGTTTTGCTTTTGAACTGTTGGTAGACAATCTAGCTTTTCTAAAAGCTTCGTCCATTGTTTTTGGGTTATCAAATTCAATTTTCTCTTTGTAAATAGTAGGCAGACAATTCAGAAACCTTTGTACCTTTGCCTTTTCTTCCCTTATGTAGGGTACATATCTCAATAGGTTTGTAAACTTAGTAACAAACTCATCAATCGTGAGCTGTCCTAGTCTAAGTTCGTGAAATTCCTTGGCTTTATCATCATAGTAACGTTCATTCAGGTAGTGGTTTTTGAACTTAACTTGGAAATATTCCCAGGTAACTGTCTTTTCATCAATGGCATGCACCATTTTTGTCTCCTCCCACCACAAGGTAGCCTTACCTTGTAGCTGGTAAACAGCTAATCTGGCCTTCAAGTTACTTTCATATTCATAGACCTGAAAGTACTTAATCATGTTCAACAACCAGGCTTCCGCATCTTCCTCCTTCTCCCCATCATAGGAAGGAGGTTTAATCTTTCGGAATTCCCCCTGCAATTCCTTTTTTTTCTTATACTAATGCCTAACAGCATCATCATCATCAGACTAATCAATCTTCCTCTTTCCAGAACCTTCGCCTTCTTGGCTGTTCCGCGAAGTTAATTCTCTGATGAGCCTTTCCTGCTCCTCACTGGCTAATGACAATCTGTCATTCTGGCTTTTTATCTCAGCCAATTCTTGTTGCAACCTCCGCAACATAGCCATCATGGGTGCATTGGGATCTGGTGCATTATCCTCATCACGCAGATCAACATAAATTTCGTCACCTTCTGCCATTTCAGCACCGCTGTACACTACACAACACAGATCAATGAAAAAAAAAATAAAAAAATAAAAAAATCCACAGAAATAAATTTATACAGTGAACACATAGCCACAGTGAGCACAATGTCATCAGCCCAATTTTATAACTTGGGCTCTGATACCATTTGTCACACCTCCCATTTCCTTCCCAATTTTTTTTTTTTACATTCATCTTTTCAAGTTAAATTCTAGCAAGGTATTATACTATTACTTTGCAGATTTGATCAGATCAGAATTGTTTCCCCAATTTCGATTTATTTCCATGTATCAACTATATTCAACTACATGGAAATGAAATAGATTTGTAACCCCAATGGAATTTAAATAAATTTGTAACAAAACATAACCATAATTAACATAACCCCTAATGGGTTTATATATCACCAGCCATTTTATGTCCTACCTTTGTTTTTATACATTCAACCTATTCGTATATTTGATACACCTATGGGAAATCGATTCGCTTTCACATGTTTCCCACATTGTTATAGGTCAATGGGCCTATATTAAATCACTTTGATTTACTATGTTTATTACCCCGTGTCTCCACTCGTTGATGACATATAACCCTTAGTGGGATTTAATTTACTCATGTTTATATCTATGCGTACACAGCACTCATGTCTATTTATTGATTTCTCGTCCTTGTTCATATCAAGATTTGAAATATTTTGTGTTGGCCTCCACGTAATACAATTTTGCAAATTTTTTCATCGTTGTTGTAAATTGAGATGTGAAGCTATATTCCACGTAGGCTCATATATGATTTTCCGTCTCATCGTAGAGGTTGTAATGGTTCTCTGTCCATTCGTGGTCACGCGAGTTAGCTCCACGTCGCTCTGGACTCCTCCCGTCAGCCTACCTCATTGCCAAGGAAATTTCTATCGCACGGCCAGCACGCTGCGACATTTAATTGCATTGCTTGTCATATTAAACATTGAACGTATGATGTACATTGCCCATTAAACCATTTGATCCGTGGCTTCACCCTTTGGATCTTGCCAGGTGGATGATGCCGATTCATTCTGTGCGTTAGGGTTTCGTTGATCGATTTAGGAGGCCTTGATATAAATTCATGATGTTAATTTGTTCGTCGGTTCTTTTTTCCTTCCTACGCGTTTAGCTTGTCGCGTGACAGTGAATTTTGGTGCCATAGGAACTGAGCGGGACTCAGTCCAGTCTTTGGCGTATCTCTGAGCTACAATTGACATTTTCAGGTATGAGATTTCACGCTCTATTCTTGCCGTTTAACATGGCATTTCCTTTTCTGGTTCAGAATTACGCTCCATGCTTCGAGCCCTTACTGAGATTATTGGATTTAGATGGGTCATTTACCGTCGTTTAGTTCCAGATTGAGTTACGTCTACCAATTTTTCAAGATTGTGTTGCATCTCACAATTTGTTATATTGTTTTGTAGAGAATTGATTATCTCGATTTCAAGGTATTCGATTATGCATGGGTTAAATTCATAGTATTGGTATTTCCTTACGCGTATTCTCAAGAGCTAGATTGGAACGAATGTTCTTTTGATTTTGGAGCTGACCCTCTACCTTACTCTTATCGAAGGTTTCTCGGAGGTTTCTCTGAGGTCATTCACATGGCGCTAGAGGGATTCTAGCCCTCTCGACATTCTGGTTCATTTTTGTTTTTCGTCCTGTGTAGGGCACCATTCATACTGTTCGTTCACTAGAGTGCTAGCTTCCTTATTTAATTTTGAACGCCAACCTCCAAGTTGTATTTATGAAAAATTCCTATTTATATGTACAGGTCACGTATGGATTTGAGCTTCTTTCTCACTAGGTAGCTATTCCCTTCTTAATTATCATTTAATCTTCATTCACGTTATTCTTCCTCGTCACGTTCTGCATCGTATTTATTTTGGGTTTTTGTCTCTTACAGGTAACTACAACCCGCGTCTTACTCTCTCTCTCTTGAACATTGAGAGTCGTGGCTTCCTTCGACATTAACATTGACTCCTCTTGCCACTTGCAGGTCGGTATTCACTGAACACTAGTTAGAGGAAGTCTGCTCTTCTCTCATTGTTCTATAATGTTTCCGACAGATTAAAAATTGTATTGATAAAGTTGTAATATTTTGACAATTATACATGTTAAATCCCGACACTGAATGTTTATTTATATCAGCTCCTAGAGTATTATGAACTGTCCTCAGGTCATAGTGGCCTTGTAATCATTTGGATTTTTGTATATATATATATATATATATATATATATATATATATATATATATATATATATATATATATATATATATATATATATATATATATATATATATATATATCTGTTGTTTCCTACTTTCCATAATACCCATTTTGATTTAGTGGATTAATATGTGTTCCAGCGGAGTTCTCTCTTTACTATTTTTGACTTGGCTCTAGCTTAATATTTGCTTATGGCATTTTAATTTTTTTTGTATCCCCCACATTCTGTGTATTTTATTGCCTGGAAGCTCTCAGGCCATACCGTGGTTAAAATATATTCATGAAATGGTGATATTTTAGTGAATATTGTAATGTTCTTCTCCATATTGAAATTCAGTTGCCTGTATTCTTATAACTCCACATTTTATTTTGGTATTCAAGAAATTAATCTATCTATACCAATTTTGTAGTAGGAAGGTTTTCTTTCCCAAGGATTTTGTATGTGGTTCTCATACCACACTAGTTTGTAGTTTTGATAGTAACAGTATCTAAGTCTCTTCAATAATTTTGGGAATAGTACAAAATATTTACTAGCTCTGCTCTACACCTTTGTTTATTAATTTGCACAGGATATTTGTCTAAATTATCTACAGGTGGTGTGTGAATATCTGTCTCTATATTTATGTCTAGAAGACATTTGTATTTAAAATATTCCACTATACCCCCTTGCCTTTGGTTTACATGATAGACTAGAATACATATAGTTAAATATGCCCTGCTATTGTGAAATCTGCATGTTGTTTATTTACTGAACTTTCTTCCATCTATTAGTTCTATTGTCTAATGCCGGAATGATTACATAGAATAAATATTAAGGAGCAGTCTCCAGCTAATTGATGTTTGCTTCCTTCTGGTGTAGAATTAACTTCTTATATGTAGAAATAATATTTTCCTGCTCATTTAAGGCACAGTTTAAATTACAGTTCGTATATGGAAATTTTCAAAGTTAGTACAGTAACTCTCACACTGCTTTATCCTACTCATGTTCATAATTTATACTAATAGATCAGAAGTAGTCCAAAGTTCAATTATCTGTAGAGGAATATGTATCCTCAGATTTAAACCAACCTCGGTTTAGAATTTCTGTTGGATTCTACTCTACAGATTTCTGTTCTACAACTATACAGAATTATAAGGGTGAATTCCTTATGATTAATTCTATTAAATGTTGCATTAATAAATCTAATCTACAAATCAACTGTTATATGTAGCCAATTAACACTATATGAAATAAACACACCAATAATTTTAGAGACATACCACTCATGCAGTCGACCAACCTACCAACCTTAGAGTCCTTTTGTCTCCCAGAACTCACCCCCGAGCTGAGATCATCTACTAGAACACACTATCCTCTAATGTGTTTAGGAGCAGCTTATTTAAGCTATTGTTCCCCCAAAGCATGTTTCTAATTCTGAGTCCAGAATATCAGGATGCTTTTCTTCCTGGTTGCCTAGGCTTCCCATTTTAGGGATTCTTTAAAGTTGTTTTATGCTTTTCCTCAGCTTTTCCAGCTTTTTACCTCTTCCCAACTATTTTCCTCATCATTGGGGAATTTAGATTCTTTCTCAAAAATCTAAATTAGAAATAATTTCTTTCAAGGATTTTTGAAAGATTGTGGGGAAAGTATTTGCCTTATCCATCCTCATGGATTTAGCAAGTGATCTCACAAATCTCATTTTGGTCAATCTGCACACAATAATTTTATTCATTTCCTCAAATTTGAATATTTAATTACATTCACAACACACTTTTCCTTTGGGGTCCACTCCCCTTAGGATTAAAGTTCAAATGTCTAGTTTAAAACAAAACACATAAACTAGGGGTGTTACATATTCCCCTCTAAAAGCAAGCACCGTCCTCGGTGTTGTTATTTAACTACTAGAGTTCATTTTTTTTTCTCAAACAAAAATTGATATCTTTCCATCAATTCAGCTTCTCTTTCCCAGGTAGCTTCTTCAGCAGTAAAGTGCTTCCACTGCACCTTTACTCTTGCTACTGTTCTGTTTCTCAATTCAATTTCTTCCCGCTCCAATATTTGAAGCGGTTCTGGCAGAAACTCCCCTTCTGGTTCCACCTGTACAACATTCCAATCAACTATGTGAGAAGCATCATGGACATATCTTTTTAACAACGAAACGTGAAACACATCATGAACTCTAACATGGGGTGGTAAGGCCAGCTTGTAAGCCACTGGTCCCACCCTTTCTAATATTTCAAAAGGACCACCATATCCAGGAGCCAGTTTTGCACAAATTCCAGCATAGAGTGTGCTCTTTTTGGGTTTAATACGCAAGTACACATGCTCCCCCACTTTAAATTCTTGGTGCACTATTTTCTTATCAGCATATTTTTTCTGGCGATCTTATGCTGTCTTGATGTTTCTTTGTATCTGTTTAACAATTCTTTCAATCTCTTGTAAAGCATCTGGGCCCAACATTAGTTTATCTTCTGGCTGGCTCCAGCTCACAGGAGTAAGAAATTTTCTCCAGTAGAGTGCCTCAAACAGACTCATTTTGATGGAGGATTGGTAGTTGTTATTATATGAAAATTCAGCTAAATGCAAGTAGTCTTCCCACTTTGATGGCCTATCCATCACATACATTCTCAGCATGTCTTCCAAAATTTGATTAGTTCTCTCCGTTTGACCATCTGTCTGAGGGTGGTAAGCATTACTAAAATTCAACTTAGTACCCATCCCTCCGAATATCCCTTTCCAAAAAGCGGTTGTAAACTTAGCATCTCGGTCAGAAAAAATTACCTTCGGAACTCCATGGAGCTTTACTACCTCCTTCAGGAACACATTCGCTACTTGAGCTGTTCCAAAGGTAGATTTCACTGGTATAAAATGGGCAGCTTTTGTTAAAGTGTCTACTACCACCATCACTGAATCATGTTGGTATTTGGTTTTGGGAAATCCTATTATGAAATCCATGGAAATTGTGTCCTATTTCCATTCTGCAATCGGCAAAGCGTTTAAAAGACCAGCAGGATGCTGATGCTCAACTTTGACTAGTTGACATTCCATGCTTCTAGTTAAATATTCTGCTACATCTTTCTTCATTCCTGGCCAAAACAACTTCTTTTTCAAAGCTGTTAACATTTTCTGACATCTTGGATGTCCTGCATATGGCTGTTTGTGATATTCATCTAGAATCTCTTTTTTCAAGGTCTCCACATTTGGAATATACAATCTGTTTTTATAACAGATCAGCCCTTTTTAGTTTTGAGTGAACTCAGTTTTCTCCTTTTTCTGTAGTTTCACTAGGAGTGTTTCATAATTTGGATCTTGGTTTGCTGCCTTTCTCACCCACTCTTCTACTTCAATCTGGGCACTACTTCCAATGTTGTTTATATTCTGACAAGCATTTCTGCTCAATGCATCAGCAATTTTATTTTCTTTCCCCCTGATATATTTTATGTCCATATCAAATTCACTTAGAAAAGATATCCATCTAGCTTGTCTCGCATTCAAATCAGTTTGGGAAAAGAAATATTTGAGACTAATATGATCAGTCATCAATGTAAATTTTTTTCGAAGGAGATAGTGTCGCCACATCTTCAAGGCAGGAATAACATCAGCTAACTCCAAATCATAGGCACTATAGTTTTGTTCATGTATCTTCAGTTTCCTAGATTCATATGTAATAACTGAATTTTCCTGCAAGAGAACTCCTCCCAACCCCTCTCTACAGGCATCCGTACATACCAAAAATTCTTTATCAGGATCTGCAATCTTCAGTATAGGGGCTGTAGTAAGTTTTAGCTTTAATTGGTCAAAACTGTTTTGGCATTTTTCAGTCCCCTCAAATTTGACACCCTTTCTTTGTAATGATGTTATGGGATGTGCTATGGTAGAAAAACTCTCCACAAATATGCGATAATAGCCTGCAATCCCCATGAATGACCTTACTGCTGAAACATCATTTGGGATAGGCCGTTCCTTAATAGCTTTTATCTTTTCAGGGTCAACAGCCAACCCTTGTTCAGAAATAATATGACCCAAGTATTGGATCTTATCTTTATAGAATTCACACTTGCTAAACTTGGCATATAACTGGTTTTCCTTTAGAGTTTGAAATACTATCCTCAAGTGTTCTTGATGTTCCTCCTCACTTTTTGAGTAGACTAAAATATCATCTATGAATACAAGAACAAATTTATCCAAGTATTTTTTTAACACACTGTTCATCAGGCACATAAATGTGGCAGGGGCATTTGTCAAACCAAAAGGTAGGACTACAAATTATTAGTGACCATACCGGGTTCGAAAAGATGTTTTGCTGATGTCTCCTTCCTTAATTTTGAGCTGGTGATAACCAGTTCTTAAGTCAATATTCGAAAAAAATGAAGCTCCTCTCACTTGATCAAAAATATCATCAATTCTAGGTAAAGGTTATCTATTCTTAATGGTCAACTTATTCAGTTGGCGATAATCAATGCACATCCTAAAAGTTCCATCTTTCTTTTTCACGAACAGCACGGGTGCTCCCCAAGGAGATACACTTGGTCTGATATAACCTTTATCTAACAGTTCTTGTAATTGCATTTTCAGTTCCATAAGTTCAGGGGGATTCATTCGATAAGGGGCTCGAGAAACAGGTACCGCTCCCGGCACCAGATCGATTGAAAAATCAATCTCTCTTTTGGGGGGAGGGCGAAAACGCGAAGTTGGGAAACACTTTTTGGCATGAGATAGAATTCGGGAGGATTTTTTAATTTCTCGGCCGAGAAAAAAAGTCAACTAAATTTCTCGGCCGAGAGTTTTCAAAACTCTCGTCCGAGAGATTTTAAATATTTCGTATTTTCTCGGATGAGAGTTTTGAAAACTCTCGGCCGAGAGTTGTGTCACAAAACTCTCGGCCGCAAACTCTCGGCCGAGAGTTAGAAAAACTCTCGGCTGAGAGTTTTTAACATTCAAAAACTCTCGGCCGAGAGTTTTTCTAACTCTCAGCCGAGAGTTTTATTGCGCAAACTCTCGGCCGCAAACTCTCGGCCGAGAGTTTTTAAAACTTTTGGCCGGGAGTTTTCTCGCGCATAAATTGGTTTAAAACTCTCAGCCGAGAGTTTTAAAAATTTCTCGGCCGAGAGTTTTTCTCAGCCGAGAGTTTCTGGTCAACAAAAAACTTAGAAAACTCTGCAGTTTTGAGAAACCTGCAACTTTGGAGGGACAGAACACCTACAAAAACAAAATGTTATATGTCGGACCAAGTACCATTAGATTCGTCTCTAAATCTAGTTTTTGATGATGGGAGATTTATGGAGTTTCATTAAAAAATTCAATTTTTTATTAATTTTTTACTAAACTATGTCACTATGGAATTTCATTGTTCGAAAAATTGCACTGAATGAAAATTCAATAACTTTCAAACGAGGACACCAAAAAATTTAAAAAAATCATAGTGCACTTCCTCTCCCCGTCTACTTCAAAAGGGTACTCTCATTTTTCTTATTGACGATCACATTGAAAAGAAAATCAAAGGATAATAAAATGTACCGAAACATCACTGTTTTTTTGTCTTCGTCCATTTCAAAAAATAATAAAAAATAGTGATTTGATCCGAAAATTACCAAAAAATAGTCTGTGCACTAGTGCAATATATGCAGATTATGATGCTATGGTTTTTTTCCAAAAAATGAATAACCTTCCCTAAAAAAAGTAAAGGATAAAAAAGTGACTATTTATGTTTGCCTGAAAATTTCAAGTATATGCAGTTAGTAAACAACAAATTTACCCCTCTATATGTCAATATTTTTTTAAAAAAAAAATATCGGTATGGAGGTAAGACAATTCTCTACAATTCTTGTTTTTATGTCAAAGCATAATTTGCGATAAAACTATGAGTTTAGTGGAGTTGAAGTTGAAAAACATAGAAAATTACAATTTTCAACGTCAAAAAAGGGCAAAAAGTGTTTCCCAACTTCACATTTTCACCCGGGAAGATGAGGAATCTCATCTGGAAAAACTTCCTTAAGTTCTCTTACTACTGGTAAAGTATTCAGCAATTTTTCTTCAGTTTTCTCTTCTGTTTCTTCCACATGTACTGCATAATCTTGGTATCCTTTTCTAGCTGTTCGTTTTAATTGCAGTGCTGATATTTGTCTTACAGAGATAGGTTTTTGTTTTCCCTTGAGGATAGAAGGTTTCCCTTCTTCATCAACACAATGTAAGGTCTTGTCCCAACAGTTCATCATAACCTTCTTCTTTTGCCAGCCAGTCCATTCCTATTAGCAAGTCATAGGAACCTAAGGGCAGAATGTTCAAGTTTACTTCGGTTTGAAAATCATTTAATTTAATTGTTGTTCAGGGCAACTTATGTGTTACCTTCCTCTTGGTTCTAGTGGCCAGCTGAACCAACCATGAATGCTGAAATTTTTCAGGTTTAAGATGACATTTTTCTACAATTTTTGGACTAATGTAACTCAAAGAAGCACCCAGATCAATCAAAACTGTAACAGATTGGTCAGAAATCTTACCCTCCATTTCAACCATGGTAGCTTGATGTTCTTCTTGCCGATTTTCCAAGGCTGCACAGATAGTTGGTATATTTCTGGCTATGTCATTTACTGGGGTAGCTTCTCGTTCTCTTATAATCATCTGAATGTATCAATGGGGACAGTCTCTCAACAGATGGGGTTCTCCACATCCCCATCATTTTAGAGGTTCTCTCATTTTCACTGTGCCCTCTTTCTTATTGTCTCCATCTATTTGTTTTGAGGCCACTTGGGACTGAGCAGTTTGACTTTCTTTGGGTTTATTAAACTTTTTCCACTGATGATCTCTGCCAAAATTCTTCAAATAGGCTGGTTTCTGTTTCTTCCCTTTGAATTCACTCTTATTGACCCAGCTTTTTCCATGTTCAATTTTTCTTTTGAACAGTTGGTAGCACAATCTAGCTTTCCTAACAGCTTCGTCCATTGTTTTTGGGTTGTCAAACTCAATTTTCTCTTTGTACACAATAGGCAAACAATTCAGAAACCTTTGTACCTTTGCCTTTTCTTCCCTTATTTAGGGTACATATCTCAACAGGTTTGTAAATTTAGTAACAAACTCATCAATAGTGAGCTGCCCCAGTCGAAGTTCATGAAATTCCTTGGCTTTATCATCATAGTAACGTTCATTCAGGTAGCGGTTTTTGAACTTAACTTGGAAATCTTCCCAAGTAACTGTCTTTTCATCAATGGCATGCCCATTTTTGTCTCCTCCCACCACAAGGTAGCCTTACCTTGTAGCTGGTAAACAACTAATCTGGCCTTCAGATTGCTTTCATATTCATAGACCTAGAAGTACTTAATCATGTTCAACAACCAGGCTTCCGCATCTTCCTCCTTCTGCCCATCATAGGAGGGAGGTTTAATCTTTCGGAATTCCCCCTGAAATTCCTTTTTCTGCTTATACTGATGCCTAACAGAATCATCATCATCAGACTGATCAGTCTTCCTCTTTCCACGAACCTTCACCTTCTTGGCTGTTCCGCGAAGTTAATTCTCTGATGAGCCTTTCCTGCTCCTCACTGGCTAATGACAATCTATCATTCTGGCTTTTTATCTCAGCCAATTATTGTTGCAACCTCCGCAACATAGCCATCATGGGCGCATTTGGATCTGGTCCATTATACTCATCGCGCAGATCAACATAAATTTCGTCACCTTCTGCCATTTCAGCACCGTTTTACACTACACAACACAGATCAGTGAAAATTAAAAAAAAAAAAAAAAAAATTCCACAGAAATAAATTTATACAGTGAACACACAGCCACAGTGAGCACAATGTCACCAGCCTAGTTTTATAACTTGGGCTCTGATACCATTTGTCACACCTCCCATTTTCCTTCCCAAATTTTTTTTTTTTTTTCATTCATCTTTTCAAGTTAAATTCTAGCAAGGTATTATACTATTACTTTTCAGATTTGATCAGATCAGAATTGTTTCCCCAATTTCGATTTATTTCCATGTATCAACTATATTCAACTACATGGGAATGAAATAGATTTGTAACCCCAATGGAATTTAAATAGATTTGTAACAAAACATAACCATAATTAACATAACCCCTAATGGGTTTATATATCACCAGCCATTTTATTTCCCACCTTTGTTTGTATACATTCAACCTATTCGTATATTTGATACACCTATGGGAAATCGATTCGCTTTCACATGTTTCCCACATTGTTATAGGTCAATGGGCCTATATTAAATCACTTCGATTTACTATGTTTATTACCCCGTGTCTCCACTTGTTGATGACATATAACCCTTAGTGGGATTTAATTTACTCATGTTTATATCTATGCGTACACAACACTCATGTCTATTTATTGATTTCTCATCCTTGTTCATATCAAGATTTGAAATCTTTTGTGTTGGCCTCCACGTAATACAATTTTTCAAATTGGCTCATCGTTGTTATAAATTGAGATGTGAAGCTATATTCCACGTAGGCTCATATATGGTTTTCCATCTCATCGTAGAGGTTGTAATGGTTCTCTATCCATTCGTGGTCACGTGATTTAGCTCCACGTCGCTCTGGACTCCTCCTGTCAGCCTACCTGGTTGCCAAGGCAATTTCTATGGCACGGCCAGCACGCTGCGACATTTAATTGCATTGCTTGTCATATTAAACATTAAACGTATGATGTACATTGCTCATTAAACCCTTCGATCTGTGGCTTCACCCTTTGGATCTTGCCAGGTGGACGACGCTGATTCATTCTGTGCGTTAGGGTTTCGTTGATCGATTCAGGAGGCCTTGATATAAATTCACCATGTTAATTTGTTCGTCGGTTCTTTTTTCCTTCTTACGCGTTTGGTTTGTCGCGTGACAGTGAATTTCGGTGCCATAGGAACTGAGCGGGACTCAGTCCAGTCTTTGGCGTATCTCTGAGCTACAATTGACAATTTTAGGTATGAGATTTCACGCTCTGTTCTTGCCGTTTAACATGGCCTTTCCTTTTCTGGTTCAGAATTACGCTCCATGCTTCGAGCCCTTACTGAGATTATTGGATTTAGATGGGTCATTTACCATCATTTAGTTCCAGATTGAGTTACGTCTACCAATTTTTCAAGATTGTGTTGCGTCTCACAATTTGTTATATTGTTTTGCAGAGAATTGGTTATTTCAATTTCAAGGTATTCGATTGTGCTTGGGTTAAATTCATAGTATTGGTATTTCCTTACGTGTATTCTCAAGAGATAGACTGGAACAAATGTTCTTGTGATTTTGGAGCTGACCCTCTACCTTACTCTTATCGAAGGTTTCTCTGAGGTCATTCGCATGGCGCTAGAGGGATTCTAGCCCTCTCGACATTTTGGTTCGTTTTTGTTTTTCGAAATGTGTAGGGCGCCATTCATACTGTTCGTTCACTAGAGTGCTAGCTTCCTTATTTAATTTTGAACGCCAACCTCCAAGTTGTATTTATGAAAAATTCCTATTTATATGTACAGGTCACAGATGGATTTGAGTTTCTTTCTCACCATGTATCTATTCCCTTCTTAATAATCATTTTATATTCGTTCACGTTATTCTTCGTCGTCACGTTCTGCATCGTATTTATTTTGGGGTTTTGTCTCTTACAGGTAACTACGACCCGCATCTTACTCTCTCTCTCTTGAACATTGAGATTCGTGGCTTCCTTCGACATTAACATTGACTCCTCTTGCCACTTGCAGGTCAGTATTCACCGAACACTGGTTAGAGGAAGTCTGCTCTTCTCTCATTGTTCTATAATGTTTCCGACAGATTAAAAATTTTATTGATAAAGTTGTAATATTTTGACAATTATACATGTTAAATCCTGACACTGAATGTCTATTTATATCAGCTCCTGGAGTATTATGAACTGTCCTCAGGTCACAGTGGCCTTGTAATCATATATATATATATATATATATATATATATATATCTGTTGTTTCTTACTTTCCATAATACCCATTTTGATTTAGTGGATTAATATGTGTTCCAGCGGAGTTCTCTCTTTACTATTTTTGACTTGGCTCTAACTTAATTTTTGCTGATGGTATTTTCAAATTCTTTTGTATCCCCCACATTCATGAAATGGTGATATTTTAGTGAATACTATACTGTTCTACTCCATATTGAAATTCAATTGCCTGTATTCTTATAACTCCACATTTTATTTTGGTATTCAAGAAATTAATCTATCTATACCAATTTTGTAGTAGGAAGGTTTTCTTTACCAAGGCTTTTGTATGTGGTTCTCATACCACACTAGTTTGTAGTTTTGATAGTAACAGTATCTAAGTCTCTTCAATAATTTTGGGAATAGTACAAAATATTTACCATCTATGCTCTACACCTTTGTTTATTAATTTGCACAGGATATTTGTCTAAATTATCTACAGGTGGTGTGTGAATATCTTTCTCTATATTTATGTCTAGAAGACATTTGTATTTAAAATATTCCACTATACCCCCTTGCCTTTGGTTTACATGATAGACTAGAATACATATAGTTAAATATGCCCTGCTATTGTGAAATCTGCATGTTGTTTATTTACTAAACTTTCTTCCATCTATTAGTTCTATCCTCTAATGCAGGAATGATTACATAGAATAAATATTAAGGAGCAATCTCCTGCTAATTGATGTTTTCTTCCTTCTGGTGTAGAATTAACTTCTTATATGTAGAAATAATCTTTTCCTGCTCATTTAAGGCACAGTTTAAATTACAGTTCGTATATGGAAATTTTCAAAGTTAGTACAGTAACTCTCACACTGATTTATCCTACTCATGTTCATAATTTATACTAATAGATCAGAAGCAGTCCAAAGTTCAATTATCTGTAGAGGAATATGTATCCTCAGATTTAAACCAACCTCGGTTTAGAATTTCTGTTGGATTCTACTCTACAGATTTCTGTTCTACAACTATACAAAATTATAAGGGTGAATTTCTTATGATTAATTTTGTTAAATGTAGCATTAATAAATCAAATCTACAAATCAACTGTTATATATAGCCAATTCATACTATATGAAATAAACACACCAATAATTTTAAATACATACCACTCATGCAGTCAACCAACCTCCCAACCTTAGAGTCCTTTTGTCTCCCAGAACTCACCCCCGAGCTGAGATCATCTACTAGAACAAACTAACCTCTAATCTGATTAGGAGCAGCTTATTTAAGCTATTGTTCCCCCAAATCATGTTTCTAATTCTGCGTCTAGAATATCAGGATGCTTTTCTTCCTATTTGCCTAGGCTTCCCATTTTAGGGATTCTTTAAAGCTTTTTTATGCTTTTCCTCAGATTTTCCAGCTTTTTACCTCTTCCCAACTATTTTCCTCATCATAGATTCTTCCTCAAGAATCTAAATTAGAAATAATTTCTTTCAAGGATTTTTGAAATATTGTGGGGAAAGTATTTTCCTTATCCATCCTCATGGATTTAACAAGTGATCTCATAAATCTCATTTTGGTCAATCTTCACACAATCATTTTATTCATTTCCTCAAATTTGAATATTTAATTACTTCACAACACACTTGTCCTTTGGGGTCCACTCCCCTTAGGATTAAAGTTCAAATGTCTAGTTTAAAACAAAACACATAAACTAGGGGTGTTACACAGTTATCATTAATCGATATTCATACTTCGCACATATCATTCATCAGAAAATTGCAATCAGAAGTTCCAAAAGGTAAATTCTTACTTCGATATTTTGATATTGCCGATCCCTGATGTACAGCCATCATTAATCAGAAATCAAACGAATTATGACAAGAAATTTAAATATGAATGTGTGAATGTGACTTTCCTTAAAGGCATTCAATTTTAATACGGAGATAATTGATTTATAATCATGAATAAAATCCCTCGCAAAATTGTTCTTAAATAATTTCCTTTTTACTTAATGATGTTTATTTTGACTCAATTTCTTCATGCTTCTAAGAGGATTTTCTCATTTACAGATATGTAGAACAACAATTCCACTTATTCACAGAATTTTTGAGACGATACCAGAAAGATAAAATGTCAAAGAAGCTTAAGAAATCGAGAGATGCTTCTGTCTCAAAGGTTACCACCATGCCAAAGGAAGAGCTAGTCAAAATAAAGCTAATTATAGACACTACATGCCCGGGTCTTGGAAATATTTCCTGGGAAGAAGTTTATAACTTGCTTGAAGCAGAAAATCCTACTGTTATAGAAGTAAAGGTGACGGTGCCAGATGAAGAATCAGATTTAGAGAGTCCCCTTAAAGAACTGGCAAATTCTTTTCTCCATATAATTACAGCTCGAGAAAATTTATTTCCATACTATGAACTAAGACGATGGGTAATAGAAACCATAACCATATCAGATAGAACATTTTTCACAGTTAGAGGAAATATGTTTGGACCCTTTAGAGAAGAAGACATTGAGGCAATGCATGATCTACCAGAACCTGAGAACACCAACAACAAAGCCTTCATAGAAGCTTTCACTTCAAGCAACGAAATAGAATAAGACCCTATTAGGGAATGGAGACAAGCTCTAGATAAACATAAGCATTAGGCCTCATGTATGTATTCTGTAGAGTCTCTAGCACCTTCGTATTGCTATGCTGCTGCCATGATGTGCAGACTTTTTGGGAGTAATAATTCTGCAAGGTTTTCTATTCAAATGGTACCCCTGATTAATGCTGCTATAAGTTCCATTGTTATGGATTGGTCAGTCATTATATCTGATAAGATAGAAAATAAAATTCTGGATTATAGAAGAAATAAGCGTACTGGAACTACACCCCCATTTCATTTCTGTGCTTACATTTTAGATGCCTTATGCTTTAATTATGAGTTTCCTATTTTGGGATGGAAATGGACTCCTCATGATCCTACTCCTATACACATCTATCATAAATATTTGTGGAAATCCCATTTCAAGAACCACGTATACATAATTTTCCATGGCTATATGTTGCCCATTTATCAAGCTATTTTTAAGAAACCCCCTCCTCGACTCTCAGATAAGGAAAAACTTGATTTAACCCTAATCGGAAGTTGTTTCGAGGAAGAAAATTTCACATATATCAGGATATTTGGAAGCATTGTTGAACCTCACATCTTGCCCTTATATGTCCCCGATAAACTATTGGCTCAAGAAATAGCTTACCAATTGACTGAAAAAGGAATTTATATAAGTTTAAAGAATTCTAAAAAATTGATGTGGCCTACATTTCCTTTCCAATGTGGAACTTATACCCTCAATGATTTCAAGCATGCAGAAAAATAAGACCTTAAGATAAAATAACTGAAGCTTGCAACTGTTCCCAGTAGGCAATATGATCTGAATAAGGTTTCCTTTAACTTCACATCTATGGTGCAAGTTGCTACATTTTAGCATGAAACTGATGATTTTGATGACCTATTTGTATCGATTGAGAAATTTTCATAGGTTTACGATTCAACTAAATATAAGTTTCAAACAAAGGACATGAATAAGTTTTTACAATTTAGCAAAATACTGCTTACAGTTCCCCTCAACCAGTTAAAGACTACTTTACAAGAAAAAGAGAGTACTGAAAAAGAACAAAAGAAAGATGATATAGGCAGCAAAATTGATGTACAGACAGAGAAAGAAGATACAAGAAGCAAGCCTAATGATAAACTTGATAAAGAGAAGGCCAGTGAGAAAGAAGGAGATTTTGTTGAAACCAATATTAATGACTAGTTGTTAAAAGAATATGAAAAATTTTCTTAATATATAGGAGACCAGGGAAATTCTAAAATTGATAACATTGACTGTCAAGATATTGAGATCATTCCTGAAAACCCATCCAAAGAAATTGTACTAAAATTTGAAGACATACCCCCTCTACATGTCTTTTGCAGCCCTAAGCATAGAGCTGTAGTAAGAAAACAAATAAAGAAAAGGAGGATTGATCAAGGACCACTTGTAACTCCCCAGGTTGAACTAATGAATGTTGTTTGGAAGCACTCTGAAGTAAATCCTTCAGAGGATCTAACCAACCTATCCCAATATGCAAGATTTTATAGTGCAGCCACAATGGATAAAGCTACTGAAGTTACTCAACTGGTAAAACAAAAGGACTTGCATATATAATTGTTAGAAGAAAGGACAAAAAATGATCAACAAAGGCTATCACAGTTAGAGCAGCAGCTGGGAGAAGAAAGACTGAGAATTAAGCAACTAGAAGAACAACTGAACATTGAAAAGCGAAAGCTTGATCAGCAAGCTTTAAACAAACAACAATATTTGTCCCAGGAAGTAACAAAATTGCAGACATTGCTGCAAAATGAGAAAGCTACCAAGAAAGAGCAAAGTACAATATTTCAAGCAAAAATGGATAAATTCAAATATTATCCTAAACTGGACTAGTTCAAAACAGAAGCCCTTGAAATGAGTAAGTTGTTGTCCCAACAATTGGATGATCTATGCCAGAAAATATCACAATATGAACCCCTCTATGAAATAGCATCATCCCTCATCGACGAAGAATTCAATACAAGATTAGAATTTGAAAGTGTCGGTGAGAAGATTTCAGAATTTATCACATGGCAGGAAACAAAAAAGGGTAAAATTGCAAATATTCCCTTAATTGAAGAATCTCATAAAGAAATTATATTTGCTGAGTGGGAAACTCAAATGATTAAAGAAGAACATGCTACTTCTACAGAAAGGACTATAATGAATAATTTGACACAGTTGGTTAATGATAGTCTATATGCAGCAAATTTAATCTCAGATTGCACTCAAGGAAAGTTGCCGAAGGTCAAAGAAATAAATAAAAGGTGGAAACAAGAATTAATCAGTAAAGATCAAAAGATCAATAAAACACAGGGAATTACATGGGATGCCTTATGGTACCATTTGGTGAAGCCATACAGTCAGTAGATGGAAACCAAATGTATTTCGAATGCCATCAATTATATCATCTTGAAACTTTATGATGCCACATACACCAGTCAACTGCATTCTCGGCTGAGTCACCCAACTGAAGTGAAGGATATGCTCAAAATATGCTAGCTTCACACATTAGATATTATGGAAATCCAATGAACCTATTTTATTGAAGATCGCAATTCTATTTTTAGATCTCTGATGATCTTTCTTAGCAATAGTTTTAGTTAATTTGTTTTTTTTTAATTTCCTATTTAAACTCCTTTCAAGAATTTTAGAAAGGGTCCTGAATTTGTAATATTTTGGGCTTGGATAATACATTTTTGTACTCCTTGACTATCTTATTTTTATAAAAGGATCACATCTTGTGATTTTATCGTGAATTATTTTTTAGAGTTGCATTTTTGTACCTTGAAGATTGTTCTAAGTTAAAGAGCAGGATCAGAATATCAAATTGCATCAGGAAGATATCAAATGTATCTAGTGTTTCTATCGATTATGTTTTATTTTCTTTGTGTGATGAAATATTCTAATTGAAATTTTCTATCGCTTATATATACTTTCTTCTCAAATATTTCTTTATCATATCATTTCTGAAGATACAGGAATATCATCTTTCACAGTGTGTGTAAATGATATAAATTTATGAACGCGATGTGCTATTATAACTCTATTTAATTTCTTAAACAGAGTTATCATTATATCATCTTTCTTTTAAGTAGCTAATACATTTTCATGGTTATTTTTTTAAATGAAGTAATCTTTAGGTCGTATTCATATTTAATACCTGGGTTAGTTTTAGAGTTCTTTGTAAGTCATAAATTAAGTTAGACAGATTAGCTTAATTAGTTAGTTTCATTATCCACTTGCACAAAAACCCATCACCAATCCATTCATTATTAGGAAACTGGTCCTATAAATTCAGTCGGAGCCACCATCCCAAACAGAGAAGCAGCTGTTCTAAGGTCCAGACTGGGGGATTTTCCCCCAATGTTTGAAGCAACGATTTTCAGGGCTTCAACAAGTCTATACATTGTTCTATCTTCACACTCACATACCCATCTAAACTTGGATATCATATGTAACGCAAAGCAATGAAGCTTCATTTGGTTTATATGGGTCTGTGTTACCATGTTAAATGGATTTAATGAATTATATAGACTTAGTGCACTATTTGGAAGAGACAATCATATCTAGATGCCTATACTCTATTCTCTCTTCACACTCATATAACCATATAAACTTGGTTATCATATGTAACACAAAGTTATGATGCTTCATCTGGTTTATATTGGTCAGTGTTACCATATCCAATGGATTTAATGCATTATAAAGAATGAGTGCAGAGTTAGGAAGAGACACAGAGAGTTAGTAGTGTCTGTAGTCAATACATTCAATGTACCCTAGATTGAATACATATTTTGATTAAAAAAAATAAAAAATCGATCAATTTGTATTAGTTAGTATCATAATAGTAGTGTGAAATGTACCAAATTTTTGGTCCAGCAAACATGATATGGTTAAGCCTAATTTTCATAACATTACTAATATGATGTAGATATTGTTATAAATGTTGATGTAAATGGTATAGTAAATATAACTATTATGATAACATTAGTTTTATGATGTGGATAACCCATGCACCCAAACCATCCAGATTTAATGAAATGTTACACAAAGAAGAACCCATGTTGATGGCTTAATCCAATATCGTTGACCTATCAATTAATTTTTTTCTATTGAATTTCTACTATTTGATGTTGAGTTGTTTTTTAATGCAATAATAGTACTGATCAATTTTATTTTTTTGACATGTGGCTGGAACTTGTTTCAATGCAGGTATCTATTATCATTTTTAGTTCTTATGTGTGATAATTTAGCATTAGCTTTATTGGTGATAATGGTTACTTCATATATTTCAACAACAACTGTAGGGGCTGGTGTTCCAGGAATGAAGGGTTACCTTAATGGGGTGGATCTGACTACATTTTTAGGTCTAAATACCATATTTGTTAAGGTATGTACATATCAACCATAATTAAACTCCCATGAATTATTAAGGTCTGTGAATAGTTGAACGGAAGGAGAGTCCTCTATTCAATTTCCCATGAAAAATGCAACTGAAGTGTAAGTGAATTTATGATTTTATTCAATGGCACCGTGGAAAATTTCTGAAAGAATAACTGTAATATTGGTCAATCGCTACATATGGGAAAGTCATAATGTAACCTCTCTTGTGTTTCATTAGTTTTTAAATGGCTATTAAATATTGGGTATGTCCAGGTATTTGGATGTATATGTGTTGTGTCTACTAGATTGGAGCTTGGGAAGAAAGTCTTATGATACATAGTGGGTCTCACATAACATCTCTCCTTAGTCAGGGTCGCTCAAGAATTCATCATCTAACATGGATATGGTTGAAGTACTTCAAAAATTATCAAGATATGTGTGATATTATTACATGTAGTGTTGTTGTTGGTGTTGATATGACATTCCATGAATCAATTGGTGGTGTAGTTATTTCCCTAGAAGAAATATCAACATGGTATGTTAAAATTCTATTATTCAATTTCAATGTTGTTTCATGCATGGTAGGAATTTTCATGATTAATATTTGTTTCATGTTTTTCATATTTTTCTTATTTTTTCTCTCACCTCATTTGCTGAATGTGAAACATCCAACTTGTCTTGTTTTCATTTCTTGTTTCATTTCTCGTCTCTCATTTCTCATAACATAGCTTCAAGCCGGAATGGACTTGAATAGTTGAATATGTAAATATATGTGTGTGTCCATTTTTAGCTTTGATAAGTGAAATTTTATTATCATACTTAAATAGGCAATGCTTAGGCTTATTGGTTTGAAAAGGTAATTCTTTCCCCCTTTTAGGTCATCCACATTTAGGATTCATGAAAGATACCTAGGAGAATCCACTATAAAGAGTGTATTTCATGTTGGACATTAAATTCCGAGGACACTTAGTATGTTGTACAACACTATTTGAAGTCTTAAACCCTAGTTACAGCAAATTCTACATGCTCTATCATAATTAAGATTGTTAACATTGTCTTAATCATTAACCCTATCCATGTCCATAGTTAAAGCATTTGTGCAGTGCATGTTATAAGAAGGAACAATAACATAGAATAAGTATTAAAAAATCTCATATCCATCAAATACGAGCCATAGTTTTATATTTGTAAACTTGTGCACTGAAAGGGAAACCCACTTTAAATCCATTCTCTTCACTATCAAATATGTTTGTTATATAGATTGACCATATAACCAGTCTTTCCACTCATTAACATTTCCGAGTGCACATTCCATATTATAATTTTCCACTATCCTAGAGAAAATTTAAGGCATTCCACAAGGCATTCAAGAGATTGATGTTACATGGACAAGTTTTTCCAATACTTCTCTCTTACAATTAGTTATATAAATAGCACATAGTTAATCTCTAGCTCAAAACCTAGTGCGACCATCAAGGATAGATTACAATCGTTTAACTAAATTTATAGTGACCCATTTAACTGTTATAGTCCTTATACTATGAAAGAGTAAAATCTAGATTTAATACATCACAAAACTATGGCAAAATTTATCACTAAGAAAAAATGTTATACAACATTATTTTGGCTTAGACGATGAGAATGCGGGTATTTATTCTGCCAAAATATCCCAAGACTTGTACCTGGCTTCATTTGAAAAATATTGTGAGATATTTGAGGTGAAAACTACAATTAGAATGCAATCATGGTGAATGGCATAAAATTTAGTGAACCCCCTTAGTAGGTCATGCATATTTTATACGATATTATTTTTTTACAAGAAATAACCGAGGTTCTTACAAAAATGAAAACTAATTAAAATGATTAAAATAATGATATTTATATATCAAATTAAATTATGCTATAACATCTTGAGTAACTAGAAAATTCAAATCCCGGGAAATGGAAATATGTTTCTAAAAATGAAAATGCTTTAGGAGTTACTTTTTATTGAAGAATTCAATTCAAGTTTACATTATTTTTGCATTGATAAAAAGCATTCTTAAGTGATGCAAATGGACAATGCATGACTCATTTTAATTCTTTTACATAATTGAAATTTTGTTCAGATAACTAAAATGGAATTTTTATTTTCATAATTACACCTGTTTTATGTTGGTAAGGATATCTCCTTACTTAGGTGATCATTTTCTTCTATATTTCTTAAATGGGCCATAGTTTTAGAGGTTCCTTTATTTAGCAAAAACACAAATAATTACTTGTGGAAGTGAATTCAATATGTTAGTTCCTCGATTGTGCTTCTTGTAGCTTTGTATATGTCAATGTTTATGGGTAGGATTAACATGTTGTTTGATATCATAAGGTGGGACTAAGTAGTTCGATTTTGGAGTTAGTCATTGTCAAAAAATGTTATAATATTAATTCATGATGATGTTGTAATATTTTCACACATTACACTGAAGATAATGGAAAAATGTATATCCCACTTGTCCCTTGAGAGCATAATCAATTTGGAAAATCGATTTACTAGATTTGGATTTTTTATTCCTTTCTAAAAAAAACAAAAATATATTTCGTTTTCAGTATGAAATATTAAGAGAGTTCCATAGATCTCAATTTCTAAAAATATTGTAGAAAACTATAAGCTTTCCAACTTCTGAAATTCATAAAAGGTAACTCCTTAATTGAAGATTCGAGCTAAATTATAGCGATTAGAAAGGGTACTATAGAAGAAAATAATTTTTTATTGTTAGTTTTTCGAGAAACATTATGCATATTCTGAAAACATTTGTAGAACGGTCCATGGGCGTGGTTTTGAATGAAGACTAACCACGTATACAATTTAATCAATTCATTTAACCATTAAGAAAATATAAACATGAAAATTTAAATAACATCAATTATCTTCGTATATACACAATTTTTCTAGTGACATGTCGTTAACATCTTCCTTAAACCTGACATTTGTGAAACAATACATTTCAGGGAAATGAATTTTATGCAATCCTGTGACAAGAGTGTGAACTAGTTTGTTGCATTTACTTTGAGCCTTCATCATCGTAGGTGCCTTGGTATAATTGTAGATATATTTGGGTATGGACTTATCCTTTTATACTTTTTCTTGGACCTAATGTTTTTTTCCAATTCTCTAACTTCAGTTCTATACAATGGTGATATATGGTATCTATAATATAAGGGGTGGTCTCTCTAATAACAACTGAAAAATGACATAGTTGGATGCATTTTCAATGACCACTGACAACTTGAATGACATGTTTTACCCCCACCTATATGTTGACTAAATCAATCAAATCACCAAGAAGTTCAACATTCTTGACCTGGATAGAGAAATTTACATATTTTGTGAACATGTTACTTTTGGAGTAAGAGACTAGAAAACCAAGTAGGTTCAGATTTAGTTCTTCTTTGTCAATTCCTCTAACTGATAGTGCATTAAATTTTTCTCCTTGAATTGTGAATTCTTCGCAAGAAATCTTTCATGATTTGAGCTAGTTCAACTGGCATATCAATGTTTAACATGTGCCTTAGAGTTTGGGGGTTTGAAGCCCATGCTATAAATTTAAATAATATCTATCATTGCCACATAAAATGATGTTGCATCGTAGCTAATGCTTGTAGGTCATTCTCTTGTTCAATTTTTCCATTCTTTTAAAAATCATATTGTGCATTAATTTTGGTCTTTTCTTGCTTTCTTCATCTAATTATATTGTTATCTTACACTTTCTCAAGTTACGCTTGTTAATTCAGAATCTCTATGTGAAATATCATTTTCTCTTGGTACCTCCTACTCTACCCTTGAATCTATATGGTGCACTTTTTACTGGGCTTTGCATTTATGTTTTCCAAGTTGCACAAGGTTTTTCATTGCCACATAAAATGATGTTGCATGGTAGTTACTTCTTTTAGGTTGTTCTCTTGTTTAGTTTCTCCATTATTTTAAAAATAATAGTGTGCATTAATTGTGGAATTTTATTTTCATTATCAAGTGTATTAGGTTTTCTTCATCTAATTATATTGTTATCTTAAAATTGCTCAAGTTATTCTTGTTAATTCAGCAGTTTTATGTGAAATATCATTTTATGTTTGTACCTCTTACTATGCCCTTGAATATATATGGTGTTGTTTTTAGTGAACTTTGTAGTTATGTTTGTCAAGATGTACAAGGTTGATTACTGATGGCATTGTAAAAAGTGTCAAAAAACATAGATAATGAAGCATGTGTAGATTGAAACAATTGATAATTGGTGGTATTTTTTGGATAACAAGACACCTCCTTAAGAAGTTCAATTACTTTTTATATTGTGTTTTACGATAGAAGTCTCATTCAGTAAAACCATGGTTTTATACTAATGGTTTTTATTATTCACTTTCATATGATGATAACAATACAATTGATATTAAATCTTTCCCTAAATGTGGGAATGCAAGGCTTGTCTATAATTGCACCAATGAAAGTTTCCAAAATAAAAAATACTAGGCAGTTAGAGAGTGTCACGCTTGAACAGGTGTATTTCACATTGTGATAAGTTTCAAAGGTGTATTGATGGTAGTGAATATGAAGAAACATTACTACATGCATGCTTCTCAACTACCAGGACTCTGAATAGCTTTCTTGTTGTAAATACACATTATCATAATTTCAATTTTTCTTCATGCTTCATTGATTTTGGGATATTACTTACTTGTAATTTGGGCCCAAAATTGATTGTTTTGACCCTATCTTAGGGTGGTTTCGAAGAAAAAGAAAAGAAATTATTATATTTGTGTGTTTTAAGGTGTACATATTAGTTTAACTTTTTAGAGAATAAAAGTTCTATTGAGGACAACAAATATCAATAAACACTATCTCAATTTTCATGATAGGAAGAAGACAACGGTTTTTCCTTTTGTAAATTTTTGAGATTGTTGGATGATAATTTAGACCCTCTGATATTACAATTTTTTTTTATAGGCCTTGTTCATGAGAAGGTTACTAAATAATAAAGATACATGTGGATTGGTTGTATATAGCAGTAGAAAATAGTTATAAATTATCTAAATCTATCAATATGAAAAATAAATAAATCAATAAATCAAATTAAAATTAAAAAAAAAAAAATTAAAACAAAATTGTATAGGAAAATAAACTAATGGGTCAAAAGAGAGAAACAATGTCTACCATCGAATATTGTGGTGTGTTAGTTGGACTGTAATATATTAGGCAGACACTATCATAGATTTTCCCCACTTATCTCAGTATTGGATTGGGGGCCATGGTCATGTCAGGACTAAACACGATCAGAAAGGTGATTTACTTATCAAAATGGAGTGTTGTTTACGGTAATATCAAGAACATGATCATATTTTTTTAACAAAATTAATTCATTCATTTAAATAAGAAATGTGAACGCCTAAATTAATTTTGTTTTTCAGCTACTGTTGTGTTCAATCAAAACCCAAAGGACACAGGGTATTATAGTGTGCTTTTCCCACACATTAACGTGTGTTTGATCAACACTCGTGAATCGTATTCTTGGAAAAATGTCTATATAATCTATCATAGCCTCACATAATTTGGTAGAAAATTAATTCACTCGTTTAAGTTAGATATGGCAAAGCCTGAATTACTCCCCTTGATTTTTAGTGACTGTCGTGGTCAATCGAAAACTAGAATGAAAAATGGGATCATAGTGCTTATCCCCATCATTCAGATCAACGCAAAATCTAATGTAAAGTAAGGATATAGTTATTGTCGACCATTTTCCCTAATATTAAAACCAATATGAAACCCAACAGAAGCAACATATCATAGTGCTTGTCTCCTACATTCATAGGAAAGTGATAAACACTTTTGAACCATGTTTTTAGTAATTTCTTTTGAAAATGATAATCTCCAAAAATAGCATATCTCAGACCTTGGACCTAAGTGTGAGCACATCATGCAACTATAAAAGGGTACGCCAATGCAATATAAGTTTCAGTAACAAGTTTCCTTCTAGATATCAATATTACAAGGCATTTCAGGGATCCACATACATTCTTAATGGTGTCTCTTCTGGCTAGGTGTAATATTCCCAATTAGCAGTAGCTAATTGGAAATATTAATTTTGATCAATTTTACCTTATATAATTAAATTATAAATAAAATAGTGAGTAGAGAGTGTCTAACTCACTTATTGGAATAAAAAATCCTCCCTAGTAGCACAACGTTGTGACTTAAAGGGGATCCAGGGGGGGCTAAACACCATGTAGAGAGGGGGCCCACGTATGCTCTAGAAGCTACTGCGCAGATGAGGATGAGCACATGGCAAGAGAGAGAGGATACATTGGGGTTTTGGAGGGAAACCAAAGTTATAAAAGATGGAGGAGCCTTCTCATTTCATTCATTCTTGGTTGATGATATTGAGATGGTCATTTTGACTTCTTGAGCACGCTGGCTGTTTAGCCTATCTGCTGCACTGCTTAGTGCGTTGAGTGTCTCTAGTCAGAGATCTCACCCTTAGCCTCGGGGCACTTCGAGTGCCCACTCGGGAAAGGTATTTTCTTTAGTATTTTGTCGGAGGTTTTGGTGTTTGTTTTTGTTGTGGAGCCGTGCATTCATAGAGACTGAAAAGCCACTGAGAGGGAGGACGCAGTCCATCTAGAAGGTGTTCCGGATTGGGGTTCTTGCAGGAGATTTGAGCCGAGATTTTGAGAAGAGGATCAGCCTTTGCCTTTGCGTGGATTTTGGTGGAGTTTGAGGCGGTATTTCAGCCATTCGTATTTAGCCTCTGCGCAGAGCCTTGGAGGCCAGCGTAATTCCCCAAGGGGGTGTTTTTCGGAGGTCGGCCATTTCTGAAATGGTTTCTGGGTTTTATCGGGATTGGTGAGTAGAGGAGGATTCCAGATTTTCAGCTCATTCTGGCAAGGGGATCAGCCCGTAGTTATCATTTCATTACAGTGGTAACAGCTACACGGTAGTTTTCTAGCAGCTGGGACGCAGTTCAGAGAGCATCCATTTCCGATGTATTCTGAGAGTATTTTCTTCACTTGCTTTGAGCAAGTTTAGGTGCCATCACTCTGATCACCTATTGTACTTCATTATATTTCTCAGTTTAATAAAATGGCTTAGCATTTCCTCTCTATATTTCTGGATGAGTTGTCGTACATTCTTTCTATGTTATTATATGTCTGTTGCACTGTTATTTTTATATATTCTTGAGCATTCTAGTTCTATACCACTTGGTGTGTTTATTTCATACTCTTAGACAGAGTCTGGAAAGGGCCAGGTAGCCTCTAGATTTCGTCCTCTTTCCAAAGGCGGCATATCTGGTAAACGCCCTCCCAGTCTATCTCTGGTTGGAGTTTGTCGTGTTTTAGAGATATCCCCAAAACGGGATATTACAGTGGTATCAGAGCATCAATCTTGAATCAGCCTGCGGGTTTCCAGTTTTCAGTTGCAACTATTTTGGCTATTTTGGTTAGAAGGGCCTACGCAGTTATTGGAGGAGGCTCATTTGTGGGAGCTTCATTGGTAGGATTTTAGATATGGGGTGTTGGGAAATTGATAAGAGAGCCATATGAGGAGGTTTGCTGGGATTTTGGAGAGCAACGATTGACAGTAGCAGCTGCAGTGCCAAAAAACGAAATTGGAAGAGGGCCAAACTACAAAGGGTCAGATTTTGAAGGTTGGAATTAGAAGAAACCCTTTCTGGGTTTTTCTAGGTTTTGGGCAAGGATCACCTTCCCAAATTCTTAGAATTTTCTGAGCAATTTTCAGTGGGTAAATCAAAGGCCGAAGTCAGGCAGAAGTGCATTCTTGGAGCAACAGTGCAATTTCTGGAGGAGCCTGTGATAGACGCAGAACAGGAGGAGCCTGTAGACACAGAACATGAGGAGCCTATGATAGACGCAGAACAGGAGGAGCCTGTAGACACAGAGCAGGAGGAGCCGATGGCAGGTGATGATGATGCGAAGATATTTGGGGAGATGCTCCTCAAATCAGTACAGGATCTGCCGAGGCAGATTGAGGTGATGGGGCAGAGATTCACCACTGTGGAGGCTAGACAGCGTGAAACCCCAAGGGGTTTCCAGATTGGCGAGGGATCATGCACATCCCACCATTTGCCGAAGCATGATGCCACTCAGTATATGGCATCACATACACCCACACGTTCCACTATGCCCACTTTTCTGGGTGCAGACACAGGGGCAGGAGCACGGCAAGAGCCAAAGCCTAGCCACATGGGTGATTATTTCGCCGAGTATCGGGCATATGGGCAGGAGTTCATGGATGCCCTTCCATTCAGAGATTTTGTTCAGCTCCAGCAGGATAGCAGACCCCGCAACTTTCACAGAGGGAACAAGCACTCACATGACGGGGGCTTGCAGCGCACAGTGGGCAGATTCCATTTACCAACATTTGATGGGTCATCCAAGTGTTCGGAAAAAGCTTGGGTGGAGAAGTTGGATGCCTCTTTCCAGCTTGACCGAGTATCGGAGGGGGAAACCATCAAAATGGTTACCTCGCACTTGGAGGATGAGGGCACACAGGATTGCAGGGAGTTCGAGGATACACCTAGTGTGACACAGGACTCACCCTCATTGGAGACCTCCTTGACTGTGTCGGTTGATATCGCAGTGGAGAAGGTAGAGCCTACCCTAGTAGAGCCATCCATTGAGGTGATGACTGGAGCCGTCTCCGAGTCTTCGGGTGGTAGCAGCACACGACAGATGGGTGAGGTGTCAGGAGATGTATCCACCTTCGATGAGGCACTAGGAGATACAGAGGTATTTGATGATGGTCGTAGACAGCGGTATCATAAGCTTCGGGCAGACCTTCTAGTTTTTAAAGGGAAGGTCACATCAATACGGGAGGCCATTTTGTTGCAGGACAGGGAGTTGGAGGGCATGCGAGTGGCTTGTGCCGAGTCGACGGCTAAGTTGGCCCACATTGGGGAACGATGGGATTCCCTGATGGTACAACTAGAGGGCACGTTGGAGCGTCAGATCATTCCCCTTCAGGCATGCATGGATGGCACTAGCAGCGTTGTTGGGACACCTCTTCCCATTGGAGAGAGAGAGACGGAGTCACCTAGTCAGATCTCATACATTGACTTGGTTAGTAGGATGAGACGATCGGGGTTGCACAGGGTGCAACATCCACATGTTGAGGTTGGATGGAGAGAGATTTTGAGTTGGTACCTGGTGGAGTGGGTTATGGAGATGGTGGTGGACCTGGGTGTAGTTCAGCAGGAGTTCCCAGGTGTTGGGAATACAGGAACCCCAAATTGGCATTGGGGTCTAGGCGAGATCACCTATCATTTCCCAGGCAGGTCGGTTGACTATGTCTTGGAAGATACAGTTGGCCTAGCAGTAGAGCATGTGCATCCGCTAGGGGAGTTTCAGTCAGCTCAAGTGGCCAACTAGTTTATGGGAAGACTCCCTAGGTTTTCTTGGTATGACACTCATACACGAGATCACGAGGTGGTCAACATACCTTGGCAGGAGCTTGTCAGAGGAGGTGGCATTGGCAGGCCACCAGATGGCGCCTTGTATGGGGCCAAGGATTCTTCACCTTTGTGTGGGGCACAGAGGACACAACGGAGCTGAGCAGTGGTGGTAACACTACTGACACATAGGGAGATTCACTTCTTGGACCCCTCGAGGAGGGTTTGGAGTGATGATCCATTCGTCGGCGAGTATAGTGATGCAACGGTGGAGACGATGATACCGATTGGGGGTAGTCCGACATGTAGAGGCACAACTCTATGTCATCACATCCAGGGATGTGTGGGAGCCTCTAGCATTGAGCAATGGACTACCGGTGGACATGGAGTTGCATGGTGGTGTACCGTAGTGTGTGGGACTGCATTGTGGAGTAGGGGTGTCCTACATCACATTGACAACACGCACGGAATGACCGATGCCTGGAAACAGTCAGGGCACGAGATGGTACAGGGTGGTACAACAGTAGCATGGGGTATCCAACAGTATACAGGGGTATGCCTCAATGTGCAGTGGCATGTCGAGGAGTACAGGGATGATCAATGGTATGCGGGGGCGTATAGTGCTGCACAGCAGGGTCTTAGAGCATTGCATCCAGGGAGACTCATGGACAGGGACACTGGGCTTACCTTTGGGGGTATTTCACCCAGGATCGATGGGGAGATAGATGAGCAATACTTGACGGTATCTGTGGGGACTCATGCACCTGACCCTCTTCTACATCACTCATGGGCACAGTCGATTTTTTCGTTGTCCTTTGGCACCTTGGGCATGAGCAGAAGGGTACGCGAGGCTCACCCAATATATTTGGATGACACTCAGCACACTAGGGGAGAGACTTCTCAGTAGTGGCACTGGGTCAGAGCACTAGTTGACAGCCATAGGTTAGGGGATGAGATGATCCTCTGCAGGGGTGGCACATCAGTCATCGCTGAGCCTACGCTTGGGGAGCGGGTCATGAGGGATACATGCATCACTTTTCCCTCAGGGCATGTCGAGATCATGCATGAGCAGAGGATACTAGGTACAGTAGAAGTAGCATCCTAGTATGTGACTGGGCTCTAGACATTATATCGACACTTTATCGAGAGGGTGGATGACATATTCAATGCAGATGAGGTGGCGGAGGTAGAACAGGAGGGAATTCCTTCTGTATGCCAGGGTGAGGACTCTTTTAAGGACCCTTTTTCTTTATGAGTCATAGGATCGATTGAGGCGCTTTTGGGAGTAGGAGTAGTCATGCGGGAATGGTGGCCCGATGGGCAGACGGCATTCCGGTGTCCGAGGTGGCGGTCACGGGACTCTGCAGGAGATACTCTGGGTGAAGAGTCACTTGTGACGATTTAGCTAGAGCAGTAGGTGATGGAGCTTGAGTCGACAGAGGAGGACACTATTCACATCAGGCACGATATTCCTTTGGGGGAGAGCTAGATGGGTGCCCACATTGATCCGATGAGGGATATGCGGCTAACATTGGAGTCATCCATTGAGGTGGGGCAGTCAGATGCACTGGCATCGAGTACGGTGACAACAATTGCAAATCCATATCCTCTGGAGGTGTTGGAGGTTGATGGGATTGTTCTGCATGGGGCCATTAGACAGCGGGAGCATGAAATTCTTGATCGGGAGTGGGAGGAGCTATTGGATATGGTGGAGCATCCATCTGTGGGTTGACACAGGGATGAGGCGCGAGATAGACGTACATGTGTAGTCGATGAAGTTGCAAACGTTTTTGAGGTAGCACTCTCCGAAATTACGTGTGAACTTGTAGCATAGAAAAATCAGTATACATAAGAAATTTGGGAGAAATCACCAAAGAAATAAATTCACCAAAACAGGAAAAAATAAACCAACTCAATCACAAATAGGGTCCAAACAGATTAATTGAAACAATAAAAAAGAAGGGACTGTTAAAATGAGGGAACCTCTAAAGTGCTGGGGTTGTGGAGAACCTCATTTACTGAGTGACTGATCACACATAAATATTCAAACCATACAAGTAATGAGAGAAGAAACGACTGTAAATGATGTGACAAGAAACATCCCCAAAATCAGTGTTGCCCTGGAAGATCATCAAGCAGAACACTAGTCCACTTAGTTGAAGTAGAAGGTATGATTGCTAACCAACCTGTTTCTGTTTTAATAGATAGAGGTGCATATTTAAGTTATATAAGTCCTTAAATGGTAGAAAAATGTAACTTTAAGTCAATAAAATTTCAGCAGTAATGGTTGGTTTAGTTAGCCACTAGTACAAAAAGGAAAGTGACTCATAAGTTACCCCAAACAGTCATAAAACTGAATGGGTACCAAACTGAACTGAATCTAAATATTCTACCTTTAGGGTCCTATGATGTACTAGTAGGAATGGATTGGTTAGAGAGAAATAAAGCCATGATAATCTGCTTAGCCAAAACTATACATTTCATAAATGGGGAGGGAAAACCTGTCATAGTAAAAGGCAAACCCAAACCCATATCTGTGAGAAACATTTCTACACTTCAGTTAAAAATAATTGCTAGAATGGGTTGCCAAGTGTATTCTGTGCATGTAGAAGAATTGGGACAGCAACCAGAAGAGAATACTTTAGAGACATTACCTTTTATAAGAGAACAGAAGGATGCGTTTCTAGATGAAATTCCTCATCTTCCCCCTAGGAGATAAATTTATTTTTCAATTGGCTTAGTGCTGGGAGCAACACTAGTGTTTACAGCTCCGTACAGAATGAGTACTCCAGAGCTGATGGAGTTGAAGATGCAGCTACATGAGTTCCTATATAGAGGTTACATCATACCAAGTTTATCCCCATGGGGAGCACTGGTGTTATTTGTGAAAAAGAAAGAGGGTACTTTCAAAATGTGTATAGACTATCCTCAACTAAATAAACTGACAATCAAGAACATATATCCTTTACCTAGGATAGATGATCTCTTTGACCAAGTTAGAGGAGCAATAATATTTTTGAAAATTGATCTAACGAAAGGCTACCATCAACTAAGAATTAAAGATGAAGACATAAGTAAAACTACATTTAGAACTAGGTATGGACATTATGAGTTTGTGGTCCTAATGTTTGAGTTCACTAATGCACCTCCTATTTTTATGTGCTTGATGAATAGTGTTTTAAATAAGTACTTGGACAAATTTGTACTAGTATTTATTGATGACATTCTGATTTATTCTAAGAGTGAAGAGGAGCATAAGTAGCTCCTTAAAGTTGTTTTACAAACACTCAGAGAAAACAAGTTAGATTCTAAGTTTAGCAAATGTGAATTTTTTAAAGATAAAATTCAATACTTGGGTCATATAATTTCAAAGAAGGGATTAAGAGTAGACCCAAGAAAGATAAAAGCAATAAAAGAGTGGTATGTGCCTACTGATGTGTCTTTTGTCAGATCCGTCATGGGAATTGCAGGATACTATAGAATATTTGTAGAAAAATTTTCAGCCTTAGCATACCCTATCACATCTTTACAGAGAAAAGGCGTTAAGTTTGAATGGACAAAAAATTTTCAAAACAGTTTTGATTAGCTAAAACTGAAACTGACAACAACACCTATTATAAAAATTGTTGATCGAGATTAGGAATTTTTAGTGTGCACATATGCTTGTGGAGAGGGATTAGGAAGAGTGATATTACAAGAAAACTTTATTATAGCCTATGAATTAAGAAAATTCGAGAAACATGAATAGAATTATAGTGTTTATGATTTAGAACTAGCTGTTGTAATACATGCTTTAAAGATGTGGAGACATTACCTTCTAGGGGAAAATTTTATATTAATGACAGTTCACATTAGTTTAAAGTATTTCTTCACACAAATTGATCTAAATGCTAGGAAAGCTAGGTGGTTGTCCTTCCTTAGTGAGTTTTACATGGAGATCAAACATATTAAGGGGAAGGAAAATAATATTGCAGATGCATTAAGCAGAATTTCTTGGAAACGTGTGAGTAGTGTTGGAAGTAGTGCCAACTTTGACATAGAAGGACTGATACGAGAAGTAGTGACAGAAGACCAGAACTATGAAAAACTTTAGGTTCAGATTTTGAAAAAGGAGATGAAAGGGTATACACAAAACCAGAAGGGATTGATTTGCTATAAAGACAGATTATACATTCTTGATGTAGATTCCTTAAAGAAAGAGATTTTGTATGAGTACCATAAAAGACCCTATGCTGGACATCTCGGATACCAGAAATTACTTTCAGCCTTAAGAAAGAAATTATTTTTTCCTAGTATGAAAAAATATGTGGCAAATTACTTGGCTAGATGTATACAATGTCAACAAGTGAAGGTGGAACACCAACATCCCACTGTGTTGCTAAATCCTTTACCCATTCGAGAATGGAAGTGGGAGATTGTTTCAATGGATTTTAATACTGGTTGAGCAAGGAAAAAATACCAACATGACTCGATCAAGGTAGTAGTAGATACTTTCACTAAATATGCTCACTTTATACATGTAAAATCCACATTTGGTACAACTCAAGTAGCAAATGTATTCATGAAGGAGATTGTAAAATTGCATGGTATTCCTAAGATGATCATTTCAAACAGAGATGAAAAGTTTATTGTAGCTTTTTGGAGGAGTCTTTTTGGGGGCATGGGTACCAAATTAAACTTTAGTACTACTTACCATCCCCAAAGTGATGGCCAAACTGAAAGAAAAAGTGAGATTTTGGAAGACATGTTAAGGATGTATGTCATGGATAGACCAACAAAGTGGGAGGACTTTCTACACTTAGCATAATTTGCATACAACAATAGCTAAGCATAATTTGCATACAAAAATAGCTAATAAGATTCTATAAAAATGTGTCCTTTTGAAGAAATTTATGGCAGAAACTGCCATACCCCTCTAAGTTGGAGTCATCTTGAAGATAAACTAATACTTGGACCGGAAGCTTTACAGGAAATGGAAAGAGTTGTGAAGAAAATTCAAAAAAATATCAAAACATCACGGGATAGGCAGAAACATCATGTAGACAAAAAGAGAATTCAAAGAGAAGTCAGTATGGGTGATCATGTTTACCTAAGGATTAACCTAAAATGAGCACTTTTCACACTGGAAGCTGTGCAAAACTAGCCCCACATTACTGTTGACCTTTTGAAGTGTTGGAAAGGGTTGGACTAGTTGCATATAAACTGTCTTTGCCTAGTCATATTAAGATTCAAGATGTATTTCATGTTTCATTATTAAAAAAATATGTGCATGAAACTACTCATGTTATTGATTGGAATGTGATAGATGTGGAACCAGTAGGGGAATTCCTTCCAAATCCACTTCAAATCTTGGCACGCGAATAAATTGAGCTCTAGAACAGAATAGTGGCTAGGGTGAAAGTGCAGTAGGGACACTTTGCACCCGAAGAGGCTATTTGGGAGCGAGAGGAAGAGATGATGGAGAAATATCCATCACTGTTTAAACAATGATTTTGTTTTATTTTGTCTTTACAACACCGAGGACGGTGTTTTGTTTTTAGAGGGGGAATATGCAATATCCCCAGTTTGCTATGCTTTTATTAGACATTTGAACAAGTCCAAAATGGTACAGTGGACCCTAGTGGAAAGAAATTATGTGGATTTATTTTATTATTTTAAGTTAATAAAATAAAATGGAAACTTATGTACCATGACTAGATGATGGTTAGAGATCTGGAAACCCAATCCATTAGGATGGATAAGGTTGTAAGACTTTCCCAGACTTCTAGAAATCCTTGGAAGGAACAAATTAAATACTAAAATTTGATTGGATTTAAAAATAAAAAAATTACCTCAATATAGAGGAAATTACTGGGATGAGGTGGAATAATGCTAGAAAGTAGAAAAGCTAGATTTAAAAGTAAATTTTTGGAAGAAAAAAAGGGAAAGCCTAAGCAAATAGGAATACATCATCCTGAATAAAGTAGACGTAGTTAAGGGAAACATGTTGGGGAAAAAAATATTAAATAAGATAATTCAGGATAGATAAAGGGTTGTTTATCACTGGAGGAAAAGTGATCTCTACTCGAGGGTGAGCTATGGATAAAGAGCTCTAAGGTTGCGAGGCAACTAATCTATCCTAAGTGGTATGAACAATTAAGTTGATTTGTTTTTTAATTATAATTTAATCATTTTATGAGTTGTTAAAAGGTCAAGTAGTGGAACCCGTATGAAATCTTGTAAATGATTACGAGTTATACTGTTAAATTTAGATGAGTTAGATTTATAAAATTAGAGGTCTGCACATTGAACACATAACTATAAGGAAAATAGTTTATCTTGTATAGTTGTATAGACATAACCCATAGAGGACGAACTCCCAGAATTTCGAAAACCCAGTATTAAGTCTAGATCTGAGGTTAGGTACCTCACAGGAAACTGACATTTCCTTGATTTTTTTTTTTTAGCATGCCTTTATCAAACTGTACACCTCATTGAAAAATAAATTCTAAATGGAAATTAATATACAGGTAGATATTGTATCATGAAAGATGTGTTGTACTGTATAGTTAAATATTTTTATACTATTTAGAGAAATATAAAGCAGAACTAGACTTCATAGACAGAGAATATACTTACATGCATATGTCAAAATTTTATTCTTATGCTAAAAAGAAGAAATTGAGAGTACCTTTGAAAAATAAATTATTCTAAAATTTTAGCTGAATATAAAACTATAAGTGGAAAGAATATATTTTGTTAATAATTACAATAATATTCTACTTTAATATTAAATAAGGCTATAGAATTCAATTCACCAATTTTATATTGAGTAATAAAGGAATTATGTCATATTATATCACTGGGAATTATTCATTGAAATTATTCTTTTTAAACATAAATAAGAGTATTCATTGTTTACATACCTTGAAAATCTAACAAAGATATAAAAATGGAATTCAACAGAAATAAAGGAAAATCTATACATATAATCTTTAATATTACTCCGGTTAACTAGAGGTATTCATATTGTAAAGACATATCTACAGTTCCTCTTTACAATTACATAAATCTGGAGTATTACTCAATTAAACCATAATGGTATGTAAAAATAAATTCATAAAGAAAATTCCTTGTTCATATATAGAACTATAAAGGGAAATGAAAGAAAAATAAAAACTATGCAATTATTGCATAGAGTCGACAACCATTCAACCAACCTGGATAGGAAAATGAATAATGTATTAATATTAACTGAATAAGAGCATGGGACACACATCTTAACTTGGCATGAATGTGAGCTCAAGTCGTACCTGTAGAAATTGAGACAAGAGTCAAAATTGAGAGCGAATAAGTAAAATAAATACGTAGATGTATACGTAAGAGTTTGAGGATATAAAAGAAAAAGCAGTGAGATAGTTACCTGATAGAACTGTATCTCCATATTATAAATTAAATGAAATATAAAGGTGAATTTAGTAAAAACATTATATATATATATATGAAAATTCATATAATCAATAGTAAGATGTGAGGAGAGAAAATAAATATAAAACTAATGAGGATTAATCATACACAGCAAATGAAATTGATTCCTACAGGATGAATCTCCTGGGATGTAAATAATAAATAATTAAATGATTCATATGCTTAAAAAATGCGGAAAATATTTGAGCTTTAAATGAAACCAAAACTTGGGTGCAAATAAACCGTAATATCACCGATGCTTACCATGAGGTTATGACGTCACAGTTCGGGACTGCCATAAATGATGAAAGGTGGTTCCGAACCCATTTGCATTGGGTAAAACACACATGCTACCAGGATGCATCTATGTTTTAGGGAAAAAATCCATTATTAATTTAAAAAACAATGAGACCTATTGAAATTATCATAATAGGGTTTTTAAAGAAATGAAACTAAGAATCCAACCGAGTAAAACCTCCAAAAATGTACACGATTCAGTGTCAAAATGAAATGTGAATTTCACTGCTATCGATATGTAAAAGTATAGGAAACTCTGATCATACAAAAAAGAAATAATCCAACACAAATGGGTGTCCCCATTTCGTTTAGATATAATTACCAGAATTAAACAAGGGCACATTCAGAAAATGGAACCGTAGATTTCAAAACGAGACTATAATGGTGAGAAAATGGAAATACCAGAATATAAAGAAAGGAATGCACCCATATCTCACATGTACATCATATTCACGGTAAATAAGCATAAAACGCAATGCTAATTTTCTCACTTGGGTGTACACGTAGTAGTCGCAATGAAATTCATACCGTCGGAAGTGGATTGGTGTAGAGTGAAATGCATTTCAAAAAAAATGGCAAATGAATCAAACCAGATTTGAATTAGCAACAAGAGCGAATGCTAGAATCCATAAAGATTTTCCATAGGAGTCTTATTAAGTGGAAATCATTTATGAAATGGGAAAACACATTTCTGTACTCCAATGTAAAAAGAATTTAATAGAAAATTTAATTGATAGATGACTATATAGTCACAAAAAAGAAGCAACATCTCAGAAACAAAAATGTTGAAACTGAAAACCCAATGATAAATAGAAAATGATATACCGAGAATTAACTTGTCGGTAATGTCTGCATATTATTGTAGAAGTCTCTGTCGGGATGGAGGAGCTGAGTTCTGAAAATTCTCACTATAATCGCAAAGATCATTACGGGTAATGGCAGAAGGGTTTGCCCAAAGGAGAAAATGATTTAATTATAAATGAATTGAGATAATAAACCTCCGTCCAAAAACAAAATCCTTTATTGATCATGAAACCCTAACCCATAGTTCATCTACGTCATCCAGTTGTCTAATATCTGAGAATGAAGGAGGTTTCCCAGATCTCAAAGGTTACACCAAGAACCCATGTCACTTAGTACGCTGCGATCAATGCAACCGTAACTTAACGTGTTAAGCTGTATTGACTCTCGATTCCAATAATACAATCGAAGCACAAATATTATTAAACAATTGATAAAGTATTGGGAAGAAAATATAGTTGGATGGGATTTCTAACTACCGTAGTTATTGATAATATTTCTTGACAGTCGAATCAAAATCCTCATGGTACAAGGAAAAAATGCATAGTGAGGAATGACTCAACAGTATTCCATGTAGACAACCACATTTACACATATAATTTACATGATTTTCTAAAGAAATTGCATTAGTTTAATAGCGAAAATAATTCATATAAATACGTGTATGAGAAGGTCATGTATATTTATAGTGATTCTAAAGTCAAAAGTGGTTGATGTATGTATATACATTTTTTGAAGAAAAATAATACCGTCAACCTAAAAGTTTAGTAAACATGTTTATTGATAGTTCAAATTATTCTGGTACCTTAAGTAAGGTGGATATACTATAGCAGTGTCGGTGAACATAGTTGTAAATATCGTATAGATATTAATACAACTAAGAAGGTGAGTAACCATGTATGTCGAGTGAGTCAACATGATTATAGGTGTTTCATAAATTATATTCCCAAATTTTTATGATATATGTATGATGGTGGAAAGGGAAAATATAACCATCTACTGATTAGTGTGAATTAATTAATATAAACCATGTGGTTAAGGGTTACAAAATATAGTGCAATGTGAAAGAAGAGTAGGAATGTTCCCACGAAGAAATGGAGAACTTATTAACAATAAAGTAAATTTTGTATTAAGAAGAAAAGCATAAGTTTATATATTGGAAAAGTAAGACACTGTTATAAATCATAAATAAACAAACAATGTCATAGTGAAATGTAAGTCACAGAAATTCATCGAAATGCGACGAGTGATAGGTTAACTATCAAATGTAATTATGGATATACCTATAGATAGAAAAAATAATAATTAGATATGGGCGGTGTTACATTTGTATGGCTTATTAAAATTCATTTTTGGGGCCAATAAACTCTTTATGCTTCGAGGTTACATCTAGGATCTAAATACACCAACCCCTAGCATGATTTTTCCTTTGTATCGCCTAAAATTTTTAGGTACACACCTAAGAGTAGGGCGGTATTATTCTCATTTTAGTTGCACTTGTGGTCTGGGGGCCCACAATAGTAGTTAATTTCATAGGTGTTGAGCTTCAATCTGAATGTTGGTATTTTTGATAGCCTTGGTTTATTGTAATCTATTTTAAGTGTTAGTGTTTGGTTCACACTTAGGAGTTATGGCCAAGATCTCAATTTGAATGCCCATGATACTTTATGTTTTTGGTATCCCCTCTAGTAGTTGAGTAAATGCTTGAAAGAATGGCAATTTTTGTTATTGTTTAAGTCACATTAGTGAAGTTTGTCTTTGCAACACTAGTTCATTCCCTGGGACTAAGGTCCTTGATCTTTTCTGGGACAATGAAAATTTTCCTTTTGGGTGTTTTCTAGTAAATTTGGTAGTCTTTGTTGTCATTGGTCTCCAGTTAGTTTTGATATATGATGTTATTATGGCAACACCCATAGTGGAACTGGAAAAAGGGTATGATGTATTGGATCTCTTCTTGAGGCTACAACTCAAGTAGATCCGTCAACCTCCCAAGCACAAATTTCACACAAAATGCAAGAAGGAAAGAACTGCTTAGAGGAGTTAGGACACCAAGATAAGCACTATGTATTAGATTCTGATTTATTAATAAAAATGATTACCATGCACATGAGGCAAAATAAATTTATGGAGAAACTCTGAAAGGAAAGGAATGATGGCCAAAAATGAAATTATTTTCTTCATGAATTGCCTCCAAATGAACCAATGACACAACGAAGACAACCTGACCCATCACGAATGAAACCAATAATGTATGTGGGAAAGCTTTGATGGCATATATATCCACTTGGGTCATGTGAAAAAACATGTACATTGGAAATTTAACTCATCCACAAGATCTTAGATAGGTAGTGATTAGGTGCATTATTAAGGCATTTCTAGGTGTCTAGTCATCGGTTCAATTCTGCACCCTATTCGAGTGAGATTATTTGACATGACCATGACATAGTCTTAGAAATGTCAAACATTAAAACAAAAAAATATGAGTTACCACCTCCTCTTAGTTCTAGGCCATAGAATCTTACTTTGGTAACCTTATATGACTCCTAATTGCTTACTGTAATTGTTTTTGGAAAATTTCTATGCCAAAAAAATTGGTAAGAGTAAGGCCAGTAGAATTTTTCTAATTAGTGGAAAACCATGTAATTTTTTTATATGAATGAAAAATCTCCACTTACAAAACAAATAATAATATAAAATTAATTTACAATTTATTCATTTTTTATAGAAAATAAATTATCTTTAAAATGTGAGGTGCATTATAGAGTAATTGTTTTGATGTTTATGATGATTTGATTCTTATCTAACTATACAAACTACTTATTTCATACGGTTGTGCTACTACTAAATCAACTTAAATAAATAAAAATTAATTATTAAAATAATTACAAACTCAATTAATCTTTAGAGCATATCATCGACTAATATTAATAGCATAGCATCCATCATCTTCATCATTAATTTAAGTTGCTAGATCTAAGACTTTTGTGATCCATAACGTAGATAAAAGTACTTTTGAAATAATCACATAATTAGGATTAGGTCGACATTTCTAACTAGCTAATGTGGTTCATCCTCGCGACAAGGTGGAGAGACTAATCGATCTCGATGAATAAATAGTGGAGATGCATCATTGCCCAGAAATAGCAATTGAGAGCTAGTTGTTAGGAACTAGCCTAGCTGTTAAGAACTAGTCGTTAGAAGGTTAGTTAGTTAGTTACAAATAAATTATTTAATTAAATAAAAATTATTACAAATGGGTTGACAAATTATTAAGTAATTAAAATAAATATATTAGGTAATAGGGAGGGGAAAAGATTTAAAAAAATATAATTAATTAATTAATTAATTAAATAAAATTTTAAAAAGGGGTTTATAAATTATTAAAAAAAATATAATAGGTAATAGGGAGGGGTAAAAAATTTTGATTTAATAAATAAAATAAAATAAAATAAATTAATTAAACATTCCAAGAAAATAAATTAATAAATTAATTAAATAATATATAAATAATAAATAAACAAAGTTAGCTATGAAGGTACTAGGGAGAGGCAAAAATTATAAAATATAAATAAAATTAATTAATTAATTAATTAAAATAAAAATAAAAATAAAATAAATAAATTAAGTAAAATAAATTAATTAATTAAAAATAAAATAAAAAGTAAATCAGTAAATTAATTAAAATAATATAATATAAAATAAAACAAAACATAAAAAAATTTAAACAAAATTATTTGGCAAGAGCCGGGGTCCAACTCTTACTTAATTTCGAACCATTATCACGGTTGAGATTCTGAGCATGTCATTCAATTTCGATCACCTCCCTTAATTTCCTATGGTGGAAGTGATCTACCTTACCAATGGCTTTTGAGTCTTCAATACAAACATGGTGGCAGGAATTTTCCACATGTTCAACAAGAGCTGAGGTACAGGACCGATTATGTCTAATATCTGTACCATGCTCCCGGATTATCTGCCTAATGGATCAACCTATTTCACCTATATAGGGAGTTCCACAAGAAAAAGGAATCATGTAAACCCCTTTCATGTCCTTAGCATCGATAGGGTCTTTAACTGGCCCAATAGAATTTCTAATAACGTAGAGAGGTTTGAAAGAAGTAGAGATATTATTTCTCCTAAGGACATGAGAAATTTTGTCCATTGTCCCGTAGATAAATTTGACATGGAACTTGCAAATAGGACCCACCCGAGTAGATTTTCTGCTTAATCCTGTATATGCCTACTGAAAGGCTTTAAGACCTTTAGATCTACTATAAACATTATTTTCAAAAACATCAAGAAGATGGGATTTCTCTGATTCCAAGGAAAAGGGTGGGGCCATTATCATTATGGATTAATCTGACTGTGTCAGCAAGATGGTTGACCATCTATCCAATAGTGATTTTTATATTAGTCTTAAAAATAATCCCCTTAAATCAGTGTGTAAGGATCTTTCCCTTGCCATTAAATTCGATTCTTCTCTTAATACTCTCGCTAGAAGTGTATTGAAATAAATCCCCTTACCCCTCGGATCTTTGGTATCCCCAATATTAATAAGCCGAGGGCCCCCTTAAGACCTATTGTTAACACAATAGGTGATCCCTCTTATCATTTGGCTAAATTCTTATCCCAGAAGCTCAAACCCCTTGTAGGTCAAACCGATTCCTTTATGAAGGACTCAACTTCCTTTATCAAGGAGTGGAAGAACATCAAGTTGCAACATGGTTAGCTTTTAGTTAGATTCGATGTTGTGTCTTTAGTCACCAAGATCCCCATCTAAGAATTCATTGATGCCATTAAACGAATCTCTGATGAGAACACATCTAAATTGGTTAGCCTCTGCCTCACCTCGAATTTCTTTAGTCTTCAAAGTGAGTTTTATGAGCAAACTTGTGGTGTTGCGATGGGCTCCCCTCTTTCCCTCATTGTTTCTAAATTTTTTATGAATGATTTTGAATCTAAGGCCCTGGCCTCTGCTAAATTCCACCCGAGGAAGTGGAATAGGTTCATGGATGATACTTGTGTCATCTCACCCCATGGTCAGGAGAAATTAGATCTGTTTCTTCGGCACTTGAACTCGCTTTCTGAATTTATCAAGTTCACGATGGAAGTGGAGGTAGATGGTTGCCTCCCTTTCCTTGATATCCTTCTCTCAAGGAATGAGGATGGTTCCATTTCTCACCGGGTTTTTCACAAGAAGACTAACACAGAACAATATCTTCATGCCGGGTCCCATCATTTTCCTGCTCAGAAATTTGATGTCCTGTGTGCTCTTGCGACTCGTGCCCTTAGAATCTCCGACGACAACTCCTTAGAATCAGATAAATCCCATCTTCTTAATGTTTTTGAAAATAATTATTACAGTAGATATCAAGGTCTTAAAGCCTTTCAAAAGGTGTATCAAGGATTGAGTGGAAAATCTACTCGAGTGGATCGTATTTCCACGGTCCATCTCCCATTTATCGAGGGGACAATAAACAAAACTGCCCATGTCATTAGGAGAATTAATATCTCTACTTCTTTCAAACCTCTATGCACTATTAGAAATTCTCTTCTGTCTATTAAAGACCCTATCGAACCTAACGACATGAAACGGATTTACATGATTCCTTGTTCTTGTGGAAATCCCTATGTAGGAGAAACAGGTCGATCCATTAGGTAGATAATCCAGGAGCATGTTGCGGATATGAGACATAATCGGTCTAGTACCTCTTCTCTTGCTAAAAATGTGAAAAATCCTACCACCATGTTTGTATTGAAGACTCAAAAGTCGTCACTAAGGGAGATCACTTCCACCATATGAAATTAAGGGAGGCGATCGAAATTCAACGACATGCTAAGAATCTCAACCATGATGATGGTTGGAAATTAAGTAAGAGTTCGACCCCCGACTCTCGCCATGTAATTTTGTTTAGAAGTTTTTATTCTATTTTATTTTAATTAATTTATTGATTTATTTTATTTTATTTTTAATTAATTAATTAATTAATTAATTGTATTTTACTTTATTTATTTATTTTATTTTTATTTTAATTATTTAATCAGTTAATTTTATTTTTGTTTATTAATTTATTTTAATTATTTTTAATAAATTTTTCCCCTCCCTACTACCTTTTTAGGTAACTTTGTTTATTTGTTATTTTTATTATTTTATTTAATTATATATTGTTTAATTAATTTATTGATTTATTTTATTGGAATATTTATTTAATTAATTAATTAATTAATTTTATTTTTTTTATTAAATATAAATGTTTTATCCCTCCCTATGACCTATTATGTTTATTTTAGTAATTTATAAAAGCTTTTTTAAAATTTTATTTATTTAATTAATTTATTTACTTATTTATTTAGTTATTTTATTTATTAAAAGTTGTGCCCTCCAAAAATCCTTCCAAGTTATCTTTGTTTTTTATTTTAATTTATTTTTTGATTTATCTTTATCTAAACAATTATTTATTTATTTATTTATTTTTAAAATCTTTTCCCCTCCCTATTACCTATTATATTTATTTTAATTACTTATTAATTTATTAACCCATTTGTAACAATTTTTATTTAATTAATTAATTTATTTTTAACTAACTAACTAACTTTCTAACGCCTAGTTCTTAACAGTTAGTCTTAACGGCTAATTCTTAAAAACTAGTTCTCAACGACTATTTCTGGGCAATGATGCATATCCACTATTTATTCATCGAGATCGATTAGTCTCTCCACCTTGTTCTGATGATGAACCACATTAGTTGGTTTGAAACTTTGACCTAATCCTAATGATGTGATTAATGAGAAAGTACCTTTATCTAATTTAAGTTATTGTTATATATAACATTTTTACTTATTAATCCATCATGTCTCATTCTTTCACTTTTTTTTTTAAATATTTATTTCATAATAATATCTCATATCTAATTTTATATTTTATAAATTTACTTAATCTTTAGTGTATGGTTTATAATTTATTTTCTCTACAAAATAATTTTTTAATTAGACATTTTTATCTTTTTCATTATTAATAATTTGTGACAACTGCATTTAATGATAACTAGTTGTTAACTAGTTAAAAGAAAATTTTATTATTTGTTTTAAGAAAATACTGGAACTATTAATGTTCTGCTGAAAAGTTACTTTCATTTAGTGATTAATTATTAATAGTAAAATCACTTATGGAGAGTGAATCCATAAAAAGTAAAAGCTGATGGTGAATGTTTTCCAAGGACTGGAAGGTTGTTGGGGGGTAGTTGGAAATAGTTAACTACTCCTTTGCGGATAAGAGACTGATTCCAGTGAGGATTAGGTGTTTTTTTCACGGACTAAGAGAGAGTGGAGTTTTTCCATAGTTGGTAGAGACCAGTGGAAAAACACTCAGCAAACATGTAATTATTTCTGGTACTGACAGGACTAGGTTGAGGTCACAGCAGAAATATCCACTGTCAACCCGTACCTTCCAGGACTAGAGAACAGGGGCAAGAGGAGGATGTAACCACCTCTCTTGAAGTTTGGGAGGATCACAGTTGCGAATTTCATAATAGAGATAAGTATTTGTGCAAGTTCATTGATTTGAGGAATAGTGAAAGCCTGTTTAAGCTAATTACTTGTGTTTATCCATTTGGAAATAGAAAAAAGTAACATATGAGAGATATGTGTAGGGAAAGAATGATACTCTAGTTTATTAAAAAAAAAAAAAAAAACTATTATATTATGTGTTTTAGAGTTTCTGTGTGACTCATAATATGTGGACTTGTATATGGTATTTTTATTAAGTTCTATAGTTGTGTTAAGGGAAAATAATAGTTATGTCTGAAAATATGCCTCAGTGACTGTATGGTAAAGGTGTAATGAAAAGAACAGGTTTTGAATATTGAATATAAGACTCTTTTTTTAGTACAAATTTTATAACAGTAAATAGAGTTATGCACTATAAATTTGTATATAACATTGTTACCGATGAAATAGGTAACTGCACTGGTACCTACTTTTTTACGTAGCAAGAAAAACACCTGATTTTGAAAAGTGGTGATGCAGAATCAATTTTTTTTAAGCATGTTTTTGGAACTTTAATTTTTTTAATTTTTTAATTTTTTTTTCTATGATGCTTTTTATGTCGATTTTGAATAGTGGTGGCGTATCATCACCAAAGTTTTTTTAGAGGATTGATTTTGACACTATACATTTTCTAATGTCTTCTTCTTCTATGAGATGTTTATTTTTAAGTGCATTTATGTACTTGTGTTTTAAAAAGAAAAATATAATTTTTTTTAAAATAAAAATTTGTAATGATATCTTCAATTTTTCACATAGATAAAAGGGTCAATATTATAAAGTTTATATTTTCTACAAGTTTATGTATTGCTAATTAATTTTTCAATGCACATCAAATAATTGTCGCTAAAAAACCAATATTTTGAATGATATGACAAAAAAATACAAAATTTCAATACAAATAGAATGCAAAAAATACACTTTTAGAGACTTTTTGTTAAAAAAAACATCTTAAATAAACTAATTTTTGGGAAAATCTTAACAAAAAAACTTAAGAAAATAGCATTTTTATTGAATTTTGTGTCAAAAAATAATAGTAAGCACATGTTTTTTACAAAAAATAAGGATTCTTATAATAAAATATCAAATTATAAACATTACAAGTAAAACTGATTAATAGATCTAAAAAATGAGCTTTGTTTGCAATCATAACTTAAAGATCCTCAACAATATCAACTAATACATTTTCAAAATCATATAGAACATCATTGATGGCTTCTTCCGCAACACTTTCTACTTCATTTTGGTCGTTGTCATCTTCTAATGGATCTTTCATGTCTGCAAATATTGCAAGGTGTCCCTTTCCAATCATTCCATATAATGGTGGTTGAGGTTACCTTGCTTTTTTTGCCACACGTTATTCATTAAAATCCCCTTTCCTCAAACCAACTTCTTGCTTCGCATTTGGAGGGAATTCAAGAGTGTTAATTGTTTGTTAAATAAATTTTCATTGCACTCGGTTTTCTCAATGGCAATGAAATTTCTTCCTTTTGGTAGGCAACATGTTAGTGTTGAAAAAGGAGCTCAAAAGCCAAAAACGATTATGGGATATGAGAGCGAAAACCCTAAGGGTTTCAGGCTTCGGCCTTTGACCCATTTACTCTGATGGGATGTTGTTGGTAGTGACAGGCGTACGTGTATACCTAAACCTGGAACCACACCTAGACTCCCTGATGCACTCCACGAGGCACCTACAACGTGATTGGAAATTAGCCTTCTGATTACCGGACAAAGAATGGGTTTAGTGTTAACCGTTGTTTCTGTTTCCCACAACGGTGTTCTAGTTTTATGGTTTCTTCTCTAGAGAGGGTTCCTCGCTTTTACCATGGTGTATTAAGAAGGGTTGGCTACTACAGAAATGGGTTTTGAGGGTGAGTTTATAGAGCTTGAACCAGCACCCAAAGACCTTCTTACCTGCTGGGGGCATGAAGTCTCCAAGAAAAATATTGAGATTTTCTTTCCAAACAGTGTGGATTTGCAAGCTTTTAGTGAGGAGGTAGTAGTCAGTGGTTTTTCGAACGGAGTAGGCCTGCTAGAGGAGACACTCCAGAGCACCTAGAGAGGTGGTTGGAAGGCAGGGTTTTTACCAGGCCTGAATCAAACACAAAACCCTCTGTTCGAAGGAAGGGAAGGTATCCAACAGCAGGATTTTCGGCACCATCGATTGCCTGTGGCATCAGGTATTCCTTTCTTTCCCGCTCTCATTGGTGGTCTTGAAGATGTTGTAGGTCGTTATGGGGTCCAAGGCCTAGCAGGGTTTAAATTATTAAGGGAAGGAAGTCAGACTCACAGATCTTCTCTCAGTGGGCGAATCAAGGGGGAACTCTTTGGGAATAGGAATACTCAGCCGAGCTAGGGTCTCCACGCTTTTAGAGTACTGCTGCCCTTTGTGACTCAACTGTTAGGGTTTATTCTGGGTCAGGGTGACCTTCAACCATTTTTTTCTCAGGTGAAATCCCTAGCGCACAGTCAGTCAAGGGTTTCCTCAAACGATGTCATTAATAGAATTCCAAGAGCCTTAGTCACTGAAGATCAAAAGCCTAGGCTGCGTAAGGAGGCAGGGTCTGAAGCTAGGTTGTTTTCTGAAGGGTTGGAGGAAAAAGAAGGGAACAAAGAATCAGGAGGAAGGCGACTGGATTCACCTGAGACTGTTGGGATGGATGCACCTCCTTTCCAAGAAGCTGGTGAGGGGGAGGGGAAGAAGGAAGTCGTGGGCGGGAAGAGGAAAAATCTCAAACCCATTAAGAAGAAATACAATCGACCAAGTTGTCTTCTGTGTGTGGATATCAGCATAGACAAAACTATGGAAGCCACCGAAACCATTCTAGTTGGAAGAGTGCGTGGAAGGAAGTAATTGGCGGAGTACATTTCGGAGTGGGTTCAAACGGAATGGAAAGAAGCTCCAGGGAAACCCACTGAGATCAAAATCTTGGATAGGGGTTGGTTCAGTGTTAGGTTAGCCTCAAAGAACATGTCGAATGGGTGCTTGAACGAAACTGGTGCTTTGGGAAGCGGCCAATCCTCTTCCGCAGATGGACCCCTATGTTTGATGCTCAGAAAGAGAAATTGGAAGAATCCGCTATTTGGGTCAAGCTTCTAGGTCTCCCCATGCCTTTCTGGACTGAATCATCATTCATTTCTATCAGGAACACTTTGGGAAAATTCCTAGAAGCCTACAAGTCTTATATTCAGTTAAGAGACTGGAGTGTGGCCAGGATCCTTGTTAGTCTTAACCCTAGAGAAGGTTTGGCAGATGCTATGACCCTGAAATACAGGGACTTTGAATTTTTGCAAACCCTGGATTATAGAAATCTCCCTTTCTGTTGTCAGTGATGCCATAAGTTTTGGACATCTGGCAAGGGAATGTCCCCTTGGCCATCTTCGTCGTCATAGAGAGTTAAAGAATTTTAAGGCGCTGGTAGAATCTCCTATGGAGGAGAGGGGAAAAGAAAAAATGGCTATTCAATAGAATGTTGAGATGGGGACAAACATTGAAAAGGTGGAGAAAATGGAGCTGGATCGAGCAGAGGGTCTGACCTCATCTCCTGAAAGAACCTCTATTCCGGCAACCTCCCTAGCTTCCCTTCTAGCTTCTGATACTGTTGGGGCATCTCAGGAGGGTAAAAATCTTTCTTCTCCCTTTTCCACTTGCTCCTCTGTTTTTTATTCACAAGTTGATTGTGATGGGCCTGGTCCTTCAAGGCAGATTCTAAATGATCTCTCTATTTTAAATTTGTCTCATTCGAATTTTGATAGCGTCATCTTGTCTATCCTGAACCCCTCTGAGCCTCCTTCCTATCCTTCGGAGGGTGACCCTATCTCTGATTCCTCCTGGGCCCCTTTACGTCAATCCCCTCCCTATAACCTTCGACCCTTGGCCAATCGTAAGGGGAAATGGATGGCTATCGGAGGACTTGAATCAGACCCCGTCCCGATTGGTTCGAGAAAATTGAGGGGAAGGAAATCAAGTCTTTCAAAGGCCCATATGAAAGTTGTCATTGAAATAGCTGATGGGAAGCGGCGATCCATTTATGGGGTGCTTAAAGTCGAGCGACCACCCCCCCAAGGCATTCGATGATCCTTTTATCTTATAACTGTAGGGGCTTAGCTATCCAGCCAGAAAAGCTAGCCTTTAAGGATTTGGTGCAAAATTACAAGCTGGATGTTATTCTGCTTCAAGAAGCCCTGGGGAAAGGGGATGATGTAACTGCCATTATTTCTAAATTGCTGTCGGGTTGGTCTTTCCATGCACTCGATGCCATTGGTAGATATGGGGGGGTGGTAACTGGATATAAAACAAGGAAGTTAAGAGAGACCTCCTCCTAGGGAACTGAAAATTTTCTGGCTATGGAGTTATATTCAAATGAACTTTGCATCTCTTTTCTCATTATGAATATTTATGGACCGTGTCTGGAGCGTAAAAGTTTTTGGAATGTTTTATTTGGGAATTACTTCCTCTCTTACCCACACCTTATCACAGGAGGAGACCTGAATTTCTCTTTGCGGGTATCGGAATCATGGGGGGCCTCTGCAAGACCAAACCCTCTCTCTGAGCTCTTTGGGAACAAGCTATTTGTCTCACATCTGGTGGATGTACCCCTGCTCAAGTTACGTCCAACTTGGAGAAATAGGAGTAGGAGTAGACTGGGTGGGAAAAAAGTTGGATCACTTTTTACTGAGCGAAGTTCTGGTAGAGAAACTGTCAGTATATAGACATTAGGTGGGGGAGGGGGGGCTCTCAGACCACTTCCCAATCTACTTGGAAATGAAGGGAGATTTTAAGAAACTAGGTACTCCTTTTAAATTTACCTCCACATGGTTGAATGACGAATCTTTCATCGATATATTTCATGCCACATGGAGGAAGGATAGTTTCAAGGAAGATGAAAGCAGAAGTCGCCTTTTCATGAATAATTTAAAGAGCATGAAGCTTGCCACCAAGGAGTGGGCGCTCCAAATGAAAATAAAGGAGGAGGAGGACCTCAAGAATATCAATGCAGAACTGGACCTTCTGGAAAATCCTGATGGAGGTGGCTATGCATCTCTAGAGGCAAATACCAGAGTCATGGAGCTGGAAGCCTCTCAGAGAAAAATCCTTCAGCTCAGGGAAGAAAGATGGCAGTTGAAAAGTCGAGCTATCTGTGTTACACCATTTTATTGGTCATATAACCTATTATCATTAGATGGACCCAAGTACACCATGTAAGACCAATTTTACCCTAAGTAAAATTGCTTTCACTATGTAAAATAACTTAATAAAACACATTTATTAGGTTGTCTATGGTCTAAACAGGAAACCCCAAAGGGAAATGTTAAACAAATCTATATTTATTTGATTTTTCTAATGGAATAATTAATTAAACAATAATTTAATTATTATTCTTGGTCATATTTAACCCAAAACAAGAAAATTAATTAGATAAATCCTTATTTGTCTTATTATTTTCTAGAAATAATTATTTAAATCTTATTTAAATAATATTTCTTGTTAAAAATGACTAAATCATTTATAAATAATTAAATAAATCATTATTTATTTAATTATCATTCAACCACTTCCTTAAATTAATAAATAGATCATTTATTTATTTATTATTTATAAATAAAGGGATTTGACCCAAGTCAAATGCCTTTTACCTCCAACAAATATAATAAAATATTCCATAAAAGGTGGATCTAGATTTGGTTAATATTATTTTAATCATGCACCAACATCTAGAATGACCGAATATTTTGTTATAAATAGAAGGGTTTTCCCATTCATTTGTCACCTTTTGTTTCCTATTAGATCACTCTGGATCTATACTCTTGGTCTAACTTTGAGCCATTATCATTGTCAATTTTTCCATTATTTACTTTGTGAGTTCCCTTTGAGTTCTATGTTTGTCACGGTTTTCTATACCAACAAGAGAGAGAAATTCTAGATCTGAAGCGCTGAGGACTTTCAAGAACCCATCCCATTGAGGAGAATTTGAAACACCTTTCTTGTTTTCCTCCCAGGTGCCCATAATATAAAATTATTTCAAAAATATTGTTCTTGTCTTGTCTATTGGATGTATGGAGAAAAACCTTATCTTTACTGCTTAATGTCTTTTTATGCATAGATCTAGATTTTTGCAGCATTTGTCTTGATCAACTAGCTACAGATCTAAAGATATTAGCAGTTATATTTTTTTTTTAGGGCTATTTGTTATGCATAGTTAAAAGGGTATTTTTTTGTACACTTCAATGAAAGATTCATATTAACAATCTGGCTGCAAGCAGGTGATGAAAACACAAATTTTTTTCAGAAATATGTAAAAGGAAGGAAAAACTCCAACACTATTTGGGAATTGCAAAAGGAGGATGGCGAGAAGGCCAAATATTTTGAAGACTTGGCGACCCTTGGGGTTAACCATTTCAAAAAGCTTTTCAGATCTCCCGAGGAAGTTACTATAGTGGAGGTAATCAGAGTGGCTCAATTTTTTCCAAGCTACATTGATGAAGAAGGTAATGATTCTATCATGGAGCCTTTCTCAAAGCAGGAGGTTGAAGACATCCTCAATGCTATGCAGAAGGACAAAAGTCCAGGCCCGGATGGCTGGACTGTGGAATTTTTCTGACACTTCTTCGAGTCGATTGGGGAGGAGTTGGTAGCAGTGGTGGAGGAATCCAGGTGCTCAAGAAACATCTATCAGCCTTTAAACTCAACGTTCTTAGCCTTGATCTCTAAAGCGGATCATTCTGTTTTAGTTGATGACTTCTAGCCTATCTCCCTGTGCTCTTGTGTCTATAAAATTATTGCAAAAGTCATAGCCTCCAAGATAAAGCCGTTCCTTTCAAAGTATATTTCAAGTGAGAAATTTGGTTTTTTGGATGGAAGACAGATTCATGAAGCTGTGGGAGTTGCACAAGAAACCCTTCATAGCCTTAAAAAAAGTGGTAAGAAAGGGGAAATTGTTAAAATTGATCTATCAAAGGCCTATGACAGAATAAGCTAGATGTTCCTTAGACTCTTGTTGACTCATCTTGGGTTCAGGTTTGACTTTGTAAGATGGGTCATGAGTTGTGTAACCTCGTCTTCCATTGCTATTCTGATTAATGGTGATGCTTCCACATTTTTCAACCCAGAGAGAGGTCTACGACATGGGTGCCCCCTTTCACCTCTCCTCTTTCTGCTGGTAGCCGAAGGCATAATTTTAATGATTCATGAGGCAAAGAGACATGGATACCTCAAATGAATATAAGTGGTAGTTAATCTCTGGGTCACTCACCTGCTCTTTGTGGATGACATCCTACTTTTCAGCAATGGAAGTTTAGAGGATTTTTGCTCCCTAAAGAGGATCTTGGACCTCTTTATGAAAGCAACAGGGCTCAAAATAAATGAACATAAATCAACCCTGACAAGCTCTGGTCTATCTAGGGAGGAAGTGGGCAGGGTCGAAGCCCTCCGGCCTTTCAAAGTCAAATCCCTATAGGGAAACTTCAGATATTTGGGGTTCCTTCTAAAGCCGGACAAGTATCGGAACCTTGACTAGAAATGGCTTCTAGAAAAAATTGGAAAAAAGTTGAATCATTGGAGCTTCAAGTGGTTATCAAGAGCAGGGAGGTTGGTTCTTATCAAATCTGTGCTGATGGCAGTCCCTGTGTACTAGGACAACCTTACCTGGGTACCTAAAGGTATTCTTGCATCCATTGAAAAAATCTGCAGCAGATTCTTGTGGGTAGGCTCCAAAGTGGAACACGTGACCCCTTGGGTTGATGGGACAAAATTGCAAGACCCAAAGAATGGGGAGGCTGGGGAATTAAGAATTTGCTTTAGTTTTCGAAATCACTAGTAGCCAAGCTGGCCTAGAGGCTAATAATGAACGATTCGCTCTGGTATTCTGTCACAAAAACGAAATACATTGACCTGACATGACCACTTGAATGGATTTTTATATTGTAGAAGTCCTCCAAGAATGCCTCAGTGGTGTGGAAGGTCATGGTTGCTTCAGTCAAGACTATAGAACAGGGCCTAGCCTGGAATGTGGGAGATGGAGCACAGGTGAGATTGGGTCGCGACCCTTGGGTGGGGCATTGAGAGATGTTTTCCTTATCTAAAGATCTGATCGATTGCTTGAATGACATGGGTGTTCACTATCTGAATCAGGTGTCAGATCATAGGAATTCGTCTATTTGAGGCAAGGGTGGCTTTCGGGGATTGATCTTCAATTAGACGAGAGATGGTTGGAAGAGTGGAGGCTCTTCTATTTGGATCTCCGTAACTCTTCAGTCCAGATTACTGATTCAAGGGATGAGCTACGTTGGGTTCATGCACAGACTGGGATCTACTCCCTGAAGCTAGGATACAAGTCGATCATGTCCCAACTCGGGTGGGATGCCCCAGCTTGGTGGTCAAAATCGATATGGAAGCTTAAAAGTCCTGCTAAGACTAGGCTCTTTTTTTTGTGTATCCTATAGAAGAAAATGCCAACATGGGTTTTCCTTCAAAGGAGGGGGGAAATATTCCTGGGGTAGTGCTCTTTATGAAAATCTGGGGAGGAGACCTCTCACCATATTTTCTTAACCTGCCCTTTCAATGTTAGTCTCTAGACTGAATTTTTACGATCCACAAATTCTCCACTCCGATGGGAAGGAGATGATGTACAACAAGCATGGACCCGATGGTGGCAGGAAGCCTTTGATGACAAACTCTAATCTATCCCCCTCTTGGTAGCTTGGGGCACATGGCTTGCCAGGAATCAAGTTATTTTCAAATATCTCCTTTTCCCTATAGGAAAGCTGGTCGTGGAAGGAGTTGTAATCTTTGATAGTATTATGTCCCCTGCGGGCCCTTCTCAAACTCGAGTTATTCAGCAGGAAACCATCAGGGAGTCTGTTCCTTGGGATTACTTTGATGGGGCCTTAGACAATAATGGAAGATGAGGTGCAGGGCTGGTTATTCACTTGTCCACTGAAAAGTCTCTAAGAGCCTCTATTGGGCTTGGGAAAGGGACCAATAACTTCGCTGAAATTAAAGCACTGCACTACCTTCTCCGTTGGTTAACCCTCAGGAATATGAGGGAGGTTCAGATATTTGGAGACTCTATGAATATTTTGAAATGGTTCAATGGGACTCAACAATGCAGGAACTATATTTTGTTGAAATTAATTAATGAGCTTACCCACCTAAAATGTTATTTCATTGAGATATCTGTTTGCCACGTTTACAGGGAATGAAACCATGACGTAGACCTCTTATCTAAAGATGGTGTTAAGCAAGCTATGGGGACCTGGGTAGCGAATGATATGGAAAACGGGATGGTTCGACCAATCGAACAACCCGTTTCTGGATAATTTTTCTTCAGTTGTTTCTTTTATTTCTGTATAAAAAACTAAAGTTTGTATGTTTCCTGAACTGGTTATGTATTTTTCAAACTTTTAAAAATTTGCCACAAAACATTAGTGAGATTTAGGGTTGTTTTCCTTTTATAAGGAGGCTCTGGGTCTCTAATGGATAACTGTTTAAAATTTATTTTTTGAGGAGTCGGGATAGTGTTTAACTTTGTGTAGATAAGTTTTCCAGTTTAATCGCATCCATTCTTGTTGATTTCGACGTTTCGAACCCAGCCAACGAGGTTCAACATCAGGAAAAGATCCATCGGTAAGAACTGATCTCACATTTGGGGTATACATAGTGATGGAAGATGAGTGTGGAAACAAGGGAGGCCGACATGAATTGTTATTTAATTTTAATCAATTTATTATTTAATTCAATTTAATTAATTAATTTATTTATTTTTATTTATTTATTTATTTTATTTTTAATTTATTTATTTTATTTTATTATATATATATATATATATATATATATATATATATATATATATATATATATATTATGTAAAAAGTTGGCAATGTAATTTCAATTCAAATTAAATATTTATTTATTTATTTATTTAATTTTTTATTTATTTATTTATTTATTTTTATTTTTATTTTTATTTTTGTTTTTATTTTATTTATTTAATTTTATTTTTAAATTAATTTTTAATAATAATGACATATAAATCATTATTAGGATGTTAACTAAGGCATATATGATTATTAAAAGTATTAGTTATAAAATTGTAGAGATAATTGTGTAGTTTAATTTGAATTATATTTATGTAATTATAAATTGCTATATGAGTATTAATATATTAATTAAACTCCTACCATTGTTATTTAAGCTTAGGTTAAGAGAAAATTAAAGAATTGGGAGGGTGAAGGTAAAATCCAATTAAGGTGAATGTGAGAAGCAAGAGATAACGGGGTTCCAAACATAGGGGAGGGAGTGATATTGGAAAATGATGAGAACCAGCGGGGGAACCAAAAGACAAAAAAGAGGGAGGGGGGCAGAGGGGCGGCCGAGTGGGAGGTGAAACAGGGATAGGGAGAGAGATGAAAGACAGGGAAGGGACGAAATTAGGTATTGGAGCGAATGTTTATTAAGGTTGGAATCTAATTATCACTAATTTTCCATCCATCATCACGGTTGAGGTTATCAGGGTGCTTCCTAATTTCAATGGCTTCTCTAAAATTTCTGTGGAAATAGTGGTCAATTTTAGCCAAAACCTGGGAATTTTCAATATAGATGTGATGATTGGTTTTGTCGGAATTTTTAGCTAAAGCTGATGTTTTGAGGCGGTTATGTTTGATGTCCGCAGCATGTTCTTGAATTCTGGTTAAGATCGATCGCCCAATCTCTCCAATGTATGGTTTGCCAAATGAACATGGGATTAAGTAAACTCCTTTGTGGCATCTAGGATCAATCGGATATTTGACTGATTTGAGATAATTGTTGATGGTGTTTAATGGTTTAAAAGAAGTTATGATGTTGTTTTTTCTTAGAATAGGAGATATTTTGTCTATGATGCCTGCTATGTAGGGTAAGTGAACCTTGCCCAATGTATCATCCATTTTTGACTTATTTTTAGGATATTTTTCAGCATTATTGAAGGCTTTGATTATTTGGTTTCTCTTATACCCATTGTTCTCAAAAAATCTCATGAGATGGTTTTTCTCCTGTTCAAAGTGATCTTGATCTGATATGCGCACAGCTCTGGTTGCCAATGTGTTGAGAACCCCAAGTTTCTGAATCGGATGATGATGGGAGTTGGCATGCAGGTATTGTTCAGTGTGGGTTTTATTTCGATAGACTTGGTGTGAAATAGAGCCATCCTGGTTTCTGGTGATGAGAATGTCAAGAAAAGGAATACTGTTATTTTCTTCTATCTCCATGGTAAAATTGATAGAGTCAGAGATGTTATTTAAGTGTTTTAAGAAAATGTCCAAATTTTCTTTACCATGTGGCCAAATGATGAAGGTATCATCCACGTATATTTTCCAAAGTTTTGGTTTAAGAGGAGCTGATTTAATAGATTTGTCTTCAAAGTATTCCATGAAGAGATTGGCAATGATAGGTGATAAAGGGGAACCCATAGCAACACCACAAGTTTGTTCATAAATTTCACCTTTGAAACTAAAAAAGGTTGATTTGAGACAAATTTCAATTAAGCTTGCTGTTTGCTGATCAACGATCTTGTGAACCACTTTCATGGCTTCATCAATGGGAATGTTGGTCTAAAGAGATTTCACATCAAAGCTCACAAGGATGTCATCTTTATCTAGGCATAGTTGTTTGATATTATTGATGAAATGAGAAGAATATTTGACAAAGGAATCGGTGTTACCAACTAGGGGTTTGAGTTTTTTGGTGAGGTGTTTGGCAAGATGGTAAGTAGGACCCCCAATGGTGTTGACAATGGGTCTTAAGGGGATACCATCCTTATGTATCTTGGGGGCTCCATAGATGCGGGGGGTGAGGGGGTTATTTTCTACGAGGTTTTTGATGTTAGGTATGTTGCAAGCTTTAAGAAGGTTTTGAACATTTTTGGAGATTCTTTTTATAGGGTTCTTTTTTAATTTAATGTAACAACCAGAGTTATTGAGGTGGTCTAGCATCTTATTGTCATAATCTATCGAGTTCATGATGACAGTAGCTCCACCTTTGTCTACTTTCAACACTACAATGCTAGGATTTTGATATAAAGTTTTGAGGGCTATAAATTCTTGTTTGGAAATATTGCTTCTGGGAGGTTTGGCTTTTCTCATTATGATGGAGCAGTCTTGTATTATGATGTATTTTAAGTTATCCAGGAGATCCTTTATTCCATGTTCAATGCTGCAAAGAATATCATTCTTGGGAATGTTGCGAGGTGAAATGGCAAAATTAAGTCCTTTTTCAAGAAGATTGAGAGCGGGTTGGTCAATAGGCATGTTGGACAAATTTATAACTTTATTGTAGATGGGCGGGGAGGTCGGGTTAAAGTGTGATAACTCTATTTCATTTTCACTTTTGGGTTGAGGTAATGAATTCAACATAATACAAGAACTATCCCTGTTCACTGTTATATCATTATAAGGAAATGTATTACCTGAATCGGAGACAGAAGACACAGCAGGGTCTAGAGTGTGCATCTTCGGTTCTACCATATTTAATTCGATTGCATCAACCGTATTTACATGGGACAACGTAGCACGCAGTATGGTATGACCAAAACCCGACTCATCATAATAGCGGTGATCCTGTCTCATTCTGTGAGCGAGCAGATTGACTGTTATAACATCGTGTGGAAATTTTCTCTCTGAACCGGAGTCTGAATGCCACGGTCTACCTGTGTCCGAATTCATCTGTCCTGTTCCTATTCCAATAACCACATTAACATCTGTTCTTGTAGCGTCTGGAGGCAGCTCAATGACCGACTCTTGTTTGGTTTTACCGGAGCACGATTCAGCAACACCGTGTTGATCCTGTCCTGCTATGAACACGAACAGATGGACTTGAGGTTCTTGAGACGTGGTTGGAGAATCGTGATATTTTATGTTAGCAGTTAAATATTTAATAATTTTTTCACTCTGTACAGATTCCTCCATGGTTCGAACCCGTTCGTTAATAATTAAAACATGTACTTGTTCCTCATATCGACCTGCTCGGTTGTGATTATCATTGTGGGAGACCGAGTTGGAAATAAGGGAATTCAGGACCGTTAATTGGCCAGGGTTAATTCTGGAGAGAGCAGTTAGTTTGCAGGGGGCAGATGGGCGAGATCAGTTGTCACAAACAGAATCAGTTTTTTCTATGAGTTTATTGAATTTCTTAGATTGTTTATCATTTCTTGATTCAGTTAGTTTGAGGGAATTTAGCCAGGAGCAAGCATCCACCCTGGACCAGAGTGCAGGGTCAAAGTGGTTTGCCAAATTGATATGAAGGTTTAAAATTCTGCTATTTAACAAGTTAAGTTGAGAGCGAATTTTACCGATTTCATAGCACACAAGGGCTAGGCTAGAGTGGTTAAAAATATGGAGATTATTAGGGTTCTTGTTGTTGTGTTTGATGTTGGCAAATGATGGAATGATTGAGGAGTCCCTACATCTCTTGAGGAATGTGAGATCAGACTTTTTTCTTGCAATTTGAGATCTGTATCGTTCAAATAACCGAACTTCATGTAATTTCTCCTAGCCGAAATGGAGATTTGAGGCTGCAAGAAGATTTTGTGTAGATAAGTTTCCATTCTTGTTGATTTCGACGTTTCGAAACGTCGAAATCAACAAGAATGGATGCGATTAAACCGGAAAACTTATCTACACAAAATGCTCATCGCAGAAGCCTCAAATCTATAATAGTGTTAACTATCAGCTCTTTTACTTCATGACTCGAAGCTTTGCGCTTTGGAAGGCACAAATCTATATTCTCTCACTCATCTCTGTATCGGTGAAAATCCGGGAGATGTCACAGAATGGAAGTTCTTCTTTCTTATGATTATTTTGGATGGGCTGCTACAGGGATACTGTTTGGGTATTCAAAACAGTCGAGACTTCTTCTCTCCCTTAGCTAGAAGGAGAATTGGAGTTGATTAGAAATTCTTTGCATATGATTTGTAACTTTCTATAATTAATAGATGGTTCGATTTTTTTTTGTGAAAAAAAAACATGTTAGTGTTGTCACTAATCATCAAGTACAAAAGAAATAAGAAATAAAATTAGTATAAAGACATAAAAAATAAAAAACAAAGTATTTAAATTTAAATTTTGTATAATAAAACTTACCTGAACCTAAAAATAGATCCAAAACCCAATCTCCTTCATTTGACATCGTCGCTCAACTTGCCTCCAGCCCCCGACTGGGCGGAGGGAAATTCCGATAATCGCCATCTGCCCAGCCGGGGGCCAGAGGTAGGCTGTGCAGCACTCAACAATGACACCCGGTTGGCCTCCCCCCAGCTAAGGGGAATTCTCGAAATCGCCCTCCGCCCAGCTTGCGGTGATTCTAGGAATTGCCCTCCGCCCAACCGAGAGCAATTCTCGGAATCGCCCTTCGCCCATCCAGGGGTGATTCGACAGAGGTAGGCCGGGCGGCGCCGTCGAGGGTTGTCCAGCCTACCTTCGACCCCCGGCTGGGTGGAGGTAGGCTGGGCAGCCCTCGATAGCGCTACCCAGTTGGCCTCTAGCCCCCAGCTAGGCGGAAATGGAGCTGTCGAGGGCTGCCCAGCCTGATTCCTACCCCCGGCTGGGTAGAGGGAGATTCCGAGAATCGCCCTCCACCAAGCCGCAACTCGGAGGTAGGCTGGGAATCCCTCAATGGCATCGGCCGGCCTGCCTTTGGCCCCCGGCTGGGTGGAGGGCGATTCTGAGAATCAGCGCCAGCTGGGCAGAGGGTGATTTCGAGAATCACCCCCGGTTGAGTGGAGGGTGATTCTGAGAATCACCTCTGGCTGGGCAGTCAATGAATCTGAGAATCACCCACCACTGGGCGGAGGGCGATTCCGAGAATCACCCCTCGCCTAGCCAGGGGTGATTTTTGGAATTTCCCTCCACCCAGCCGAGGGTGATTCTAGGAATCGCCCTCCACCCAATCAGGGGTGATTCTCGAAATCACCCTCCGCCCAGCCAGGGGTGATTCTTGGAATCACCCTCCCAGCCGGGGATGATTCTCGGAATCACCCTCCACGGAGATAGGGGTGATTCTCTGAATTTCCCTCCGCCTAGCTAGGGGTGATTCTCGAAATCTCCCTCTGCCCCGCGAAGGGCCGGAGGCAGGCTATGCGGCACCGTCGAGGGTTGCTTAGCCTGCCTCCAATCCGCGGCTGCGTGGAGGGAGATTCTCGGAATCACCCTCTACTCAGCGAGGGGTTGGAGGCGGTCGGGCAGCTCTCGATGGTGCTACCCAGCCGGCCTCCATCCTCCAGCTTCTGGCTAGGTGGAGGGTGATTCCGAGAATCTCCCTCTACCTAGCCGGGGGTCAGAGGCCAGCCAGGTGGCACAACCAAGGGCTACCCAACCTGCCTTTGCCCAGCCATGGGCTGGAGGCAGGCTAGGTAGCCCTCGATGGCACCGTCTAGCCTACCTCCGGCCTCCAGCTGGGTGGAGGGCTATTTCGATAATCAACCCCGGTTGGGCAGAGGGCGATTCGGAGAATCACCCCCGACTGGGCGGAGGGCGATTCTGAGAATGACCCCCGGTTGGGTGGAGGGTGATTCTGAGAATCACCCCTGGCTCAGTGGAGGGTGATTCCGAGAATCACCCCCGGCTGGACAGAGGGCGATTCCGAGAATCACCCTCCGCTCCGCCCAACCGGGGGCTAGAGGCCGACTAGCCAGCGCCATCGAGGGCTACCCAGCCTACCTTCGGCCCCCAGTGAGCGGCAAATCAATTTTTTTATTTTATTTTATTTTTTTCAAACACAAACTATTTAAAAATTTTAATTTTTTTTAAAACAAAAACTATTATAATAAAAAAAATGCATTGTTTAATATAAAAAAAAATTATTCAATTAAAATTTTAAAATATAAAAAAACCATTAAAAAAATTGAAAAATATGCTTTAAAAAATAAACAAACAGATATATATATATATATATATATATATATATATATATATATATATATTAATTTTAATTATTTTTAAATTAAAACAATTATTGTTTAACATATAAAAAAACAATAAAAGAAAATTTTAAAATATAAACAAACATATATAAGAAGATTTTAATTTTTAATTTTTATTTTCTTAAAACTAAAAAAATTATAATTTAAAGGATAGAAAAACAATAAAATATATGTTTTTATATATAAACAAACAAATATCTGAATAATAAAATTTTCATTTACTTGTTCATTTTTAAAAATTGTTTAAGTCATATAATTTCTCCATAATTTCATGGTTCAAGTATCTTGAAAACTTAAGATTTAAAAACTTGAGATTTACAACTTGTCATTAAGGTTTTTATGTGCTACGAAATTTTATCTTTAATGTTATGGTTGAAAATAATTACAATTTTAGGGTTGTTTAGAGTCAAGATATTTTATGTTTAACAACATGGATAAAAATTGTTTGAAATGATAAGCCATTCAAACATGATTTTGTTTATATTTAACGTCATCTATCAAAAACTTTAGAATTTTACAATTTTTCAATGTCCTAATATGTTGTCCTTAATTCCATTGTTACAATGTGTCAAAAGTGTGACACAATTTTTTTTTTGTTATTCCAACATCAGCTCATTTTGTTTTGAGGGTGTTTTTTCAATCATGTTTTCAAGAAACATTTTCGTTTTTAGCATAATTTTATAAAAAGGTGAAATTTGACCTTGAGAAAAAAACAAATGCGTTATGGAGTACACACTTTTTTTGGGGGGGCGTTTTTTCATGTTTTTTGAGTCTTTTTGGGCTAAAGTTTCCGTTTTGAGGTAATAGTTCATGTTTCATCGATAACATTGTTATATGTAAAGCCATTGTAAGGTAAACACTGCAAATGATTTTTCATAAATATTTAACTAACGCAGAGAGATTGTGAGTCGAGGGTGCGGGTCAAACCCTAACCCAAGACTCATCATCTCTTGGAATAGCTATACACAGACAGAGTGGTATGGTGGTCTGGTAACCGCGTTTACCAAATTTATATAAAAGAAATAGTCAGAGATATATATATCTAGCACATAAAACTATGAGTTGAGTATAAACTACAATAAAAGTAGTAAGCTTCTATTTGCAAGAAACATTGAAAATACGATTTGACTGTCGAGCATGTTATCTATTAGCTTTCTGAATAAACAATGACATAGAAGTAAATACATGCAGGAAAAATAAAGCTGTATTTATGCTCGAATACTATAAAAACAAAATCGGCTTCCCAATTTCATTTAGTAGGAAAAATGAATCACCGTGCTTAATAATATATATATATATATATATATATATATATATATATATATATATATATATATATATATATATATATATATGACTCATAAGAGTAGTCCTGGTGTATTTAACAGTAAAGGCCACATCCAAAAAAGTTGAAATAAAACCAAGCCTGAATCCTATAAAGGAAACCCTCAGTAGCCCTGTCATAATAAATACACAGATAATTTTTACAAAATGCAAATGCGAAAGATTATCCGAATCCTCAAATAATTCTGACAGGACATTATTCTTATCCCTACAATATGAATATATAAAAGAAGAGTAAGACCTAAATTAGGCCAATAGATAAAGCTAAGTTTTGGAAATTCATAAACCCCAAGAAGTCTAGAAGTCGGCTGAGACAAATCAAGACCTCATTTTCTGAATGTGAGTATTGTAAGTACCTGGAGAAGAGCTAACCAAGTTAACCATGACCGATGCTAGCGAAAATATGAATTTTATAAGCCAAAAGACTTTCTACATGAGAAACTGCCGACGTACAAAGTGTCAGTCTGCATCCACAGCCATAGAAGGCAAGACTATAATAAATATACTCAATAATACTAAATGTATTTCCTAAAAAGAAATGAAATAATAGTGTTCAAGAAAAATGAGTAAATGATAAGAGATTACTTGAGTTTGAAAATGATTTCTACCCTCTGAGCATCGCAACATAAGTCTTCAATGACACAAAGAACCAAAGAAAATAATATTAAACCGGAACCAAATATTGATAAGATCGGAATAAAATTTGTGCCTATAATTGAGAAGTCTGGAGTAGATGCAAAATGAATATCTACGTACATATTGCGCAAAAGGAACTAGAATTGAAGGAGTTTTTTTGGTAATAGTGGACGAATTAGTCCAAAAAGTCCTCACGGATAACTAAGCCACCTCCTCTCCACCAAGATGCAGAACCATGAGGGATAAACCCTGGAAACCCCACATAATTTTGGTGAAGGTTCGATGAAGACGAAACCATAGTTCAAAGGTGCGGCAGAGACAAACATCTGAATGAGAGAGCTACTCAGTGAAGGAACAGTGACATTAAGCCGAGATGGATTCGGATTAGTAGGGTTAAAAATGCAACTCCCACTAAAACGCCATCCGTTGATCTTTCTAAATTCTACGGTGGAGATCATAGTCGAAACCATCAAAAACACAAAAAATCTCATCAAAAGTCTTATAATTATCGAGCAGAGTTAATAACCAATACTTGCACATTTAATTTCTCAGACATGCCATCTTTACCTCTGTGGTAATGAGGACACCTATCTTATCAAATGCAGGAGATATTTATATGTATTCATGTTAACATTAATGTTGATTTTGACGGAAAGATGCGTTGAATAAAAAATAAAACCTTATAACGTGACAAGGAAGTTACATAGTGTATGGTAAGTGATAATTTATATATGGATTAAGTTAGAACATTAAGTTAGAGTTATATGGGTTAAAAAGTCGGATTATGATAAGTGATTCCAATTTTTCATATTAAGGTTAACTTTTATTTATGGGTTTTAACTTTAGGACAGAAAGAATTTTTTATTTTATTTTGGTATGTATGTATTTCACAAGTGGTATCAGAGCAACGTTAATATGTTGGGACCGTAAGGGTCAACTAACAGTTTAGTTGTGTGTATACTGATGCACAGAGAGAGAATAGAATCATAAGAGGAAACATCATGAGAAGGGGAACAACACAAAAACCACCCCAAGACGCCAGGGAACCCAAAACATAACCAGTAGTGAACCCTGAGATGTGTGTTCAACTGAGTGTAGATCAGCACCAACAAACAAGTCGACTGCTGGAGGAACAACAACATCAAACAATCATACTATTGAATATAGTATAGAAATTTCAGGAAGAGATGGTGTGAGTTCGAAGGGATAACGAATGATTAATGCAAGAGAAATAAAATATACTTAAGAGCCCGTTAGAGAAGAAAAATCAAGAAATGGAACACCTCAATGTTGACAGGGACATCCAAGAAGGTGATGAGTGACAAACAAGGGAGCACATTACTAACAGAGTGGAAAGAAGCCCTTCTCAGTGAAGCAATAAGAATAAAAACTATAATGAAGTAGAATTTGGCAATTTGTCAGATCAACAATAATTTAAGAAGTAGAAAGTGGAACTTTAGGGGGGTGTTTCAAAAAATAAAACTACCGAAATTTGATGGTGAAGCTGAGGAAGTGGCAGAAGCATGGTTGAGAAACGTGAACAAATATTTTCAGGTGGATGAGTATAGCAGCAACTTGAAGGCCATATTTCCCATATATTAGTTAAGAGAGAAAGCCACTCTGTGGTGGGAAGAAGTAAATAATGTTCGCTGCATTAAGGACCAAGATGTTACTTGGGAATCATTCCAACAATACTTCAATGACAAGTATTTAACATAAAACTTCTATGATGAGAAATATAAGGAGTTTCATGACTTCAGGCGGGGAAAAATGACTATGGATGAGTATATCACAAGTTCAACTCCTTGTTACGATATGTTCCATATCTGCGCGAAGAAAAGGCTAAGGTGCAAATATTTCTGAGCAGCCTACCAACAGATATGAAAGAGAAAATTGAATTTGTGAGTCCCAAAACCATGGACGAATCCATTCATAAGGCATGAATGTTCTATCAGTAGTCCAAGGCTAAAGGGGAGGTTGGAAAAATTTGGCAGACAATAAAAGGACAGAAAAGAATCTCCAACTTCAAAGGATCCAAAAGTAATAACTTTAAGAATTCTGCGTGAAGTTCTTTCAGTAAGAAATCTAGCAGAAATCATGAGAGAACCTGATGGCCAGCAGAAGAAAAGCCTATAGAGGCATCTAGCAAGCCTCAGGAAGGGAAGGTGACCAAGCCACCTCTACAGTGTTGGGGTTGTGGTGAAGCAAACTATTATTAAAACTGGCGACAGTGAGCAAGAAATGATACAGTTTCAAACTTGGAGGAGGCTTCTATAGTAGACGACGTGGCATGAAATATTCCTCGTATCAACGCGGCATTGGATGATCGACAGGTAGATTATCAGCCAACAATGATTGAGTTGTAAGGTAAATTAATGTCTCAATCTCTTTCAATTTTGGTAGACCCAGGTGCAAGTCTAAGTTATGTTAGTCCCAAAATAGTGGAAATTTGTAAATTAAAAGGGAAGAAATTCAAAGATTTGTGGCTATTATATCTAGCCATAGGAGTTATATGAAAGGTAACTGCCAAAATTCCAAGCTGCGCATTAGAAATTGTTGAACAACAGTTAAATGTGGACTTGACCATGCTGCCCTTAGGGTCTTATGATGTTTTACTAGGCATAGACTAGCTAGAAAAACGTTGGACCTTAGTGGACTGTAAGGAAAATATAACCTATTACAGAATGGAAGATGGAACACACAAAGAGATTCAAGGAATCAAGAAGCCACTAAAGTTGTGTCCAATCACAACATCCCAAATGAGTAAATGTATGATGAAGGGATTCCAAATATATGAAATTTAGGTGGGATATGTCAAATCCAAGGAAAAACCACCTATGATGGAAAACATACCAGTGGTATAAGATTTTATGGATGTTCTCCCATAAAATATCCCTGGATTACCACCAAGTCAGGATATTGATTTCACTATTGAATTAATGCCAAGAGCATCACCTATGTCAAGGGATCCTTATAGAATGAGCGTTCTAGAATTAACTGAATTAAAAATGCAGTTGCAGGAACTTCTGGACAAATTTTACATTCATTCGAGTGTGTCTCCTTGGGGAGCACTAGTGTTGTTCATGAAGAAAAAGGATGAAACCATGCATATGTGCATGGACTATAGACAACTCAATAAATTAACCTTCAAGAATAAATATAATTTTCCCAGAATTGATGATCTCTTTGATCAACTGAAGTGGGGCACAATGTTTTCAAAAATAGATTTAAGATTTGGATATCATCATATCTGAATCTATTATTTTGTGGTGTTACCCTATGGGTAAACAAATGCACCAAAAAACTTTATGAGGTTAATTCATGGTATATTTCATCATTTTCTAGATAATTTTGTACTTATATTTATAGATGACATTTTAATTTATCCTAAAAACTAGGGAGAACATAGAGAGCATTTAAGGATTGTGCTAGAAATGCTAAGAAAACACCAGTTGTACGCTAAGTTCAGCGAATGTCATTTCTTTAAAATAGAAATCGAGTACCTAGGCCATGTCATTTCAACAGAAGGGATTGTTTTTGATCCATAGAAACTCAAGACAATCCTATAATGACGAGTACCCTAAAATGTGGCAGATATTTGATCCTTTATGGATTAGTTGGGTACTATCAAAGATTTATTGAGGGATTTTCCAGAATCGCTTTTCCCATTACCTCTTTTCAGAGAGAAGTAAAAGTCTTTAGGTGGAATATTGAGTGTCAGAACAACTTTGAAAGGTTGAAACAACTCTTGACCAATTCACTAGTTTTGAGGGTAGCTAACCCCAACCAAGAATTTGAAGTTTGTACAGATGCAAGTAAAGAAGGTGTTGGGGCTGTTTTATCTCAAGAAGGCAAAGTAGTGGCTTATGAGTCAAGAAATCTGAAGGAACATGAACAAAGGTATTCAACATATGATCTAGAATTAACAGCAGTAGTACATGCGCTCTAGATATGGAGACACTACATTCTAAGTAAAAATTTTGTGCTAAAAAGATATCATAGCAGCTTGACTAGTTATTTCAATCAAGCTGATTAAACTCAAGACAGACAATATGGAATTACTTTCTAAGTGAGTGTGATATGGACATCTATCACGTGAAGGGTAAGGAAAACCCGATAGCTGATGCTTTAAGAAGAAAATTGCATTGTGTTTATTAGCTTCATTACAACTAGCTTGAAAGTAGATTCTTAGATCAAGTAAAAGAAGAAGCACAAAAAGACCTAGAATATCAATTCCTATGGAAGCACGTGGAAGAGACCAGAAGACAAGGAAGTACTTTTGAATATGGAGTAAATAAGGATCATATGCTAACCTTTAGAGGAAAGGTGTATGTATGAAACCATGTGGACATAAAAGAGCTGGTCATGGATGAATACCATTCAAGTAATTATGCAGGTCACCCAGGATACCAAAAAATGTTAACAACTATCAGGAAACTATATTTCTATCCTAGTATGCATAAAAAAAATTCTGAATATCTAAATAAATTTTTGGAGTGTTAGCAGGTTAAGGTGGAGCATCAACATCCTGTAGGATTGTTGCAGCCCATACCGGTATCTGAATAGAAGTGGGAGGTCATATCCCTAGACTTCATTACAGGGTTACCATGGTTAAAGAAGAAAAATGATTCCATCATGGTGGCAGTTGACAGGTTGAGTAAATCTGCACATTTTATACCTTTGCAGTCTACTTACAAGACTGTATAGATAGCAGACATTTTCATGAGAGAAATTTTTAGGCTGCATGGTATTCCAAAGACAGTTATCTCAGACAGGGATGTTAAGTTTACATCAAATTTTTTGAAGACTCTGTTTTACTAGTCTTGGGACCCAAATAAACTTTAGTACAACTTATCATCCCCAGACGAATGGTCAAACAGAGAGAGTAAACCAAGTGTTGGAAGACATGCTACGCATGTATGTGATGTAGTAGCCAAACAAATGGGAAGAATATTTGCATATTGTTGATTTTTCTTTTGACAATGGTTATCAGGAATCTCTTCAGATGAGTCCTTTCAAGGCCTTGTATGGGAGGAAGTGTCGCACACCTATAAATTGGAGCAACCTCGAAACAAAATTAATGTTGGGACCCAAAACACTAGCTAAAATGGAATTTGAAGTAAAGAATATAAGACAAAATTTAAAGTTTGAACAAGATCGGAAGAATATCTATGCAGATAAGTAAAGTACTTATCGAGAATTCGAAGTGGGAGATCATACCTTGCGGTGGACCTCTTGTGCCAAGTTGGCTTCCAGGTTCTGTGGAACCTTCAAAATTTTGGAAAGGTTAGGACCTGAGCCCTATCAAATAGCTTTACCCAATCACATTCGAGTACACAATGTGTTTCATGTGTCCCTGCTGAAAAGTTATCTGTATGATTCAAAGCACGTAATTCATTGGAAAAATATATAGGTAGAGCTAAACGGAGAGTTTCTAGTCGAGCCGCAACACATACTTGACCGGAGGGAAATTATGCTCCGGAAGTGAGTCATCACCCAGGTTAAAGTGCAGTGGAAGCACTTCGTCCTAGATGATGCTACTTGGGAGGAATAAATATTTGTGCACGAATCTTACCCAAAGCTATTTTCAGAGCTAGAGTTAAAACCGAGGATGGTGTTGCTTCTAGGGGGGGAATTTGTGACAACCACATTTAATGATAACTAGTTGTTAACTAGTTAAAAGACAATTTTATTATTTGTTTTAATAAAATACTGGAACTATTAATGTTTTTCTAAAAATTTATTTTCATTTAGTTATTAATTATGAATAGTAAATTTAGTTATCGAATGTGACCTCATAAAAAGTAAAAGCTGATGGTAAATGTTTTCCAAGAACTGGAAGGTGGTTGGGGGACAGTTGGAAACAATTACCTACTCCTCTAGGGATAAGAGACTGATTCTAGTGAGGCGTTGGGGTTCTATTCATGGACTAAGGCAGAGTGTAGATTTTCTAGAGCTGGTAGATACCAGTGCAAAAACACTCAACAAACTTGTAATTATTTCTAGTACTGACAGGACTAGGTGTCCCGAGGTAACAGCAGAAATATCCATTGTCAACCCATACCTTCTAGGAATAGAGAACGGGGGAAAAAGGAGGACGTAATCACCTCTCTTCAAGGTTGGGAGGACCGCAGATGCGAATTGCATAATAAAAATAAGTATTTGTGCAAGTTCAGTGATTTGAGGAATAGTGAAAGTCTGTTTAAGTTAATTAATTTTGTTTATATATTTGGAAACATAACAGTAACATATGATAGATATGTGTAGGGAAACAATGAGACTCTACATTATTAAAAAAAAAAAAACTAGTATATTCTGTGTTTCAAATTTTCTGCTTGACTCATAATATGTGAACTTGTATATAGTATTTTTATTAAGTTTTGTAGCTGTGTTAAGAGAAAAGAGTAGTTACATCCAAAAATATGCCTCAGTGACTATATGGTAAAGGTGTATTGAGAAGAACAGGTCTCGAATCTTGAATATAAGACTCTTTTTTTCAGTACACATTTTATAATAGTAAATAGAGGTATTCACTGGGGAAAGCTATACTGAAATATTGAACAACAGTAATACAAAATGTAAAAGAAAAAGTAAGCAAAGAATAAAAACTGTAAATTTGTATATGTAAAGCCATTGTAAGGTAAACACTACAAAGAAGTTTTCATAAATATTTAACTAACGCAGAGAGACTATCAGTCAAGTGTACAAGTGAAACCCTAACCCAAGACTCGTCGTGTCTCAAAATATCTATACACAGACATAGTGGTATGGTAGTCTGGTCACCGCATTTATCGAATTTACATAAAAGAAATAGTCATAGATATAGATATTTAGCACATAAAACTATGAGTTGAGTCTAAACTATAGTGAAAGTAGTAAGATTTTATTTGCAAGAAACATTGAAAATACGATTTTAATGTTGAGCATGTTATCTATTATCTTTCTGAAGAAACCAAGATACGAAAGTAAATACATGCAAGAAAAATAGAGTTGTATTTATGCTCAGACTACTCTAAAAACAGAAAAGGCTTCTCAATTTCATTTAGAAGTTAAAATGAATCACTGTGCTTAACAATATATATATTTATAGTCCAAATGGCTCATAAGAGTAGTCCCAGTGTATTTAACAGTAAAGGCCATATCCAAAAAAATTGAAATAAAACCAGGGCCGAAATCTAGAAAGGAAACCCTTACTAGCCTTGTCATAATAAATACATAGATAAATTTTACAAAATGGAAATGAAAAATATTATACGAATCCTCAAATAATTCTGACAAGACATTGTTCTTATCCTTAAAATATGAATATATAAAAGAGGAGTGAGACCTAAATTAGGCCGACAAATAAAGCTAAGTTCTGGAAATTCGTAAACCCAATGAAGTCTAGAAGCTGGTTGAGAAAAATCAAGACCTTATTATCTAAACGTAAATATTGTAAGTACATGGAGAAGAGCTAAGCATGTTACTCAGGACTGATTCCAGCCAAAATATGATTTTTCTAAGCCAAAATACTTTCTATAGGAGAAAATGCTGACCTACAAAGTGTCGACCTGCATCCACAGCCATAGAAGGCAAGACTGTAAGAAATCTACTAAGGAATACTAAACGTATTTCCTATAAGAAAAGAAATAACAGTGCTCAATAAAAATGAGTAAATGATAAGAGATTACTTGATTTTGAAAATGATTTCTACCCTCTAAGTGTTGCAACATAAGTCTTCAATGTGACAGAGAACCAAAGAAAAGAATATTAAACCAAGACCAAATATTGATAAGCTCGGAATAGAATTTGTGCCTGTAATTGAGATGTCTGGAGAAGATGCAAAACAAATATTTACCTGCATATTGTCCAAAAGGAACTAGAGCTAAAGGAGTTGCGTTGGAAACACCAGACGAATTAGTCCATGAATTCCTCACGGATAACTAAGGGACCTCCTCTCCACCAAGCAGCAGAATGATGAGGGCTAAACCCTGGAAACTCCATAGAAGTTTGGTGAAGGTTCAATGACGGTGGAACCATATTTCAAAGGTTCGGCAGAGACAAACATCAGAACGAGAGAGCTACTCAGCAAAGGCACAATGACATTAAGCCGAGATGGATTAGTGTTGGCTGGGTTAAAAATGCAACTCCCGCTGAAACGCCATCTGTTGATATTTCTAAATTATACGGTGGAGATCATAGTCGAAACCATCGAAAAACGCAACAAATCTCTTCAAAAATCTTACAGCTGTTGAGTGGAGTTAATAACTAGTACTTACACATTTAATTGCTCAGACATGCCAACTTTTCCTCGGTGGTAACAAGCACATCGATCTTACCAAATGCAAGAGATATTTATGTATTCATGATAACATTAAAGTTGATTTCAATGGAAATATGTGTTGAATAAAAAATAAAAATTATAACGTGACAAGGAAGCTCCATAGTGTATTGTAAGTGACAATTTATATGCGGATTAAGTTAGAACTTTAATGCAGAGTTATATGGGTTAAAAAATTGAATTATGATAAGGGATTCTAGTTTTGCATATTAAGGTTAACTTTTGCTTATAGGTTTTAACTTTAGGATAGAAAGTGATTTTTTATTTTATTTTGGTATGTATGTATGTCACATATTTCATTCCTATTTCATTCCACACATTTTCATTCTCACTGCTGTGTTGATATATCATATCATATCACTTTATATATATATATATATATATATATATATATATATATATATATATATAACCATCTCACTCTTTATATTATTTAAGTCTAAAATTTGTTCCTTAATGATAAAAAAAATGCCCACTACAAACTGAACCTATAGAATGTTACTAAATTTATATTTACTTATTCTTTAATATATGGTTTATAATTTATTTTATCTACATATTTTTATCCTTTTCATTATCAATATTTCATTTCTATTTCATTCAAGACGTTTTCATTCTCACGAGTGTGTTGATATATATATATATAACCGTCTCGCTCTTTTATATTATTTAAGGCTAAAATTTGATCCTTAATGATAAAAATTCCCACTACAAACGTAACCTATATAATGTTACTAGTTTTTAACACATTTTATATAATAAATAAATAAGAAATTTGATTTTTTTAAATACAATTAATTAATTATTTATATTTTAGTTTATATTAATATTTTTTTTTTCATTTTCATTGGTGTATCATTCTTCCATTATTGAAGTCTAAAATTTTGTTCCTCAAAAGGAAGTGTGCACTACAAACATGTGGAATGTTTTTGAATTTTAACATATTTTATGTCATGAAAATGAAAATTTTGATTTTTTTTAAATATAGTTGAAGATAATGGAGAATCCCCTACTTTAGTGAGAGTTGGTTCATGAGACCCTAGGATAGGAATTAGTTCCTTATTTTTAGGGTACGGTTCTAACTTCCCTAGATCTTGTGTGCTATATAATGGCCAAATTGTATGGAGAATGTAGAGCATTTTGCATAAGCCACACTCTCATGGTTCATAATATTTTTTGTAGAGCTGATTAGTGGGACTATTTAATAATCCATTAAAACATCATTTTTATCTCGGTATCGAAGTTGTTGTGTGAAGAGGAGCCTTGTGTTTCCTTCCTACCTATCAACACTACCATCGGAGTTGTTGTGTGAGGAGTAGCCTTTCACTGCCTCCGTACCTAGAGGAGCAATCTACGTTGCTTATCTGAATGTGCTGCTACTGTGAGGAGAAGAGTGCTCCTGTGGAGGAATGATTCTTCTTCCTACCTGATTCACCTTCCTCAGAGGTATGGCTGTTGATTCGAAGCCTCTGCTATAACAGTGTTGAGCAAAGCTGCCATCTTTTCCGAACCTTCCATTTGTTCTTATTGCTGGCTTCCCTCAGATAGGAGATAGCATGAGGATGAGTGTGAGGAGGAGCCTTGCTGAACTGGGACACCCGCCCTTTGTGTGTATGCTGCCTCTGCTACCCGTGCCCGCAACTCTCTACAGGAACGTTGCGTTCCTGCAGCTTAGTGCTACCTACTTGATGATGTTTTCCTAAATACTTAGTGCTGCCAGAACATAGCTCCGAGGAGAGGGTCAAGCCTACATGCACTTGTGAAGGCTGAGGCCGATGGTGGGTTGCCCCTTGTGCATTGGGCTTCCATCAGGAAAAGGCTCAATATGAGTGCTCAACACTGCCATCACCTTGATTTTTTAACGTTCCCACTGCCACCACCATCCTAAGGCTACGTGGAGGACCACCATGTAGTTTGGATTGCTGTAAAAACACTGAAATTGCAATATTTGTCTATGCGGGAAGATGTATTTCTGTTTGCTTTTACCCATGTACGACTTCTTTAATTTGAAAATCAAGATTATTTTGGTGTTTGGAAATCCGATTTCATGGTTTTTTCAGAGTCGGTTGCGTCCTTGAAGCCAACACTATTGCAGCATTCTGAGAAATTTTGGTGGCGTTTACGGATATTTTAAGTATTGAATTACTTAGTCCCACTTGAATTAGTAGACTATGCGGTAACTAAATTGATAAATGAGCCATAAAATGTAAATAAAAGGTACAAAAGGAATGTCATAAATGAAAATTTTCATATGATTTAAAAGAGAATATGATTTCATTTTTTAAGGGGATTCGTGAATATTTTTTTTTTTTTGATGGGTGGAGTTTTTTAAATGTCTTTAAATTTTTATTTTTTTTTAAAGTATTCTTTCAAAAAGGGATGATTTCTGATCTGCTTAAGAAGAAAGGTATTTTTTTTTAAGTGCTGAAGAGATCTGAGATAGATCTCAGCCTCTGGACTCTTTAATTGTCAAGATGAATAATTAATTAATCAAATCATACTTTCACGAGAGTAACAAACTTGATGGCTCCAGTTACTCAAATTGGAAATTCAAGATGAAAACTATGTTAGAAGTACATAATTCCTAGATGATTACAAACGGGGATGAGCTGAAGCCAGCAACAGGAGCAACATCGATCCCAGATTGGGAGAAGAGAGAAGGTAAACCAAAGACGGTGTTGAAGATGTTAGTGAAAGACTACATCATAGCGCATATCATAGAATTCAAATTAGAAAATGAAATCTGGACTATATTGAAGGTTTTTTGCGAGATCAGTAATACAAATCCTCTCTTGTTCTTGAAGAGCAAGATTCTATCCATAAAGATGGAGGAGAATGAAACAATTTCTTCTTTCTTATCGCGTGTCAAAGACTTGAAGAAAAAATTGTCAGACATTAGTGAGATAGTTGTAGATGCGGATTTGGTCACTATTACCATTAATGGTATGACTAATTATTACCAAATGTTCATCACTGGGATAATTGCGAGAGATAAAATCCTAAAGTTTGAAGAAGTTACAAGAATATTAATGCAATAAGAAGAAAGAATATTGACCCTAAAACCCAAGAGTGCACATTTGGCGCTAATGGAAAAGAAGAAATTCTTCAAAGGGAAAGCAAATCCATCACAGCAAAATAGAGGAAACCCATAGAAAATATTGAATCAAACTCAAGGTATGCATCCAAATAAAAACAACTCTATAATTAAATGTTTTTATTGTGGAAAAGTCGGTCATATTGCTAAGGAGTGCAGGAAGAAGCAATTTCATGAAGAAAAATAGAAGCATAAAAGACATACAGGTCATTTTGAAAATGATGACCATGTTTAGGACTTCAGATTGTTCATGGTTGGCTTAGGTGAGAATGTCGATGCAGACACCTGGTATGTAGATTCGGGAGCATCCACACATATGACGAGGAACAGAAAATGGTTTGAAGATTTAAAAGAAATCAACAACGGAGCACAAACCTACCTTGTCGGCGATAGATGTCATCATATCAAAGGGTGTGGGAAAATTTCTGTTATTTTACCTAATGGTAATGTCAGATATATTCATAATTTAATGTATGTTCTCGGAGTGACAAAGAATCTGATTTCTATATCCATGATTACTGATCAGGATCTCAAGGTTGAATTTTTTAAATCTAACTATTATATTGAAGGTCTATTGGATGGCATGAAGACTATTGCTTCAGGAATTTGAACAGGAGGTCTGTAAAAATTGGATGTGAGAATAGTGACAGATCGATCTTTGATAGCATCGAGTTCCACTATAGAAGAGTTGTGGCACCAAATACTTGGTCATATCAACTATAACGACTTGGTATTACTTCAGAAAAAGGAAATGGTAAGAGATCTTCGTATATTAAAACAAGTGCGTACTGATTGTGAAGCTTGTGCATTAGGAAAGATGCATAGAGAAGAATTCCATGTTCGAGTAGAAAGGAAAAAGAGAGGCATACTTGAAATAGTGCACACAGACATTTTTGGACCCATGCAAACAAAGTCATTAGGAGGTGCATTGTATTTTTTACTGTTTTTTTTATGAATTCACGAAGTTTTCTTGGGTATATTTCATGAGTAAGAAAAGACACACCTTTTAATACTTTAAATAGTTTAGGTATATGATTGAAAAGAAAACAAGGAAGCACATAAAAATTCTCCGCTTCGCTCAAGGGGGGGAACACAAGAAGGAGGAACTTCCCAAGTATTGTAAAGACTATGGGATATTACAGTAATTCATAGTACCCCATACTCCTCAGTAGAATGGAGTGGTGGAAAGAAACAAAAGAAGATTGGTGGAGTGTGCTAGGAGCATGTTCAAAGATAAGGATCTTTCGAATGGTTTTTGGGCTGAAGCATTGAATACTGTAGTTTATTTGAAAAATAGGATTCCTACAAGAAATCGTGAGTTCAAAACTACTTTTGGAGCATTATATGGATTTAAACCTACATTAAAACATCTAAGAGTATTTCGGTCTAAATAATTTGTCCACATTCCAAAGGAATACAGAAGAAAACTAGATTGAAAAGCCATCAAATGTACCTTTGTAGGGTATTGTTCAAAATTTAAAGCTTATTGATTATTTAATCCCTCTACTCATAAGATTTTTGTTAGTAGAGATGTCATATTCCATGAGCAGGTTTGTGATGAATCTAATAAGCGCAACGAGGAATGGGATATTCTCTTTTTGGTGGAAGAAAGTGAAGAAACAGGTAACAGTCAGGATCAGAAGAAAGAGGCAGAAGCAGAGAATCCAGATGCAAAAATCAAGCCGAGTCAGTCAAAGGAAATTCATAATGGGTTGGAAGCTACACCAATGCTCAGAAGATGAGGTAGGCAGATTCAATTTCCTACTATATATAGATAAAATACCTTTATAACTAGTATGAGGAATGTTGTTGAAACTTATAGTTATAGAGAAACAAATCAATGTAGTGAATGGAAAACAACTATGGAACAAGAATATGAATCTATTCTAAAAAAAAACACTTGGGAGCTGATTAAACTTCCTGAAAGGAAACAAATGATAGGGTGTAAATGGTTGTATAAACCGAAGATTAATGTAGATGGAACCATAGATAAATTAAAATCTAGATTGGTAGCAAAGAGGTATTCACAAAAAGAAGGTATTGAATATGAAGAAACCTTCACCCCCATAGCTAAACTAAACACTATCAGAATGTTGATTACTTTAGCTACTAAGAAACATTGGTTGATTCACCAACTAGATGTAAAATATGCATTTCTAAATGGGGAATTGAAAGAGGAGGTCTACTTAAAGAAACCTGAGGGGTTTATCCAGAAATGGAAAGCACATTTAGTATGGACTAAAACAAGCACCCAGATCATGGTATGAAAAGATTGATTCATTTTTTCTGGAACATGGTTACAATATAAGAAAAAACGATCCTAATTTGTATACCATGAAAGATGAAAAGGGGCACATAGTGTTGATTTCTTTATATGTAGATGATCTAAGTATTGCAGGTAATGTTTTTGATCTAATCAAAGAAATCAAGCAGCAAATGTCACAGATGTTTGAAATGAAAGACCTTGGTGAATTAAGATATTTTTTGGGTCTCGAGATATGGAGAGATTCAGGACAAACTTTTCTATCCCAGGGTAATTATGTCAGAGGTCTACTGGAAAGATTTAGGATGGATCAGTGCAAGGCTGTAGCAGTACCACTAAAGCAGAAAATTTCACTTCAAAGTGATGATATCTCTAAAGAGGCAGATGCGACACTTTATAAATAATTGGTTGGAAGCTTAATCTATGTAACCACTACCAGACCTGATTTGTCTTATGCAGTCAGTGTGCTAATTAAATACATGTTGAAACGACTTGAGAGTCATTAGAATGCAGCAAAAGGTGTTTTAAGGTACCTACAAGGAACTGTGGATTATGGTATTATTTATACTGAATCTTCTGATGTTAGATTGACAGGATTTTCCGATTCTGACTGGGCTGGAAATGTCAATGACCGAACATTGATAACAGGCTATGCATTTAGCATTGGATCTGGGGTGATTACATCGTGCAGTAAGAAACAGAACACAATTTTCTTGTCTTAAGCGGAAGCAGAGTATCAAGCCATGTGTGCAGCAACATGCGAGGCAGTTTGGTTGCAGAGACTTCTCCAGGACGTCGAGGAAGAACAGAGAGATGCAACAACAATCATATGCGACAACCAGAGTTCAGTCAAACTTCCTAATAATCCAATGTTTCACAAGAACACTAATAATGTTGCAGACATTTTCACTAATCCTCTTTGAAAAATTAAGTTTGTAATGTTTAGGGAGATTTTAGGCATATTTTTGAACCCCTTCTCCATTAAGGGGGAGTGTTGAAGATAATGGAGAATCTCCTAATTTAGTAAGAGTTGGTTCATGAGACCTTAGGATAGGAATTAGTTCCTATTTCTTAGGGTACGGTTCTAACTTCCCTAGACCTTGTGTGCTATATAATGGCTAAATTGTATGGAGAATGTAGAGTGTTTTGCAGAAGCCAGACTCTCCTGATTCAGAATCTCTTTCGTAGAGTTGACCAGTGGGATTGTTTAATAATCCATTCAAACATCATTTTTATCTAATAGAGTAAAAAAAAATTACATTTTGTTCAAGATATCTACAACTAAAATAAAATACCATATTATTCACTACTAACTAACAATTCTATTGCTATAAAAGTCACATCATTATCCATACCACATTGATAACACACCGTCATTCTAGGATTACATTTAGCTGTGAGTGTTATTGTCATTCATAGAAATGCATATGCACTTACCATAATGAATTGTTTTTCATCCCTTTCATTCCACTAGATACACATGGAAAATGTATATATAAATGTAACCATAAAAACAAGATTTAATTATCAAATTTATTTTAACTAGCTTATTTTCTTTTTAAAATAATAATATTATTAAATAAAATAAAACTATAAAACTATAATATTTATTTAAATTGAACTGATTAGTATTAAGATGGAAAGATGATGTTAATTGTAGTAAATAAGAGAAAAAATGCTACCAATTCATATTGTAGCCTGTTAATTGTACTAAACACACCTTTCAGGAACACTGAAATATAATGCACATTATGGTCAATTGTTTGCTAATGACGAATTATAAATTATTTAATCAATTAATATATAAAAATAAAATAATTATATATGAAAACATTATTCTCACTTGTACTATTAGTTAAAAGAATATTTACAATTAAAATGAAAAAAAATGCAATATTATTAAACAGTTAATAATTATAGTTTTATGTTTGTATCAATTTATTTATATTTAATATACGTAATATTAAATAGTAAATAATAACAATTTTATATTTGTTTCCATTAATTCGTATTGTTATATATGTAATATATTAGTATAGTTATATAAATTAAATGATTGGTAAATGTTGTTAGGAATCAATTCATAATAAGAATTAAAAGCCTTATTTCATCGTATAGCTCAAGTTATTAAAAAAAAACATAAGAATTAACTAAATTATAGCCTTATTTGAAATTATTATTATTCTTTTTCTTTTTTGAATCTTGCCTTTTCATTTATGCTAAAACAATATATCATTGAGAGCAACTTAAGAAAATCTTACTAGCCACATTGTTACTAGATTTATTGGTCAGTAGGTAATTACAAAAAAATATTACAAATATCCAAAATTCCTTGACACTTTGTAAACGAAGAGGAAAATAGAACAAGAAAATGTTCAGGATTACTACACAACTATGTTCCATTATGTATAATTTCAAGATACCCAAGTAGGATTCTTGTTGCTTGAACGAGGTGGTGGCCGAGGCTAAAAATCACAATGAACATATCTCTCCATGTGAGAGAATCTACCTTTAAAGAAGGCTATTTTGTCTTGCAGATACCACTGACTTCTTTGTAGAGTCACCAATTTTTCCTACATGTGCGATGCATTTATTTGGATATCATTCATGAATGAGATAACCATGTTTTAATCACAATGCCTATATATGTTGAGTTGTTATAGAGGCAAACGTTCTATGACTAGGAGAAGACTCGTTAAAACCATATGTACTAGTAGGGTTGGATAAAACATATTCACACTGGCCAATGTCCTCGAGGTGATCCCAGATTTATTTCCCTCACTCACCAACCCCACGTCTCACCCTTCTTTGTTGACGTGGCATATTTAATATCACTAAGGAAAAAATCCTTGGATATAGCGAAGCTAGAAACTGGTTGAAGTAATAAAACCTTCTACACTAACTTTAGTACCGATCCACTCTAAAACAACAACAACCCACCAAGAGTTAGAGTGAAATAAACTAGGATAAAGTCCTGAAATAAATTATCTAATTAGATACTTATGTATCACAAGGGTAACTATATAGAACCCTCTAGAAGGCAACCAGGATGAAAATGATGAAGCATAAAACTAACGTCCTTGAATTTCCCTCTCAAGTTGCAATTACAAAGCCCAAGAAATAAAAAAAATACCAAGGAATCAAGGGGAAGACCCAAATATCTCTACCCCATAATAAATATAGAGAATGGTAGAAAGAATCAGTTAAAATGATGGAGTACATTATCAACATGAAATTGAATCCAAAACTTAGAATAAATCCATATTACCTTGTTATCAAATGGGGGATCCAAGAGGGACTGAGTGGGTTATCTCTTGCAAAGGGTGAATCCACCAACTTCATGTTTCTCAATCCTTATTGCAGGCATATAAATACATTAGTCAGAATGTCAGGGTCCCAATTGATGTACAACCTACTAGTTTTACCTTTATTTTGTGAAAACCATAGAAGATAATTTTCCCTAGTAATGTTAGGATTTCCACGTCCATATTTCTATGTCCCCCAAATTAATCCCTCGCTTTGATGAGGCTATCAAAAACCTATAATGGTAGAAATCATACCCACTAATAGGGATGCATGACTAAAGTCCATGCACCCAATTAGCCAAAGACCCTCCCTTCTTCGCATGCCCTCTAACAAACATGAGAATATCATCATATCATACTTACCTATTGAATACTTTTTAATTCATACATATATGTCCATCATGGAGGTGTGCCATGCCACCCCTGCCTTAATTATTGTGAGGGTTGATGTGGTGGCGGGAACTAATGTAGGAGTATGTTACCTTCCAAGTCATTTAGGCATTTGAGAAACAATTTTGATTCCGCAATGTAAATAATTAAATTAATAAATTGATAAATGGATTTTCGAACAAGATAAGTAATAATGTAGAAGATAAATTTATTGGATAAGAGTATGTGATCCTCATAGATACAAGCTTTAATAAATAATATTTTTGGTGAGTTAATTTTCCCTTTAAGGCACGAGAGATTCTAAGGGTAAATCTTAGTAAGATATGTTGATCGGTTTGGAAAGATGTCATGACATAGAAAAATATGGTTGATTTCTAAATTCTATTTATGATTATAAGCCTGAGAGTATCAAGACAACCAAGATGAGTGTGAAATGAGGCCACAAAGAAGAATGAGATTCTAAATAGAAATGCATGTATAGGATTGTTTGAATGAAATAGCATTCCATGTCATTTGATATTGTCTCTAGGTATCTTTAATTGGTAAATTCTAGTTTGTGGGTGCATCGGAATCAATGATAGATTATAATAAATCACTCTTATGAGGAAGGTAAATCTTGTAGAGAATTGAGACAATTAAGTTATGAAAATAATTATTTGCATAGTAAGCTTGTATGTAATACACATAGTGTAACATCTCCATTTTGTTAATTTGTTTTTCCTACTTATAAAAATAATACTAATCACACCTAACGAACTGATTATTGTTCGTTAAATTCTGACGTATATCCTCTACGTATATCCTCTACTAAAATTTTACTAGGCTGTACTTTTAATCTTTCATAACTTTGAACATTTATTTGATATAATAAAATTCCAATTCTCCAATGTCTATGAAACCATATGTCTTATGAAACTTTCCCATTTCATTTTACATGTAAAATATTAATGTAATAGTTAAGTCTCTACCCTTAAGTATTAATACAATTTCTCTTCATGTGTTAACTTCTTATACCTCTTATAAGTCTAATTTATCCCCAACCATATACACATTGAATTAACTTTACTTTAAAAGTTATAACCCCTCTCTACTCTCTGACACATATATTTCATCACAATGGGAATTACTTTGGTTATGGATTCTTTATAAAGGTTAGTAATTATCATATAGATTGAGAACCTTTATATGAAACCCAAATTATGAATTGAAATTTCGTTTGTATGAGTTCATATTTTCATTTGAATTTAACCACCTCATCCTTGATCGAATTTACACATAATTCCAACGAGGCACATATGAAACGATGTTCGTATTACCACATGCATTTTAATAAGATTTGATTTTTAATTTATCACTCCTTACCCCATATGATAAATCATATTCTATAAACTCCACATCACTACACTTCAACATGTCAAGGTTTTTTGCATTGTAATATCCCAAGTTTGCTATGTTTTATTAGACATTTGCACAAGTCCAAAAGGGTACCGTGGACCTCAATGGAAAAAAATTATGTGGATTTATGTTATTATTTTAAATTAATAAAATAAAATGGAAAATTTTGTGCAATGACTAGATTGAGATTTGAGATCTGGAAGCCTAATCCATGAGGATGGATAGGGTTGTAAGACTTTCCCAGACTTCTAGAAAATACTTGGAAGGAATAAAGAAAGATAATAAAAATTATACTTGGAGATAAATATCTAAATACCCCAATAAAGAGGAAATTATTGGGAAGAGGTGGAATAAAGCTGGAAAGTAGAAAAAAGCTATATTTAAAAGTACCTTTGTGGAAGAAACAGAGGGAGAGCATAGGAAAACAGGAATACAACATCCTGAATTCACTAGACGTAGTTAAGGGAAATAGGACGGGGAAAGCAAAGTTTAAATAAGTTGTTTCAGGATAGACAAAGGGTTTTCCATCAATGGAGGAAAAGATCTATGCTCGAGGGTGAGCTGTGGAAAAAGAGCTTTAAGGTTGGGAGGAAACTAGTCAAACCTAAGTGGTATGCACATTTAATTCAGATTTCTCTTTGATTTAAATTATAATGTTGTTATGAAATACTGGAATGCTAAAGTGGTTATGTTAATATGTAAGTTATAAATTTAATTACATGATTAACAAATGGAAAAATTATGTTTTCCAATTATGTTTTTTTGGTCTATACATTTAACAAAATTCACTATAGAAGAAATACTAAAAAATGTCTTGTTATATAGACATCCTCTATAGAGGACCAACTCTCAAAATGCCTAAAACCCAAAATTGGGTCTAGATCTGAGGTTAGGTACCTCACAAGAAATTGGAAATTCTATAAATTAGTTGTTTTATTATTCTGTTAGCAATTGTACAGTTATGTAAAAAGATAAACTCTAGGTATAAAACGATGTACAAAAATGAAATATATACAAATTTAAATCTAAAGGCATAATGTAATGTACAATTAAATATTGTTGTATTAGCTAGAGAAAAATAAGTTCGGACTGAAATTACTAGTAACATGAATGTATATGAATATGTATTATTCTGCTAAAAGCAGAAATTGAAAATATTCCTGGAAAGAGAAGACATTATCATCTTGTAGGTAAAAAAAAATATAGATACATGACTTAAAACTAGATACATATTATAGTGAAACCAATTTATATGTTGTAAAGTGCGTAAATTAGACAAATTATTATCTCAGAAGTGTTAGATGGATATATGTACTAGTTTAAGATGAATGCTAAGAATTTTATTGTAGTTAAGATAATTTCTATAAAGAAAACCTTACATACAAAAAACAAACTAGCATGCAAGCCTAGTAACTAATTTCCACTCATGACCTAGACACTCTTATTTTAAACAGTTGAGTTTCAGGACAATATAGTGACACAATTTCTATTATGTTAATTACAGAGACATACGTCATAGAAAATTAGGTGCTATGGACTGTCATTGTTCTATACAGAATTTTCATATATTTATTCAAGAGCTTCCTTTGACTATTGCATGTAATTTATAAAAGAAATTAATTCTAATTACATGTAGCTTTACATGAGATCTGGAAGCAGGTTTCATCAGAAAGAAGTATAAGTATTAAAATGGAAGAAAAGTTTTCAATTAAAATAATTGAATAATTTTATGAGTTCAGTCCATGGGTTGCAAACCCATAAATATTCTGTGTAGGATTACAAAATACGAGAATATAGGCCTAAAAATAGTGACAGAGAGGACACTCTATTTCTCTATAAGAAATCGTCTAGGTTATCTGAAAAGTTGATGCAAAGTCTGCATAGTAGAATAAGCACAAGGACTTGGACCAACCTGTATAACCAGAGTTCCAGTATTAAAAACCAACAATGAGAATAAGGAAGGTCAGCCCTTTTTCAAAAAAGAGATAGGGTAGCAAAGCCACATCTGCAAGGAAACATGAGAGTGAGTTAGGAAATCATATAACTGAAATAGATCCTATGAATCGAATTGAGAATTTAAATGAGAGAAAACAAAATTAAAATACCTCGGCAAGTCCCAGATACATATATATTATATCTGTAAAGAAAATGGAGAGATAATTAAAGACCTACATGGTGACCATAAAATATAACAATTGTTATTGAAATTATTAGGACAAAGTCTGGAAGAAATTATTAACCTATCATTTATAGAGGGAGTCACTAGTTACCATTAGAATGAGGTCTCATTACTGTAAGAAATACAATTGTGAGGTGAATTTCAAATCACAGAACAGTTGCTTCGAGATATGGTTTTAGGATCGTCAGAGTATTATGAAGATACCTATGCCGAGGATGATCATTTAAATGATACGCATGGGAAAATCTGGAGGTGCCACCGTTGGAGGCCTGCGTTTTCAAAGACACAGTCTAAGAGTAAGTGGGTGCACTAGATTTAAACATCAAGCCTAACCTAGTATAAAATTTGAATAATGAGTATTAAAGTAGTAAATATACTTTCTATTTCACAGTATACACATAAATAAGTTTTATTATCCCTGCGTATGGGGTGGAATTAATTCTCCCAGTTCCAGAAATGAAAATAATTTCACGCAGAAGTCGAAAGAAATACTTCGAATCATCAACCATTAACAATAATGACTGATTCTCTAACTATTAAGACTGAAATCACACTGATTTTCCATTCGGAATTCACAGTGATCAATAAGTAAGGGATTCGAAATGAAATCTGATACTTTTAATAAAAAAAACATAGTATTGCTACATCTAGACATAATGAGTCTAACTTCTTGCTGAGCATGGACGAAAACCAGGTCATAGAAAAGATAAAATAAATGCGGAAAATTCCAAACAAAATGCATATCTAGCAAAGGGAAAATTCCACTTAGGTGGTGGACACAGTATCTGTGAATGAACGGAGGCATTCATTTCATTCTCCCCACTATTCCTTCTCGACATCCACCAATTGAAGTGGTTAATTTTAACAGATTTAAATTGCAGAACAAGAAACCTATGTTCTGGCAGGAGATCGAAAAGAAAATGATACAAAACCAAAATTCAAGATTATTTATGTCAAATTAAAACCCTAAGCCATCAGTTAATCCAGACCATCCACGCATCGGAGGATGATATCTAGCCCTCAAATAAACGTGTTGGAAACTGGGTATTTGATTTGGGACATATCGATTAATGATATCAATCCCGAGGAACATCAATAGTACTCGAATAAAGGAATTTGGCACAAACCCATATGGGCCAGTATTTCAGTATTTAATTTTCTCAAACTTGAAGTTGTGGTTGTATATCTATCTCGTATCCCAGTTGATACGATTAGGACGGTTGAAAGTAATGGATGGGAATATCGAAAACATAAACTGGAAAGCAAATCTTAGATGCTGACAATCTCATTTATGACAGGAACCACTCAGACTTAAAGAAACCCTCATGTTGAAAGTTAGTGTTGTCACTTATCCAAGTTGCCAAGGCCATTCCTCATAAATGCGATGAGGTTATAAAGTTTAGTGGAGTTAATTAAATCCCTAATCAAAAAGGTCAATTGAATGAACCATGAGATTTAAGAAGTAGTAGACCGTTATTGATATATTGGGTAATAAAACTAGAACGATAATGGATATCACCATAAGTAAAAAAAGAGAGGAGTTTGTTAATAATACTTTAACCAGTTAGATTTGTACATATAAGTGAAAAGGTATACATGAACATGTGTTGGAAATGCGGAATGTCTCCTTATAGTCCCAATCTTCTTACAACTAAAATATGGTGGAGGTACCCTTCTTAAAGGTTTATGAGTATAAATAATTAAATTTTAGGTAATATATAGGTAGAGAAAAGTGTAATAATATTTCCAAAATTTTAGTATTAAGGTTAAAATACTAAATGAAAATTAGAGTCATGTGGAAAGGAGAAGATTTGAGTAATAAATTTGCTTTTATAATAATTAAGAATAGAATATTCCATTCTAATAAATATGGGAAATTGACCTCTGTAAAGTTAGAATACTATCTTAAACAATCAATTATCATAAGTTAGAAATAGTTCTATAAAAAAAAAAAAAATTAAACTGTTGAAATAGAGGTGTTACATGCAAATACTACGGTTTAATGTAATTGATTCTGAAATCCAATTTCACCAACCCCCGGTATGCAATATTCCTCAAGATATTTTGTCAATTAATTAACAATGCTAGATCACATTCTTGCCAGAGGTTGGATGGAACCCATCAATCCGCAGGAATTTCTCTTGCTCTGGATTGCCTACAGCTAGACAACTGGGGTTTTCTTGGAAATTGGTTTACGTTTCCATCTATTCGCTTCCATTCGAGATCATATTTTACCTTAATTGCCTCTATTTCAACTTTCTATTCGGCTCTACCCTTGTATTCTTCTCCATACGTATGAAGCTCCGTAATTTTCACAGAGAAGGAGTGAGTTGGGTTGTGTTTAACTCATTCAGGATTGTATCGGTGATTTTGAAACTCATCATTCAACTTACGGTTTAACTGAGAAACGTAATTTTTTTCACTAATCATTTGAGACTTTAGTCGTGCTTCACTGCTGAGAATGAGCTTGTCACCCACCACTCGCTTCCCAAGACATTGTTCTGATATCTGTTTATGCCTCCTATGTGTTTATAATTCTAATTTTGTTTCTGCTCCACTTATTTGTCACTATATAGATTTCTGGGTTGGATGTTTCAGTTTTTTGAGAGGTATATACCTCTACCCACAGTTTTCTATAGAGAACCGTGTTCCATCGTTCTTTTATAATCAACTTTCAATCTTATTTTTAATTCACATTTGGTATGTAATGTAAATGGTTACTCTACGTTGTACTTATAATGAGAGATTTTGATCGAACCAACATTGTAAATATGAAATCCTCCCAATCTCATAGCGCTATTCTCAGTGGATTTAGGCTATATGGTCATTTTCCCAAACCCTAACTATGACTCGTATGTAATACCCCTAGTTTCTATGCTTTTTAATTGACAATTGAATAAGTCCAAAGGGGAAGTGGACCCCAATGGAAGAACTAGTGTGTGGATTTATTTTATTTTTAATTAATAAAACATAAATGGAAAAGTTATGTGTGCAATGACTAGATTGAGAATTGAGATCTGAAAGCTAGATCAATGAGGATGTGGATAAGGTGATGAGACTTTCCCACACCTTCCAGAAATCCTTGGGAGGAATATTAACAAAATTGGATTTGGAGATAAACATCTAATTTCCCCACTAAAGAGGAAAGTAATTGGCAAGAGGAAGAAAAAGATGGAAAAGTGGAAAAGATAGCTTTAAAGTAACTCAATGAGGGAAAGCCTAGGAAAAGTAGGAAGAAAGCATCCTGAAATTTCTGGACGTAGAAAGAAACGGGCTTGGGAAATCACAGCTTGAATAAGCTGCTCTAGGATAGACAAAGGGTTTTCTATCATGGGGAGCTAAGGTCTCAGTTCGAGGGTGAGTTACGGAGAGAGAACTCTATGGTTGGGTGGAACTAGTCAGAGGAATTGGTATGCACACATAACTAACATGTTTTCTGATTTGATATGAATTTCATATGTATGTTACATGATATCTACTGAGGAAATTATTTAGATTTATATGTATCATGGTTGAACATTGTTGCAGTTTATCTAGTGAGAAATTCTTAGTTAAAATTGTTAATTTTTACAAAGATCTATGGACAACCATACATTTAACATATTTTTTTATAGTAGTAACTTAGAAATCTGTATGGTTGCATGGATAAAATTCGAGTTAGCTCTAACCCTAGAATATATAAATTTGGTTACAGATTTAAATCTATAGTTAGGAAATCTAACCGATACTTCCGCTATTCTCAGTAGAAAGTGAACTGGTTATTGTCATACATAAGAAATATCATTAGTCATGTGTTTCAAGTTACAGATCTAAAAATTATGCTGAACAGTGTAAACCATATAAATAGATGCATATAAATGAGTCAGTTCTATCTCTAGAGAAATTTGATGCTGATATGAAATAAGCCTAGGGCACTGAGACCAGTATATACAAAGTATACACATATCTGAAATAATTCTGTTCAAATTTATTACAATTTAAATTGAAGAATTTTGAGAACATAAAAGAAAAACTACTGATACGAATTTCCACAAATACTGTAGCCTTTTTTCCTATACCCAAGTATGTTAAACTTAATTCTACAATATTAAATGCACTGGAAATTCAGATAAGAATAGACATAAAGAAATTTATGGACTATGTATTAAGGTATAGCAATATATATAAAAGTAAAGCTTATCCTTGTATAGATATTTATAGAAATTTACTTTCGACAGTAAATTTTTAAATTCATTGAATTAAGGTCATGTTGTTAAGGGCATTAAATAACAGAAATAAAACCATACAAATTTCCGAAGAAGCAGTAAGACTTATGCTATTAAATTAAGGAGAGAAGATTTATTAGTAGACTACTAATATTTAGGTATGTCTTACAATACCGTAGCTAAGAACCTCTATTCAACTACAATAGTAAAGTAGCCCATAATATGAAGGAAAATATATTTACTGTACATTGAAGGTGTATAGAAAATTTAATAAATTCTAACAGTTCATTTTTTGGATAAACCCAGAAAAATATCGTTTTATATATATTATAATAAAAAAATCAATTGAGTGCCATAGCTATGGCTAGGGTCACTGTATAAAAATAAAACAGAGACATCTGCAGAAAATTTGACTCAGAATTTATAAAGGAAAAAATACCTTATGGAATCCAACGTTTTGATGGTTCCAGCTGTAGGCACAATGAACTAGTGCAAGTTAGGTTGAATACACAGTTGAGGGGTATAAAGTTTATTGTAAAAATGATAATATAAACGAAATTCATAGCAGGGAAAATAGGACTTATCGGAGGAATTCGTATCAGTGCCACGATGTGGTAGACCAAAACCATTGGTTTCTTTCTGTTCGACCCTCATTCTGAAGAATATGTAAAAGAAAAAAAATATAAAAATTTCAAAGAGTCGGCTCAGAAACCAGAGAAACAAAAATGGGAATGTGGAGAAAAGCCGAGAGTATTAAGCACATAAATGAACCCTAATTCTAGGTTCAATACCACCATCCACGTGTCACACTATGGTGAAGGAGTGAGAAACAATGGAGTCAGGTCAAGAGTTAAGTCGAGTAGTTGAGAACAAATCCCGACGAGGTGGAGGTAAATATTTAAATTAAATTCAGAAGGTACCATGTCACATGGGTTATAGCTAAAAACGTAGGTTTGGAAGTGCAACATTCATCTTAAATTTGTACCTGAGAAATCCACATAGGATCCTAGCATCCCAGACCATTAATAACATAGAGGTGAGTACTAATGGTCATAAATAGTCGAGAGTCCCAAGGTGAGGTGACAGGTGGGTGTGTGTAAACCAAATTGCAACGTGGTGGCATGAAATAATATGAGCCAGAAACAAGTACTTAGCTCATGGAGAAAAATAACGAAGCACCAAATTTATCTCTGAATGTGGATAAGAAAAATATATATATTACATGAAGAGACCTTATATATACATATATTCATATATATGTTAATTAAGGTAGCGTAGAATAGGAGGCAAGTTAATGGTATAAGGTAATATAAAGGCATAATGGGAGGTGGCCATTAGACAAGCTTTCTAAATATAAATAAAATGAAATATATATGAGTGATGAGGAGTTATATATAATTATATAATTATTATCAAAAGAAATAAATTATACAATTATTATCAAAACAATAACCATGGAAATGAGATAAGGAGATAGGTTAAAAAAAATGGTTAATGGGAAATAAGAAGTTGTCGCAGAAAGACAATAGGAAGTTGAATTAGCCCTAGTGGTGATATCAGAAATATGCACAAGAGTATTGTTATCAATAGAAATCAAACAGTAAAGAGGGAATAAGGTTTTTTAGTATTGATATCACAATCTCGTCAAATTGCGACGAAAACAATGATCTAATTGTAGAAATAGAAATTCATCAAATTCTGACGAACACTTACAGTAGTTGTTAATCATAGTAAATAAAAAATAAAAAATTGTTTGTGTAGGTGAGAGGCATTACAAATGGTATCAGAGCATTAGCTAAAACACTGGGCCAATTATGTGCTCACACAGAAAATATATGCTACTGTAAAATTTTATGAATGTTAAATTTTGCTAATGTTATTTTCCTGTACAGTCAATAGTAACGAAGAATATAGCTACAAACCATGACTGATGGGGATGGGCTGTATGTAGATCTGGGTGATGGAGAAAATACAATAGATCCAAATGCTTCATTTATGTCTATGTTGCATAGAATGCAACGAGAGATGGCACAACTTAAAAGTCAAAATGACAGGCTATCTTTAGCCAGTGAGGAGCAAGACAGATTAATAAGAGAATTAAGTTCCCAGAATAGCCAAGAGGGTGAAGGTTTCGAAAGGAAAGGAAAGGGAAGGGTCAATTTCTAAGAATATTCTAAGGAATATGATGCCTCTAGACAACAGTCTAGACGAAAGAATGAATTACAGGGTGAATTCCGGAAAATTTAACCTCCCTCCTATGATGGAGAAAAAGAAGAAGATGCTGAAGCATGGTTGCTGAATATGATAAAGTACTTTCAGGTTTACGAATATGAAATTAACTTAAGAGTCAGGCTGGCTATTTATCAGCTACAAGGTAAGGCTACCTTGTGGTGGGAAGAAACAAAGATGGTTCATGCCATTGATGAGAAAATGGTGACTTTGGAGGATTTTCAAGTCAAGTTTAAAAATCGATACTTGAATGAATGCTACTATAACGACAAGGAAAAAGATTTTCATGAACTCAGATTGGGATAGCTCACGATTGATGAATTTGTAACCAAGTACACTAATCTGTTACGATATGTACCTTATATCAGATAGGAGAAGGCAAAGGTACAGAGGTTCTTAAACTGTCATCCCACTATGTATAAAAAAAATATAGATTTTGATAACCCAAAAACAATGGATGGAGTGGTGTAGAAGGCTAGATTGTGTTACCAGCAATTCAATGGTAAGACGGAAGGAGGAAAGAATTTGGAAAACAAAAGTGTTTTTAGTGGAAAGAAACCAAAACCAGCATATTTGAAAAAATTTGGGAGAAACCACCAAAGAAACAAATTCAGTAAAATGGGTGAAAATCCAACTCCTCAATCCTAAACTGGGTCCAAGCCAATGAATGGAAATAACAAGAGGGAAGCGATTATTAAAATTAAAGAACCTTTGAAGTGTTGGGGTTGTGGAGAACCTCATTTACTGAGGGACTTTCTTCACCGAAATATTTAAAAATTACAAGTACTGAGAGAGGCAACTACAGTTAATGATATAGCCAGGAAAAACCTCAAAATTAGTGTTTCCTTATAATATCGTCAAGAAGAACACCAATCCACTATGGTCGAAATGGAAGGTATGATTTTTTACCAATATGTTACAGTTTTAATAGATCCAGGTGCATATTTGCGTTATATCAGTCCACAAATGGTAGAAAAATTTAAATTAAATTTAGAAAAGTTTCATCATTCTTGGTTAGTCCAGTTAGACACTGGTACCAAACGAAAATTAACTCATAGGTTACCCCAAACAACCATAAATCTAAATGGATAACAAACAGAAGTAAATTTAAATATTCTACCATTAGAGGATTATGATGTACTGATAGAGATGGAATAGTTAGAAAAACAAAATTCTATGATGAACTATTTAGAAAAAACCTTACATTGCATTAATAAGGGGGGAAACCTGTTATAATCAAAGGAAAGCCTAAACCTATATCTGTGAGGCAAATTTCAGCCCTTCAGTTAAAGAGAATTTCTAGAAAAGGGTATCAGGTGTATTCTGTTCATGTAGAAGAGTTGGGACAACAAGCAGAATAAAATTTGTTAAAAACATTACCAGTGCTAAGAGAATTTAAAGATGTCTTTCCAGATGAAATCCCTTATCTTCCCCCCAAGAGAGAAATTGATTTTTCAATTGATTTAGTACCAGGAGAAACTCTCGTTTCTAGAGCCCCATATAGAATGATAACTCCTGAATTAATGGATTTAAAAATGCGGTTACAAGATTTTCTGGACAAAGGTTACATCAGATCGAGTGTATCCCCCTGGGGAGTACTGGTGCTATTTGTGAAAAAGTAATATGGTACCTTCCGTATGTGTATTTATTACCGTCAATTGAAATAAATGACAATTAAAAACAGATATCCATTTCCTAGGATAGATGACCTCTTTGACCAAGTTAGAGGGGCAACAGTGTTTTCCAAGATTGATTTAAGGACTAGTTAATCGGGTAATGGATCAAGACCAAAACTATGAAAAACTTCAAACTCAAATATTGAACAAAGAAATGAAAGGGTATACACAAAATCAGAAGCGAATGATTTGTTACAGAGATAGATTGTACATCCCTAATGTAGACTCTTTAAAGAAAGAAATTTTGGATGAATATCATAAAAAGCCTTATTTTCGACATCCTGGATACCAGAAATTACTCACAGCTTTGAGAAAGGACCTATTTTGGCCTGGAATGAGAAAATATGTAGCAAGCTACTTGGATAGATGCATTGAATTTCAACAGGTAAAAATTGAACATCAACATCCAACTGGGTTGTTGAACCCATTACCTATTTCAGAATGGAAATGGGAAACTGTTTCTATGGACTTTATTACTAGTTTTCCAAGAACCAAATATCAGCATGTCTCTGTGATGGTTGTAGTTGATACTTTAACTAAATCTGCTCATTTTATACCTATTCAGTATACCTTTGGGACAACTCAAGTAGAAAATGTGTTTATGAAGGATATTGTAAGACTACATGGGGTTCCTAAAATGATAATTTCAGACAGGGATACAAAGTTCACTTCAGCCTTTTGGATAAGCTTGTTTGAAGGCATGGGCACCAAATTAAATTTTATTACTGCCTACCATCCCCAAACAGATGGTCAAATAGAAAGGACAAATAAAATTCTGCAAGATATGTTAAGGATGTATGTTATGGAAGGTGTTACACAGTAATTTGTCACCGTCCCTACCATTCCCCATCCCGCACAATGGAGGACCCATTATGTGACCTGTGAACACTATCATGCCTTGAAAACATCATCAATGCATCCCTCTGAGTATGAGCTTTATTTTCCCTTGAGACATCTCCTTGCAAAACTCATGAAAAACAGCTCTTTTTGCATTGGCGCAGGTAGGCAGTTCAGTGCTCGCGCCAATCAGGGAAATCCTGTAAAGAGGTCGCGCCACTTGGCGCTCTGTCATAGAGCAGCAATCGCGCCACCCATTTTAGGGACTGTTTTTTAAATATGGATGGCGGAAGTTGAGTTCAAACAAACTCACAAACCACTACCTATCTTGAGTTGGGAGGTTTGGCTGCGGGAGTTCTATGGAAGGGAAGTGGTTTTGCCACCTTCTATGGAACCTTCCTTGTTGATAGGGCCAATCCCATAATAATAGGGATCCCAACTCCCTCCTTCTCCATCTATAAAAGCTTGCTCAGATCCATGGCAAGCTAGTCTTGAAGTGCTGAAGCTTTGCATCTCCCTATTCCCAAGTGCCTTTGTGCTGTAAAGAATCCCTTCTTTCCCTTAAGGCCCATTCAAGCGAGGAGACCATTGTTACGAGACTCCGGAGAGGTTTTCCCTTTCCTTGGCGAGCTTTGCGAGGCGTGGATGACCGGAGACCCGTTCGAAGGAAGCTGCGACGTCAGAACTTGGTTGTAACTTCTATTCGTTTATTACTTAATAGATGACTATGATTATGGTTCCACTCCGTTTTCCATCATGTTAATGCGAGTAATATCTTTTCTGACCGATCTTTAGTTACGTATGCTGGTTCCTATGCTTGTATCTGTTCGTTTCTTCTATGTGCAGGTGTTCATCCGCGGAGATCGTGGAAGGATTGTGATCTGCCAGGGCTGAAGGAAGGGGACACTTCTTCTTCAGATCATAGCGTTGGAATCCAGGTAGGCTTCTATCCCAAGTCTTTCATTCGTAATTAGGAGCTTGCGTCATAGCATTGTTTGTTTGTTGCTAGACCCCTGCTGGGCTAGTAGGGATCGCCTCTGTCCGCAGAGGGGATTTACCTCCCCAACAAATTGGCGACTCCGCTGGGGATCGTCCGGTTTTCCTTGTCTCGTTTATGTCGGTTCGCCTTGATCGTTTTCCTTGCTTGATGAACCTTCTGGGTTGGATTCTTTCATTTTTTTAGCTTCTTGGTTTGCTTAGCTTGTATTGGTCTGCTTCTGGAATAGCTTATTTTTATTTTTTATTCAGGAACTCGACTGGCGCGGTTTTTAACCTGACAGTCGCGCCACTTGGCGCTTGTTGCCTTTGTCTGTCTCGCGCCAATTGGCCTCTGGCGCCAGTTTCAAGCCCACAGTCGCGCCACCCCTGTGACTTTTTGAGTTTCTTCATTTTTTAGCTTTCTGGACTTGACCAGTGCTTCTCTTCTTGATTTCCCGACTGTCTGAGTGTGTTGAAGTCTTTCTTGGCTGGAATTCACCTCTGTCCTTGGGTTGTTTGCTTCTATCTACCGATTTCACGTTTTGAGCCCTAGGGCATCTAGTGGCTTAGTGTATCGAGCCCTCCTTGGGAGTTTAGGTGTCTTGATTGTCCTGTCAACTTGTTGATTGGTTCTTCGCACTCTCTTAATAGTCTTTGATTGTTTTGCTGCGTCTTTTGAGTGATTGTTTGTTCCTTCATTCGGAATTCGTTTGCCCTTGCTTTGGACCTAGATCACACGGTCCATCGGAAGCTTTTGAGTCTTTCTTCGATTTGAGAGACTTTGGGTCAATTTAGAGATCTGATTGATTGCATTGTTGAGTGAATTTTGTTTGTTTCGCTCTCTTGGATATCGTTTCTCAAATTGTTCCTTTTGTTTTCAGTGCACATTAGCCATTAAACATTGAAAATCAAAAAAAAATCTCTCTTGCTTTTGTTAATTAGTGCAAATTGTGATCTTTTTCCATATCGCTAGTGATTAGTGTTTGAATGAAAAGTGTGCAATTGCATTAGTTGCATTAGAAACATTGTTGTTTGTATTCCGTTCATTTCGTTTGTATAAAAGCTCTCAACTCTTATTTAACTAGTTTTCATCAAACGAAATGTTGCACTGTGGCATATAGCTTGCATTTAGGAGTCTTGCGAGACACTACATACGATAGGGCCTGGAAATTGAAACTTAATTGAAGATCAACTGTGAAATTTATTCAATTAACCTAAGGCAACATTGGAACTTAACGAAACATATTTAGAAGGTCTAGGCTAGAGACGTGTTCCGGCGTCGTTAAACCTAGCAGCTGTCGTTCGCCTGTTGGCTTTAGACAGCACTAGTACGGACTTGCGCTCCCCGTACCGTCGCATATATAAAGGGAGACCCCTCTAGGTTTTCAATCCTTTATCCACAGGAAGCCGAGTCTGCCGCCCTATACCCGTGATACACCGAACACAGCATTCGGGGAGACTACCTGCACGTACGGAAAGTCCTTGGTCGATTTCTGTTTCATTATTGAAACCAAGGTGTATATTGCGGTTCACGGATATTTGGTACACCCTTTGTGCCTAGTTTTTCCTGAGCAGTCATTTGGTCTTTTCTGACTCCCTAAACTTGAAAAGACCGTCAAGCGCTTGTCCTTTCCCGCTTGTGTCAACTCTGAAAGAGATAGAGTCATCTTTTTATCGTTTCTTGACTCTTAAAACATGAAACGGTAGAATTTGTTTATTTTCCAATGTCGTAAAATCAATCTCCCACGATTACACACCCGTTTAGACATTGCTTGTTGACCGTTTGATCGTGTGTCTTAACTCGTTTTCAGCCTGTGTGTGGTTTTGAGTTTGATGGCAACTTTTTCAGAGTTTACCAACCAAGGAATCCCCTCAGAAGGGAATCCTGGTCATTTTCCTCCTTTTGGAAATGTTGGTGCTCCTTACATGGCGACGTTGTCCCTTCCTGGATTAAACGGTTGGGTTGCCTGTTTGGTTGTTCTCAACCTCTGTTGTCCCGAATGTCTCCACTACTGTTCGATCAGTTCCTCCACCTGAACAACCTCATGTTGATTCCAAGGTGGACCTCTCCCCTTCTTCGCCTGTTTCTGCGTCCTCCTCTTTTACTTCGCCTGGTGAAAGTCTGGATTCAAGTAACCAGGTGGCTAAGAAGAAGAAGAAGAAGACAAATAAGAAGAAGTCTGATAAGCGAGAGGCTAAATGTACAGCTACTGTCCATGAGATATCTCCTCTTGATAAACCTTCCAACCCTCCACGGAAAGTCAAGTTCCCTTGCCTGTTGTGCACGGGAGACCATCTTCTTCGAGACTGCCCTGGCATTCCCAAGGTGCTCGAAGTATGGTCCAACGACCGCCCACCGTTGCCTTTGGCTTCCGGGAGTCAAGTTGGGGGCACGTCTTCAGCTACTGTTGATAAGAACTCTAAGAAGCAGGGTAAGATCACCAATCCCTGTAAGTTGTGTGAAGGGCACCATGCTATTCACCTTTGTCCTTATATGGATGAAGCCAAGCGAGTCTTGGACAACCCAATTGTTTCTGCACCACGCCTCCCGGCTGGTTATAAACAGATTTCTTTGAGTCTTCCACCTGCCGATGCCGCGATTGGTCAAGAGTCATCCTTGGTCGATCCCACTCCCCCAGAAATTCAAATTCACGAATCCGTCCTTGACCAACCATTGGTCGTAGGATCGGTTGAACTGGCCCCGTCCGCGGTGCACCAGGTCTTTTCTGTCGAGAGTGGATCTCACACTCCTCATGTCCTTCTGGTTTCCTCAGATTCTTCGGACTTGGAGAAAGATTCTCCTGTCTCTGTGCTTCAAGAAGCTGCCCCTCCGCCTCCCAAGATGGAGGCTACGGAGGATATTCCTCCCACCTTCGAGATAGAGGTCATGGAGGATGCTTCTTCTACCGTAACATCAGGGGAAGACCTTCGCTTGTCGATGGTAGCCCCTCCGAGTAGTTTGGTCGCTTCCTTTGACTGGAATCGGTTTGCAAGATTTCGCCTTCCGTCTTATGTGCCTTTCGAGATCACAGTACAGGCTCTTGGTCTAGTTGTACCTAGCACCATTATAGACGAAGGCGCCTCTGTTAGTATTCTGTCATCAACTACCTGGCAAGCTTTCGGTTCGCCGCCGCTTGCGCCTGTTACGCAGAATCTGCTCACTTTTAACAGAAGGACGAGTCAACCGTTGGGGATCCTTCCAAGGTTACCTGTTACTTTGGGAGGCAAAACCATCCATATGGACGTGATGGTCGTTCCAGGCCCCTTGGATTTCAATCTGCTTTTGGGGCGTGATTACACCTATGCCATGGGAGCGCTCGTCTCCTCCCTCTTTCGTGTGGCATGTTTTCCGCATGAAGGAAGGATCGTGACCATTGATCAGCTGTCATTCTTTGGTCCTAATGTGGCAACTGGTCCGCCATCACCCCCTCCTGGTTTTTATCCACCTGTTGTCTCTGCCCCACCGCAGGTCAACTATGTGTCTACCTACCCCGTGCCTGTGCCCAGTGATGATGCCGTCGTGCATCAAGTGCTGGGAGCATTGGGTCCTGACTTCCAGAATGTTTTCCTTCCATCGGGAGTGGAACTCTTGGAAGCGCCGCCTTCTTGTTCATTTTGATGTAAGCCGGTTAGAGCATAGTTCCCCTGTGTCAAGCTCTTTAAAAAATGAAACCAGGTTGGTAGAGCACGGTTTCCACCTGTGTCAGGCTCTTTAAAAAATGAAACCAGGTTGTCGGAGCATGGTTCGTTGTCTTATGTCAAGCTTCTTAAAAAATGAAACAAAATCGCCGGAGCATAGTTCCTCGACTTGTGTCGAGCTCCTAAAACAATGAAACAAGTTGTTTGAGGACAGTTCTTTTAAGTGTGTCAACCTCGTTAAAATAATGAAACACAAGCATGTTCAATTCGACTTTTTGTTTTGAACCTTCACTCCATTTTCAATGGACTGAAGCTTGGGGGGCATGCACCTCGAATTGAGACATCATGCTGGGGGGCATGCCCGTCTTCCTCATTTCAAGCATAGTTTGCATGTGTGTGTGTTCATGTGTGCTTTTAAGCTTGTGTAAAAATGAAATGTGTGATTAGATGCATTGTGTGAATACATTTCGCATTGGGTCGTTTGTTATGTAACTGATACATTAGATTACATTTGTATTAGACATTCGCATGACATATAAAAACATTATCACATGTAAAGAAAGATCCATCCAAAATAGTCATATGTATATATATATGTGTGTCGAAATGTTTGCACAGTGCGCATCACAAAACTCAAAAAATATACATAATTGTCTTAATACATACTGAGACACTGTGTCTCTCAAAAAATAGGTGTAGCTAAATCCTAGAGACTAATCCGCATGGTGCTCATGATAGCACGTCACTGCACGCACTAGCCGCCTCAGGATTCGGTGGATCCGGTTTGGAACTCCCACCGTATGGCGCTGGTACTCCATCGGTACGTCTGACAGCCGGGCATAATCTGGGATCCCATGGGAAATCCCCTCGAGGTTCTGGACCAGTGCCTCTCCTCCGGTGCCTTCCCCCTGGATCTCAGGGGCGAGTTGTGTCCTCCAGGAGATAGGAGACATCCCGGCTGGTCTCTCAGGTCCTACATCTGCATGCATATATAATTGTGTTAAGACAAGTGTGTATTAACAAAAAAAAACATATAAACATGAAATCAAAAATTTGAGGTCTTACCCAGCTCCTCGTCCCAGTCATCCCCTTCTGGTAGTGGGAGATCTGGGTCTCCTGTAAAGTCAGTTCCCGACTAGGGCCAATCTTCCACAACGATCAGTTGGCGCCGTAGCCACCTAAAGAACTCTGGCTTCCAGGACATCTGTTGGCCACCTCCAGATCTGGGCATCAGTTCTGCCCAGCGAGCCATTCTCGGCTCTCGTGGTACCGGGCTCGCCACATGGGCCTCTTGGCCCTGGAAGGTTGGTATGCATTCCAGAATGAACGATACCAAGATGGAACCATACCCAAACTGCTTCAGTTTCCCCCGTTTTCTCTTTGTGAGCTGCCTTTTCATATTGATGGTCACAGCTGTTGCCCAATCATACAGTCGGGGACCCATGCATTCTGAGGCTAACAGGAGTTGAGTCTTCGTGGCCTCGTGCGGAGCCTGCGACCCAGCAGCCCGCGTAATGGTGTGGAGAACTACTCTCAGTGCTAGATTAGGGATGGTGGAGATGTATACTTTCTTACTTCCTGATCCTGTTTGTGCCCCTCGGCACACCCGCGCCATTACCTCTTCCATCTTTTCCCCTGATGGTCTGCTCCCAGTCAGTACAGGGATTGGACCTCTGCGGGACAATCCAGTAATAAAATAAATGTCGGTGACCTCCAATTCCAGCACCTGGTCTCGTATTCTGAATACTTGGTCATTTTCATCCCAGAGGTTGATTAGATATTGGAGAAGCTCGGGCTGAGCTCGTAAACATGGCGTGAGGAAGAACTTTTTCAATCCGCAGTCTCTCAGAGCGTTCATGCAAGCCTGGCTTTGCATGGCCTCTTCATCCTCATCTTCGTGTTCTCGTTCCTTCCATTCGATTGCCATTTTTGAGTGTTTATCTGCATTCACATGGTCAAAAGCCCCTGATTAGATCTTTGGTGAGCTTCAAATTTCAAGGAATTTGGTGTAAATATCGGAGTTTTAGGCGAAATTTTGGGTTCCGCTGCTGGCGCGGGCCTTTTGGTAAAAAGAGCTCAGTGGCGCGGGTCCATGCCCGATACCCGTGCCACTGGGCCCGGCCCTAAAATTTTAAAAGTGCCCTTACAGAACTGATTTATGAAGGGAAATCATTAAAAAATGTATGGAAATGAAGAGAAAAGGAGCGCCTCTTACCTGTGACAGACGAGACGCTGAATGGTTGCCTGGATTGGTCGCAATCACCGTCAGAAGATTCTGCTCCAAATGGACCACTGTTGCTTTCCACAAGGGAAATAGTAAAAATTAATTTCATTTTTTACCAATTAGACATATTTATAACTTTTTCACATTAAATGAGCTTTAAAAGTTATTTTTGTCAAATATTTGCATGTATTATTGTTAAATTGACCCAAAGTCTCTCAAATCGAAGAAAGACTCAAAAGCTTCCGATGGACCGTGTGATCTAGGTCCAAAGCAAGGGCAAACGAATTCCGAATGAAGGAACAAACAATCACTCAAAAGACGCAGCAAAACAATCAAAGACTGTTAAGAGAGTGCGGAGAACCAATCAACAAGTTGACAGGACAATCAAGACACCTAAACTCCCAAGGAGGGCTCGATACACTAAGCCACTAGATGCCCTAGGGCTCAAAACGTGAAATCGGTAGATAGAAGCAAACAACCAAAGGACAGAGGTGAATTCCAGCCAAACAAGACTCCAACACACTCAGACAGTCGGGAAATCAAGAAGAGAAGCACTGGTCAAGTCCAGAAAGCTAAAAAATGAAGAAACTCAAAAAATTCACAGGGGTGGCGCGACTGTGGGCTTGAAACTGGCGCCAGAGGCCAATTGGCGCGAGACAGACAAAGGCAACAAGCGCCAAGTGGCGCGAATGTCGGGTTAAAAAACCGCGCCAGTCGAGTTCCTCAATAAAAATTAAAAAACAAGCTATTCTGAAAGCAGACCAATACAAGCTAAGCAAACCAAGAAGCTAAAACAATGAAAGAATCCAACCCAGAAGGTTCATCAAGCAAGGAAAAACAATCAAAGCGAAACAACATAAACGAGACAAGGAAAACCGGACGATCCCCAGCGGAGTCGCCAATTTGTTGAGGAGGTAAATCCCCTCTGCGGACAGAGGCGATCCCTACTAGCCCAGCAGGGGTCTAGCAACAAACAAGCAATGCTATGACGCAAGCTCCTAGTTACGAATGAAAGACTTGGGATAAGAGCCTACCTGGATTCCAACGCTAGATCTGAAGAAGAGATGTCCCCGTCCTTCAGCCCTGGCAGATCACAATCCTTCCACGATCTCTGTGGATGAACACCTGCACACAGAAGAAACGAACAGATACATGCATAGGAACCGGCATACGTAACTAAACATCGGTCAGAAAAGATATTACTCGCATTAACATGATAGAAAAAGGAGTGGAACCATAATCATAGTCATCTATTAAAGTGATAAACGAATAGAAGTCACAACCAAGTTCTGACGTCGCGGCTTCCTTCGAACGGGTCTCCGGTTGTCCACGTCTCGCAAAGCTCGCCAAGGAAAGGGAAACCTCTCCAGAGTCTCGTAACAATGGTCTCCTCGCTTGAATGGGCCTTAAAGGAAAGAAGGGATTCTTTACAGCACAAAGGCACTTGGGAATAGGGAGATGCAAAGCTTCAGCACTTCAAGACTAGCTTGCCATGGATCTGAGCAGGCTTTTATAGATGGGGAAGGAGGGAGTTGGGATCCCTATTATTATGGGATTGGCCCTATCAACAAGGAAGGTTCCATGGGAGGTGGCAAAACCAATTCCTTCCATAGAACTCCCGCAGCCAAACCTCCCAACTCAAGATAGGCAGTGGTTTGTGAGTTTGTTTGAACTCAACTTCCGCCATCCATATTTAAAAAACAGTCCCTAAAATGGGTGGCGCGATTGCTGCTCTATGACAGAGCGGCAAGTGGCACGACCTCTTTACAGGATTTCCCTGATTGGCGCGAGCACTGAACTGTATACCCGCGCCAATGCAAAAAGAGCTGTTTTTCATGAGTTTTGCAAGGAGATGTCTCAAGGGAAAATAAAGCTCATACTCAGAGGGATGCATTGATGATGTTTTCAAGGCATGATAGTGTTCACAGGTCACATAATGGGTCCTCCACTGTGCGGGATGGGGAATGGTAGGAACGGTGACAAATTACTGTGTAACAGATGCCCCCTAAAGCATGAGGCCCGAGAGAGAGAGGGGTGAAAAGCTTTACGAGAACATGTCCAACTGAGGGCCCACCATCGGAAAACCTGCGCAGAAAGATACAACTGATATCTCAAGTACATGATGTATATATATGGTATGGACGCAGCCATCCGAACAGAGTATGCTATAATCCGGATCCAGGGTATGGGCGCAGCCATCCAACTAAGATCAAACAAATAGACTCAGGTATGGTCGCAGCCATCCAATCAGTGATTCATGTACATAATGATAATAATCCACAATCGCAGCCTGGATTACAACAGACACAATCCAGGGTCTTGCGCTCCATCTCGACCCAAACAAGTACAAGTTCGAGCATGTGAATATGTGAGCTGATGTCGAACATGCAAGAACATCGTCTGATTACCAGCCAATGATGAAAGCTGTTAACAGACGCGAGAGAAACCACCAATAATGACAATGGTCCTCAAGGTACTACATGTACAATCTACGGCGTGCGAATAAATGAGTTGACGTCGAACACCCGCAGAATCATTCGATCGGAAGTCAATGATGTAAACTTCACGTCGAATGCGACGAACCTGCCATTGAGGCATGCAGGCTCCAAGGTACCATCAGGAGTCTCTAGACCAACTTCCCGGATAATGAGTTGAAGTCGACAGGAAGTGACCTTGATCGAAGGTGGGCCATAATGATTCCCATATCATCGACACGAGACAGAGGAACATGATGTTTTTGTTGTGAATCAGGATCGTATGAGAAACAGAGGAAGGTTGATATTTGCAGAGGCCAACTTCTCTTGAACACATGAACGACACGACAATGGACTTGGCAGTATTTGACATCAACGGATCAGAGGTCATGGTGACGAGGCAGTGAACAGATGAGAGGTCAAAAGAGATTACCCAAACCCATGGAGACAAAGTGAAGCAACGAGATGAGATGTCCCCAACCCGACACGGATGCAGACAAGTGCCATGTTCAAGAGCGACATACTGCCGATGACAACGACGATGGTTCCATTTTTTCCCCCACCATTTCTGGCGAGTACCCCAATTATTTTTAATAACAAGCTTGAAGGGGATAGCATATGCTTGCGATATAAGTCCGCCCTTCGGGCGAATCCATCCTAGTGCATTTAACGAGTCCTAGGAAGGAGAAACTCGGAGAACATCATTTCGACGAAATCCAATGTCATCAGGGTTTAACGAGTCTGACAAAGGAAGAACTCGGCGTCTTTTCATGTTTAGAGAGTTTGAAAAGACAGCGGAAAAGGAAACTCCACAGGTCCCTTTTCGTAAATAGTTCCCCAGATCCGAAAAGGTAGAAAACAATGTCCGGGAAAACCTCCTAGTCGCGATAGGCTAGGGTATTCCTTTTTCGTAATCAATCCAGCCCAGCCCGAAAAAGGGTTAAACTTATACTGGGTGAATGTCGATTCGTGTCCATTTTAACGAGATCGAAACGACAAGGGCCTCGGCGATCTTTTCATATTTAGAGAGTCAGAAAAGAGCTGAAAGATGACTCCAGAGTGACTTTTTCATGTATTTACCGAGTCCGAAAAAGTATAAAATATAACTCGTTTCCACCTTTTAAGTCGCAAAAACCTGCTGCTGCACATACCAAGCAAGCGTAAAATCCATTTTCGACATAATACATGCAAATATTCAAAAATAACTTTTAAAGCTCATTTAACGTGAAAAAGTTATAAATATGTCTAATTGGTAAAAAATGAAATTACTTTTTACTATTTACCTTGTGGAAAGCAACAGTGGTCCATTTGGAGCAGAATCTTCTGACGGTGATTGCGACCAATCCGGGCAACCATTCAGCGTCTCGTCTGTCACAGGTAAGAGGCGCTCCTTTTCTCTTCATTTCCATACATTTTTTAATAATTTCCCCTTAGAAATCAGCTCTGTAAGGGCACCTTTGAAATTTTAGGGCCGGGCCAAGTGGCGCGGGTATCGGGCACGGACCCGCGCCACTGAGCTCTTTTTACCAAAGGGCCCGCGCCACATGGCGCGACTGTCAGCAAAACAGTCGCGCCAGCGGCGGAACCCAAATTTCCGCCTAAAATTCCGCTATTTATGCCAAATTTCTTGAATTTTGAAGCTTACAAAAGATCTAATCAGGGGCTTTTGACCATGTGAATGCAGATAAACACTCAAAATGGCAATTGAATGGAAGGAACGAGAACACGGAGATGAGGACGAAGAGGCCATGCAAAGCCAAGCATGTATGAATGCTCTGAGAGACTGCGGCTTAAAAAAGTTCTTCCTCACGCCATGCTTACGAGCTCAGCCTGAGCTCCTCCAATATCTAATCAACATCTGGGATGAAAATGACCAAGTATTCAGAATACGAGACCAGGTGCTGGAATTGGAGGTCACTGACATTTATTTCATTACTGGATTGTCCCGTAGAGGTCCAATCCCTGTACTGACTGGGAGCAGACCATCAGGGGAAAATATGGAAGAGGTAATGGCGCGGGTGTGCCGAGGGGCACAAACAGGATCAGGAAGTAAGAAAGTATACATCTCCACCATCCCTGATCTAGCACTGAGAGTAGTTCTCCACACCATTACGCGGGCTGCTGGATCGCAGGCTCCGCACGAGGCCACGAAGACCCAACTCCTGTTGGCCTCAGAATGCATGGGTCCCCTACTGTTTAACTGGGCAGAAGCAGTAACCATCAATATGAAAAGACAGCTCACAAAGTGCAAACAGGGGAAACTGAAACAGTTCGGGTATGGTTCCATCTTGGTATCGGTCATTCTGTAACGCATACCAATCTTCCAAGGCCAAGGGGCCGCAGTGGCGAGTCCGATACCACGAGAGCCACGAATGGCTCGCTGGGCAGCACTGATGCCCAGATCTGGAGGTGGCCAACAGATGTCCTGGAGGCCAGAGTTCTTTAGGTGGCTACGGCGCCAGCTGATCGTCGTGGAAGATTGGCCCTATTCGGGAACTGACTTTACCGGGGACCCAAATCTCCCACTACCAGAAGGAGATGACTGGGACGAGGAGCTGGGTAAGACCTCATATTTTTGATTTTATGTTTATATGTTTTTTTGTTTTGTTAATACACATTCGTCTTAACACAATTACATATGCATGCAGATGTAGGACCTGAGAGACCAGCCGGGATGTCTCCAATCTCTCGGAGGACACAACTCGCCCCTGAGATCCAGGGGGAAGGTACCGGAGGAGAGGAACTGATCCAGAACCTCGAGGGGATTGCCCATGGGATCCCAGACTATGCCCGGCTAGCAGACGTACCGATGGCATACCAGCGCCACACGGTGGGAGTTCCGAATCGGATCCACCGAATCCTGAGGCGCCTAGTGCGTGCAGTCACGTGCTATCATGAGCACCATGCGGATTAGTCCTTAGGATTTATACCACACCTATTTTTGAGAGACATAGCGTCTCTAGATGTACTAAGACGATTATGTATATTTTTTGAGTTTTATGTGATGCACACTGTGCAAACATTCCGACACATGTATATATATATACATATGACTATTTCTGGATGGATCTTTCTTTACATGTGATAATGTTTTTATATGTCATGCGAATGTCTAATACAAATGTAATCTAATGTATCAGTTACATAACAAACGACCCAATGCGAAATGTATTCACACAATGTATCTACTCACACATTTCATTTTTATGCAAGCTTAAAAGCACACATGAACACACACATATGCAAACTATGCTTGAAATGAGGAAAATGGGCATGCCCCAAGCCATAATCTCTCAGATTAGAGTCAAAAATACATCCTCATTGAGGCCCCAGGCTGGTTCCTTTAGCTGGCTTTGCATGGCCTCTTCATCCTCATCTCCGTGCTCTCGTTCCTTCCATTCAATTGCCATTTTGAGTGTTTGTCTGCATTCACATGGTCAAAAGCCCCTGATTAGATCTTTTGTAAGCTTCAAAATTCAAGAAATTTAGTATAAATGTCGGAATTTTAGGTGAAAATTTGGGTTCCGCCGCTGGCGCGACTGTTTTGCTAACAGTCGCGCCAGGTGGCGCGGCTCCTTTAGTAAAAAGAGCTCAGTGGCGCGGGTCCGTGCCCGATACCCGCGCCACTGGGCCCGGCCCTAAAATTTCAAAAGTGCCCTTACAGAGCTAATTTATGAAGGGAAATCATTAAAAAAATGTATGGAAAGAAAAAGAAAAGGAGCGCCTCTTACCTGTCACAGACGAGACGCTGAATGGTTGCCTAGATTGGTCGCAATCACCGTCGGAAGATTCTGCTCCAAATGGACCACTGTTGCTCTCCACAAGGTAAATAGTAAAAAGTAATTTCATTTTTTACCAATTAGACATACTTATAACTTTTCGACGTTAAATGAGCTCTAAAAAGTTATTTTTGTCAAATATTTGCATGTATTATGTCGAAAATGGATTTTACGCTTGCTTGGTATGTGCAGCAGCAGGTTTTTGCGACTTAAACGATGGAAACGAGTTATATTTTATACTTTTTCGGACTCGGTAAATACACGAAAAAGTCACTTTGGAGTCATCTTTCAGCTCTTTTCTGACTCCCTAAATATGAAAAGATTTCCAAGGCCCTTGTCGTTTCGATCTCGTTAAATTGGACACGAATTGACATCCACCTAGTATAAGTTTAACCCTTTTTCGGGCAGGGATGGATTGATTACGAAAAAGGAATACCCTAGCCTATCGCGACTAGGAGGTTTTCCCGGATATTGTTTTCTACCTTTTCGGATCTGGGGAACTATTTACGAAAAGGGAGGACTGTCGAGTTTTTCTTTTCATTGTCTTTTCAAACTCTCTAAACATGAAAAGACGCCAGTTCTTCCTTTATCGGACTCGTTAAACCCTTCAGACTCGTTAAACCACGATGACATTGGATTTCGTCGAAATGACGCTCTCAGGGATTTCTCCTTCCTAGGACTCGTTAAAATGCACTAGGATGGATTCGCCGAAGGGCGACTCCATGTCATCACAAGCATATGCTATCCTCCTTCGACATTACAAAATAAATTGGAATTTTCGCCGAAGTAGTGGGGGAAAAATGGAACCATCGTCGTTGTCGTCGGCGGTATGTCGGCTCTTAAACATGGCACTTGTACGCGTTCGTGTCGGGTTAGGGACATCATCTATTTAACTACTTTGCCTCCATGGGTTTGGGTAATCTCTTTTGACCTCTCATGCGATTCAGCACGCCTCGTCACCATGACCCTCGATCTGTTGATGTCAAATACTGCCAAGTCCACTGTCATGCCGTTCATGTGTTCAAGAGAAGTTGGCCTCTGCAAATATCAACCTTCCTCTGTTTCTCATACGATCCTGATTCACAACAAAAACATCATGTTCCTCTGTCTCGTGTCGATGATGTGGGAATCATTATGGCCCACCTTCGATCGAGGTCACTTCCTGTCGACATCAACTCATTATCCAGGAAGTTGGTCTAGAGACTCCTTGTGGTACCTTGGAGCCTGCATGCCTCAATGGCAGGTTCGTGAAGTTTACATCATTGACTTAAATTCGGGCTGTGGTTCTAAGTGTTCGACGTCACTCTCATTTAATACGCGTGGGTGTACGTACATGGGGACCATTGTGGTATTGGTGGTTTCTCTCGCGTCTGTTAACAGCTTTCATCATTGGCTGGTAATCAGACGATGTTCTTGCATGTTCGACATCAGCTCACACATTCGCATGCTAGAACTTGTACTTCTTTGGGTCGAGATGGAGCGCAAGACCCTGGATTGTGTCTGTTGTAATCCAGGCTGCGATTGTGGATTATTATCATTATGTACATGACTCACTGATTGGATGGCTGCGACCATACCTGAGTCTATTTGTTTGATCTTAGTTGGATGGCTGCGCCCATACCCTGGATCCGGATTATCGCATACTCTGTTCGGATGGCTGCGTCCATACCATATATATACATCATGTACTTGAGATATCAGTTGTATCTTTCTGCGCAGGTTTTCCGACGGCGGGCCCTCAGTTGGACATGTTCTCGTAAAGCATTTCACCCCTCTCTCTCTCGGGCCTCATGCTTTAGGGGGCATCTGTTACACAGTAATTTGTCACCATCCCTACCATTCCCCATCCCGCACAATGGAGGACCCATTCCGTGACCTGTGAACATTTTCATGCTTTGAAAACATCATCAATGCATCCCTCTGAGTATGAGCTTTATTTTCCCTTGAGACATCTCCTTGCAAAACTCATGAAAAACAGCTCTTTTTGCATTGGCGCGGGTATACAGTTCAGTGCTCGCGCCAATCAGGGAAATCCTGTAAAGAGGTCGCGCCACTTGGCGCTCTGTCATAGAGCAGCAATCGCGCCACCCATTTTAGGGACTGTTTTTTAAATATGGATGGCGGAAGTTGAGTTCAAGCAAACTCACAACCATTGCCTATCTTGAGTTGGGAGGTTTGGCTGCGGGAGTTCTATGGAAGGGAAGTAGTTTTGCCACCTTCTATGGAACCTTCCTTGTTGATAGGGCCAATCCCATAATAATAGGGATCCCAACTCCCTCCTTCCCCATCTATAAAAGCTTGCTCGGATCCATGGCAAGCTAGTCTGGAAGTGCTGAAGCTTTGCATCTCCCTATTCCCAAGTGCCTTTGTGCTGTAAAGAATCCCTTCTTTCCCTTAAGGCCCATTCAAGCGAGGAGACCATTGTTACGAGACTCAGGAGAGGTTTCCCTTTCCCTTGGCGAGCTTTGCGAGACGTGGACGACCGGAGACCCGTTCGAAGGAAGCTGCGACGTCAGAACTTGGTTGTAACTTCTATTCGTTTATTACTTAATAGATGACTATGATTATGGTTCCACTCCGTTTTCCATCATGTTAATGCGAGTACTATCTTTTCTGACCGATGTTTAGTTACGTATGCTGGTTCCTATGCTTGTATCTGTTCGTTTCTTCTATGTGCAGGTGTTCATCCGCGGAGATCGTGGAAGGATTGTGATCTGCCAGGGCTGAAGGACGGGGACACTTCTTCTTCAGATCATAGTGTTGGAATCCAGGTAGGCTTCTATCCCAAGTATTTCATTCGTAATTAGGAGCTTGCGTCATAGCATTGTTTGTTTGTTGCTAGACCCCTGCTGGGCTAGTAGGGATCGCCTCTGTCCGCAGAGGGGATTTACCTCCTCAACAATAGGCCAACCAAGTGGGAAGACTATTTACACTTAGTAGAATTTTCCTACAACAACAGCTACCAAACTTCCATAAAGATGAGTCTGTTTGAAGCACTTTATGGCAGAAAGTGCCATACTACTTTAAGTTGGAGTCAACCTAAAGATAAACGGATAATTGGACTAGAAGCTTTGCAAGAAGTGGAAAAATTTGTAAGACAGATTCAGAAAAATATCAAGACAGCTCAGGACAGACAGAAAATTTATGCAGACAAAAAGAGAGTTCACCAAGAATTCAGTGTGGGTGATCATGTATATCTGAGGATAAAGCCTAAGAAGAGTACTTTGCACACTGACAATTGTGAAAAATTAGCTCCACGATATTGTGGGCTGTTTGAAGTGCTCGAAAGAGTGGGATCAGTGGCCTATAGATTGGCCTTACCCATTCATCTTAAGGTTCATGATGTGTTTCATGTTTCTTTATTGGAAAAATATGTGCATGATTCTGCTCACGTTATTGATTAGAATGCGATTCAGGTGGAACCAGAAGGGGAATTCCTTCCAAAGCCGCTTCATTTCTTGGAGGGAGAAGAAGTTGAACTTCGGAACAGGACAGTAGCTAGGGTAAAAGTGAAATGGAGGCACTTTAAACCCGAACAGGCTACTTGGGAAAGAGAAGTTGATATGATGGAAAAATATCCATCACTTTTTACAAAGTGAATTTTTAATTTTTGTTTTGTCAACACCGAGGAAAATGTTTGTTTTTAGAGGTGGAATATGTAATACCCCTAGTTTCTATGCTTTTTAATTGAAAATTGAATAAGTCCAAAGGGGAATTGGAACCCAATGGAAGAATTAGTGTGTGGATCTATTTTATTTTTAATTAATAAAAAAAAATGGAAAAGTTATGTGTGCAATGACTAGATTGAGAATTGAGATCTAAAACCTAGATCCATGAGGATGTGGATAAGGTGATGAAACTTTCCCACACCTTCCATAAATCCTTGGGAGGAATATTAAAAAAATTAGATTTGGAGATAAACATCTAATTTCTCCAATGAAGAGGAAATTAATTGGGAAGAGGAAGAAAAAGTTGGAAAAATGGAAAAGACAGCTTTAAAGTACCTCAATGAGGGAAAGTCTAGGCAAAGCAGGAAGAAAACATCCTGAAATTTATGGACGCAGAAATTGGAAACAAGCTTGGGAAAGCACAGCTTAAATAAGCTGCTCCAGGATAGACAAAGGGTTGTCTATCACAGGGAGCTAAGGTCTCGACTCGGGGGTGAGTTACGGAGAGAGAACTCTATGGTCGGGTGGAACTAGTAAGAGGAATTGGTATGCACACCTAACTAACATGTTTTCTAATTTGATATGAATTTCATATGTATGTTACACGATATCTACTGAGGAAATTATTTAGATTTATATATATGATGGTTAAACATTGTTGCATTTTATCTAGTGAGAAATTCTTAGTTTAAATTGTTAATTTTTACGAACATCTATCGACAACCATACATTTAATAGATTTTATTATAGTAGTAACTTAAAAATATGTATGGTTTCATGGATAAAATTCGAGTTAGCTCCAACCCCATAATATCTAAATCTAGTTACAGATTTAAATCTGGAGTTAGGAAATCTAACTGATACTTCCTCTATTCTCAGTAGAAAGTGAATTGATTATCGGCATACATAAGAAATATCATTAGTCATGTGTTTCAAGTTACAAATCTAGAAATTATACTGAATAGTGTAAACCATATAAATAGATGCATATAAATGAGTCAGTTCTATCTCTAGAGAAATTTGATGCTGATATGAAATAAGCCTAGGGCACTGAGACCACTAAATACAAAGTATACACGTATCTGAATTAATTCAATTCAAATTTATTACAATTTAAATTGTATAATTTTAAGAACATAAAAGAATAACTGCTGATAGGAATTTCCACAAATATTGTAGCCTTTTTTCCTATACCCAAGTATGTTAAACTTAATTCTACGATTTCAAATGCACAAGAAATTTAGATAAGGATAGACAGAAAGAAATTTCTAGACTATGTATTAAGGTATATGAATATATATAAAAGTAAATCTTATCCTTGTATAGATATTTATAGAAAATGAATTTCGATAGAAAATTCTTAAATTAATTGAATTAAGGTCATGTTGTTAAGGGCATTTAATAACAAAAATAAGACCATACAAATTTACGAAGAAGAAGTAAGACTTATGCTATTAAATTAAGGAGAGAAGATTCATTAGTAGACTGCTAATATTCAGGTATGTCTTAAAATACCGCAGCTAAGAACCTCTATTCAACTACAATAGTAAAGTAGCCCATAATATGAAGGAAAAGACAGTTACTATACATTTAAAGTGTATAGAAAAATTTAATAAATTTTGACAGTCCAATTTTGTGATAAACCTAGAAAAATACCATTCTATATATATTACAATAAAAAAAAATCGATTCAGTGCTGTAGCTATGGCTAGGGTCACTGTATAAAAATAAAATAGACACATCTGAGGAATTTCGAAGAAAGGTCATTGAAGAAGAGATCCTCGGAATCATGATACCAACCTGTTCCAAGAAAAGGTACATAGTTAAACCAAGTATGAGTGGCTAATCGAAGCTAAGGTATCATAAGCGAGCGAAATCCACATGAGTGGAACGTACCTAAAAGTAAAACATAAGAAATTAAAATGAAGGTTATAAAGAACTCAAGGGAAAAGTAAAATTCGACTTAGAATCCATAAAGGAAAACATACCTTATGGAATCCGATGTTTTGATGGTTCCAGCTGTAGGCACAATGAAACAGTGCAAGTTAGGTTGAATACACAGTTGACGGGTATAAATTTTACTTTAAAACTGATAATCAAAATGAAATTCATAGCAGGGAAAATATGACTTACCAGAGGAATTCATATCAGTGCCACGATGTGGTAGACCAAATCCATTAGTTTCTCTTCATTCAGCCCTCATTTTGAAGAATATGTAAAAGAAAAAAAAATTATATAAATTTCAGAGAGTCGGCTCAGAAACCAGAGAAACCGAAATGGGAATGTGGAGAAAATTCGAGAGTATTAAGCGCATAAAAAAACCCTAATTCTAGGTTCAATCCCATCGTCCACGTGTCACACTATGGTGAAGGAGCGGGAAACAATGGATTCAGGTCAAGATTTAAGTCGAGTAGTTAAGAACAAATCCCAACGAGGTGGAGGTAAATCTTTAAATTAAATTCACAAGGTACCATGTCACATGGGTTATAGCTAAAAACGTATGTTTGGAAGTGAAACATTCATCTTAAAATTGTACCTGAGAGTGCCACATAGGATCCTAGCATTCCAGACCATTAAGAACGTAGAGGTTAGTACTAATGGTCATAAATAGTCGAGAGTCCTAAGGTGAGGTGACAGGTGGGTGTGTGTAAAACAAATTGCAACGTGGTGGCATGAAATAATATGACCTAGAAACAAGTACTTAGCTCATGGAGAAAAAGAACGAAGCACTAAATTTAACTCTAAATTTGGATAATAAAAATATATATATGAAGAGACCTTAGATATATATATATTCATATATATGCTAATTAAGGCAACGTAGAATAGAAGGAGGCAAGTTAATGGTATAAGATAATATAAAGGCATAATGGGAGGTGACCATTAGACAAGATTTCTAAATATAAATAAAATGAAATATATATGAGTGATGAGGAGTTATATATAATTATATAATTATTATAAAAGAAAATAAATTATATAATTATTATCAAAATAAATAACCATGGAAATGAGATAAGGAGATAGGCTAAGAAAAATGGTTAATGGGAAATAAGAAGTTGTCGCAGAAAGACAATAGGAAGTTGAATTAGCCCTAGTGGTTATATCAGAAATATGCACAAGGGTACTGTTATCAATAGAAATCAAAACAGTAAAGAAGGAATAAGGATTTCTAGTCTTGAGATCAGAAGCTCGTCAAATTGTGACGAAAACAAGGATCTAATTGTAGAAATAGAAATTCATCAAATTGTGACAAACACTTATAGTAGTTGTTAATCATAGTAAAAAAAAAAAAAATGGTGTGTGTCGATGAGAGGCATTACACCGTAAGGTCATCTCACAACTTTTCATTAAGCTCTCTCTATATATGTTTCATTCCTCCATACTGTTTACTTCTTTGGGTCTTACAAATTTTAATTGGGAAAAGATGTATTACTAATTAGAAGCCATTTCATGTTTTTTTTAAAGCCGAGAAATGTTTAAAATACATTTTCTATGGCTGTGGGTGAACTGGATCATAAGACTCTTTACAATAGATGTTCCAACCTGCAAGTACCTCACTTGTGACTGTACTTACTCCTACAAGTATTCGGCCCCCTAGTTAACATGCTCTCTCAATCGTTTTCAAACATCTACTGTTTCGCCACACTCACTCAGTTCATGGCCATGTTTAAATCTCTATAGTAGAGTTTTTAAGTTTATTTTGAACACGCAGTCCCATTTTCCTAGACTACCGAAATAGGGCCTTTATACTATACTTAGGATCTTACATCCTTACTCAATATTCCAATATATGTATATGGTATATTTTTAATTTAATTTTCTATAGCCTATGTAATGATAATAATATTGTATTCTGGAGCTTTCAGTTTAAACCAATTTCATAAATAGATTTTGACATTGATTTTATTTGTCTTTTTTCACTGAATTATTAATCCCTTTAACTCTTGGGAATCGATACAGGAAATTCCACTCCTTACACAGTTGTTTTCTCTCGGCACCATTCGAGATATTTAAGGTAAGAAGTTTATTTAATTAAACTTCTTTCTAGGTAGAAATGTGAAGCTGGGTTACACTTTTGTGAGAATCGGGGGTGGAAATTTTTTTTCGGCAATAGTTCGGTCGAACTTTATGAGAAAGTTCATCCAAAATCATGCTTCCGTTTAGATTTACGACACACTGATGGCGTGGGAAAACATAATTTTTGCCAAAGATGGGAAAAATGACAACAAAAGTTCGGCCAAACTTTGAGTTCGACCGAACTTTTACTCTTAAAATAGTTCGGCCGAACTAGTTCTTATAAATATATCGCCCGTGAAGTTCATTTGTTTACCATGTCTATGTTTTCTTTGATCTTTTTGTTCGCACGTTTTTCTATGTCTGTGCTGCTGCTGGTCTGGGGTTGCTTCCATCTGCGCTATTGGTGATTATCTGCAGCGACTTCAAGTGAGAAAACTACCAGGTATTTCTCCTCCTGCTCCTCCTCTGTTAAACATATGTTACGCAAGATGATACATTGAAATATGCATGAATTATTCATTACCAATTATGGTATTTCTCCTCCTTCTCCTCCTTTGTTAAACATATGTTACGCAAAATTCCAAACAAAGCATCTATGCTGTTAATTATGCTTTAAATTTCATTAACTTTTTTTTTCCATGAAAAAAATTGAACTTTTTATTAACATAAATAAAAAGTTACATAGTATATGCATTATGCATTCCTTTTATGGCTATATGATTCCAAAATCATAGAGCTCACATGATGAAAAGTACACTGTCATCTGTCAAATTCCTAAAGATAAACCACTGATCGGGTGTACAAGCCTTCTCTATAAGAGGAAAACATCCCATAGATTAGTTCATATCCAGAAAAACAAGTATGTCCATATCTTCATAAAAAAGAAACAGTTTTTTGTGTTAACCCGGGCCTCCTCAGAGAGGAAAACAGCCCAGACAGGATAAACAACAAAATAGAAGTCTAAAAAGAAATGCAAGTAATAGTAACTGTCTAGGGCATGTATATGAAACCGAAAAACAAAACACTTTCTGATATAAAAATAGGGAGACAACAAAATAAAGTTATACATATGGTGGTTGATCTGACACACAGATCACGCCGTGGTCCTCGTCCTCTGTCCTCCAATATCCCATATCTTGTTGCAAACCTGCTTTAGAAAGCTGGTCTGCTGCATCATTGCAGTCCCTGTATATGGTTTAAAGAAAAAACATGAAAAGTATGATTTAAATGTTTTGTCTCTTCTAGTAAAGAAGATAAAACATAATTCTGACAACTGCTCTCTCCATTGAACCATTTAACGACATTCATAGAGTCCTTTTCTATGTTAACTTTGGACTGTTACTACAAATGCGCCTTTTGGAATTCTTGGTTTTAATTTGAGTTGATTGGTCTCATGTAGAAGTCAAGGCACTCATTGCTATAGAAATTTTGTCTTTACAACCAAGTGGGAACGAGAAACCCCGAAATTCCAAACAAAGCATCTATGCTGTTAATTATGCTTTAAATTTCATTACCTTTTGTTGTAAGGTGTATGTTGAATTTCTAGTAGTATGATATGCATTCGGTTACTGCAGTTGTTACTATTCCTGTGGATCCATCAATTTCATTTTCTCTAGCTGATTCTCGCCTTGTGCATGGAATTTTACTACCAGTGTTAAGCTTATGCGATTACTGAGCCTTATCTCGATTCCTCAATGATGAAATGATTGAACTAGAATGATCTACTACTATAATGTGACTACATATTGTCTTTTATACTGCTGTAACATATTTCTGTAATGTATTTCTATATGAGACAGAATCTGATCTTTTATACTTGATAACCTGTTATGGGTATATCAAGAGGATTTTGTATATGAACTGTTATCAATATATGAAACAAGGTTTTTTCTCCTTTGGAAAAAGAGTTGAAATCATTCTAAATTTACATGTAATGTGACTACATATTGTCTTTTATATGTGACTACATATTTTCTTTTATACTGCTGTAATGTATTTCTGTATGAGACAGAATTTGATCTTTTATACTTGATAACCTGTTATGGGTATATCAAGAGGATTTTGTATATGAACTGTTATCAATATATGAAACAGGTTTTTTTCTCCTTTGAAAAAAGAGTTGAAATCATTCTAAATTCACATATGTTCAGTGGTGTCACTGTTTCGCTTCCGATATTATGTTTCTTACCTTTATGAACAGGTGGAACTTTGTTGGGAGTCCTCTTTTTTTTTTGACTCTATGCTCATACAGTCAAAGGCCATTATATGTTATATGGGCTAGACTGTATAGTTATTAGACTACATATCTTCATACTATTCTACAAATAGTGTGATGGAAACCAAACATAATAATGTATTAGGACATCACAACTTGCTAATTAGTTATTAGACTACATATCTTCATATAGAACTTTCAAATAGCATGATGGAAATGTGAACTTGCAAATAGTATGATGGAAATGTGGATCTCAAAGAAAAGTCATGATTAATGCTTCTAGAAACCAAACATAATAATGTATTAAGACATGCTCCTTTAACTTGCAAATAGTATGGTCGAAATGTGGATCTCATGACTCTTCATGATTAATTCTTCTAGAAACCAGACATAATTTAATCTATTAGGACATAATTTAATGTATTAGGACATGCTCCTTCAGGCTTGGTGGAATTACCTTTTCTTTTTATTTCTCTCTTACACACACATATATATATGAAGAGATGATCCCATTTTCTTTTTTATTCATAGATAAAATGTCATTTAAATACAAGATCTATCATAATGTACAATGATTCATTCTATATTATTTATAAAAATTTTCATTAAAAAATGAACCCTTTAAATGATGAACCTAGTTAATGCTTCTTCTTCATGAAGAAGACTACTTGATCTTTCAATTTGAATTTGATGATGGTCCTTTGTTATATTTCTTGAATACTTCAAATTATTGACAAAATCATATGCTTCTTGTTACTCTTTTTATTCTTTCCTTATATTGTATTCTCCCCCTTAGATATTGTGTACTCTCCCACATAGATATTGCACTCAATTTTGACGGTCCTTTCTTATCTTTCTTGACTACTTCAAATTATCAAATTATTGACACAATCATATAGATATTGCACTCAATTTTGATGGTCCTTTTTTATCTTTCTTTACTTCAAATTATTTACACTTGATCATATAGATATCATATAGATATTGCACTCAATTTTAATGGTCCTTTGTTATCTTTCTTGACTACTTCAAATTATTGACACTTGATCATATAGACATGGCACTCAATTTTGAATATCCTTTGATATCTTTCTTAACTACTTCAAATTATTGACACAATCATATGCTTTTACCTTAATATCTTGTAGAGCCCATTTCATCCAAAACACTCAAAAAGAAATAACTACTTGTAATATCCCTCCTGTAAGCCACCGTAAAAAACTCTCATAAAATGAGGGTTATTAAATAATTAATTATTATTAATTATTATATTGATATTACATGAAGAATATTCTTGTAATTCTTAATTATAATAATATTGGAAGAATTATTTATTAATTATTTTATTTTGAATAATTTAAATTCTTCTATGGAAATAAATTATATTTCCAAGTTGGTATATTTTATGATTTTTATAAATAATGAGTAATATTTTGGTTTTAGAAATAATGAGTAATAGATTTGGAAAAATTATGTATAAGTGATATTTTGCTCACAAGAAAAAAACAAATATAGCTTTAAAAATAAAAGCATGAGAAATTTATAGAGTGCTTTTGTGACTTAGAAAAGCTGGAATGATTTTATGACTTAGAAAAGATGGAATTATTTTATTTAGAAAAAAATTGGAATACTTTTATGATTTATAAAATCTATTTCATTCTATTAATTCTATTTTATGATAATACTATGAGGGAAATAGAAGAGGGGAGGGGAGAATACATGGAGAATGGAGCAATTGAAGAGGAAGAGAGTATTCCAAGCATGAATCAAGAGATAAGTAACCATATTCTTTGAAAATATTTTTGTTTGCATATGGCCCATGATTCTATAATGATTTAATTTATTTTCAATAAAAATTTCAGTGTATTAAAAGCTAGATCTACACTTATTTATTCATTATTTTGATAAAACCCCAAGGGGGTCTTGTTAAGAAGGCTGAGTAGTTCTAGATCTGGTATGGATCTAATGTTTCAGCCAGATATCAGTTTTATATCTGAATATTAATCTACAGCAGCTGAAGCTCCTCATATAAAATGTTGTCAAGTCTTTCTGTAGCTTTTCCATTTGTTTATGCTATTATTTCTGCAGGATTCTTTCTCTTGCTTCAAGTAAATCAAATGCTTCTACAAAGGAACTTGATTATAGATCTGATTTATTGATGCCATACTATAACATGAGTCTAATGGATGATTTCCAGTGTCTTCCAGCAGAATCTGTGCAATTCCTGAAGGAGGGTTTCTCTATTTATCCGCTCTCCCCTTTAGTTGATTTTAAGCTAGTGTTGATTGTGGGAGATATGTTTAAACCCTCTAAACTCATTTATTTTTTCTGAAACTCATCTTGGAGGTCCCACATAGCCTAAAATAAGGGAACCCAACGCTAGTCTACATTATTCTCACACTGGCTTGCTTATACAACGTCATCTTTGAGCCTATTGCATATTTTCCTGAGAGTGGAATTTCCCACTTCTTCCGTGGTTGGTTTTTTCTTCTCTTTTGCATCCACTATTTAGATCTATAGATCTAAGGTTCCTAATAGAATAAAAATATAAGAGGAATTTTTCATTCCCACACTTGATGTGTTTCACCATTCTTCTATAGACAGAGTCTAGAACGGGCCAGGAAGCCTTTGGATTTCACCCTTCCTTGTGAAGGTGATGCATCTAGTAAATTCCATACCAGTCTATTTGGTTTGATTCCATATTTTTGTGATTCCATAGTGGAATATCCTAAGATATTCCCTACTGAGCCTATTTTTTTCCATTTGGAACATTACATAATTGTATGCAAGGAAATAATTATTGTGTTAAACCTCTTCAGAATGAATAGAAGAGAAAAATATATCCTTGTATGCATTATTGGATTATATTCTTGGAGAGGAAAAATGGTACTCACATGCTTTATTATGTAAGATTATTTAGAGAAACATATATGCTTGTATGCATGGGAAAAATCTAGTTTTGAGTATTAGATTTCTAGAGAAAACGAAGATAAAATCACATAATATTTATTGTGTTAGCCTTCTTTTGGGAAAAATAAGATGTATTTTGCAAACCTAAAGGGATTAGCTATGGTATTAGCTTTATTTTGGAGAATATTATGCATAGTTATTGGTTATATCTTTTGGATGAGAGGGAAATGTCACTTTGCATGCATGAAATAATAAGTGGTATGCGTTTGACCCTTGGAAAAGAAATATGTTTATTTTTCCATGAAATATTTATTTAGTTTCTTTTGGAAAGAAATATATGTTTTACATGTAGGAAGAAAAAGATATGTTATTGCATGCACAAAAATATAACTTGTATGTTAACTTTGTTTGAAATAGAGTTGGAATTGTTATACATAATAACCATTATGAATAGATTTTGGGTGGAAAAGATGTTTTTGGAAAAGAACATGTATTCACATGCATAAGTATAACATCTATTGCATTAATCCATTTTGAAAAGAAAACATAAGAGTAGGCAAAAAGAGAAATTTCTTTTTTGGATAGTTATCTTGAAATCTTGTTATGCATTTGCATGCACAATATTATTATATAGTATGTTACCTTTCTTTTGGAAATAATATGAAAGTGCATGCAATATTTTGTTAGTGTTTGTTAGAAAGAGGATGCTTGATACTGATTTATTTGTTACTAATGAATGTGAAATGATGTTAAATAAGGAAATTAATGTCAATTTGGTTATGTTTTATACATGCATACAAATATTTGTTGAAGTGTCACAAATAGAAATTGATTATTGGTTTAGTTATATTTTATCTAATCATGATATCAAGTGTGTTGACGACAGTAATGGAAGGAAAGAAGGATGACTTAAGAAAAGGAATTTTAAAGTTTGACATTGTGGAAGATAAAGAGTTGTTATTCCATGCAGGTTTAGTAGTTCCAATTGCACGATGACCCCCTGAAGGAAACAACCTGACTACAAAGACAGAGATTGATGATTCGTGGGTAAATGGTATCATGATGATTATAATAGCTTATAGCTAGTTATGTTTCATTTAAGATTAATTTTCTATGTAAATTTTATGACAATGGTCAAGGGATGGAATCCCTTATAACCATTGAGTGAGGGGTGACAACCCTCATGAGCGTTTAATAATAAAGTTAAACGTTTGCTGGTTTTCACCCTACGAGGTTTCCAGGGTATATCGGTGTCTATTTATGTGATTGCTCATTGTGTCTTTTTCATGATGTTAATTTCTTTGATGATGTGATGTTGATATTATCAATTAGGTGATCTAATAATTGAATTAAAATGATCATGGGATCGATGCATAGTTATAGCAGGAAAATTAAGTTAATATGCTACAACAAGGACAATTAATGGTTGTGTAACACACTATGATTTTTGCTAAATATTTATCTAAGCGATGATGATGAGTATTTAAATGGTTAATGCAGAAATATATAAAGTAATTTATAAGGTTACACATTCGTAAATGTTGAAAAAAAATTCATAACTTCATGCATTTTTCCTGCGAGTTTATCGGGGTATGTTACACTACTATGTATTCCACTTCTACTTTAGATAGATAAAGTAACAGCTCTTTTTTTCTTAACCATTAAACCAAATACTCTTCTAAGTAGAATTATACATTGTCCACTGTTACTTTTCACAAGCCTAGTTGAATCTCTATATGTTGTCAATGTAAATTTTTCACAAGTAAATTTGGTAATGTAAATTTCTTAACTTCTATAAGTTTTATAGGCAGAGTCTATAAAGGGCCAGGTAGCCTCTGGATCTCATATTTTATGGAAGGTGACATATATAGTAAATGCCCCTATAGTCAATCTCTAGAATAGATCTAAATATAAGCTCTTCATTTTAATATCCATAAAACACAACCACTTTAAGGTAAACTGTGTACATGTGTCATTTCTCCCACAAACTAAAGGCTTCCACGCATTAATTTTAGATGTGAATTATACCATAAAATTTTTAAGTCAAACTTTAAGATAAACCATGCACATGTCATTTGCAATAAATGTCAATTTAATATCTAAATTCACATATGTTTAGTGGTGTCATTGTTTCACTTCCGATATTATGTTGCTTACCTTGATGAACAGGTGGAACTCTGCTGGGAGGCCTCTCTATTTTTTGACTCTTTGCTCATACTGTCAAAGGTCGTTATATGTTATATGGGCTATACTGTATTTTATATGGGCTATACCGTATAATTATTAGACTACATATCTTCATATAGAACTTGCAAATAGTATGATGGAAACCAAACATAATAATGTATTAGGACATCACAACTTGCTAATTAGTTATTAGACTACATATCTTCATATAGAACTTGCAAATAGCATGATGAAAATGTGAACTAATTAGTTATTAGACTACATATCTTCATATAGAACTTTCAAATAGTATGATGTAAATGTGGATCTCAAATAAAAGTCATGATTAATGCTTCTAGAAACCAAACATAATAATGTATTAGGACATGCTCCTTTAACTTGAAAATAGTATGGTCAAAATGTGGATCTCATGACTCTTCATGATTAATGCTTCTAGAAAACAAACATAATTTAATGTATTAGGACATAATTTAATGTATTAGGACATGATCATTTAGGCTTGGTGGAATTACCTTTGCTTTCATGATTAATGCTTCTAGAAACCAAACATAATTTAATGTATTAGGACATGCTCCTTTAGGCTTGGTGGAATTACCTTTTCTTTTTATTTCTCTCTTACACACACACACACACACACACACACACACATATATATATGAAGAGATGATCCCATTTTATTTTTTATTCATAGATCAAATGTCATTTAAATACAATATCTATCATAATGTACAATGATTCACTCCATATTATTCATAAATTTTTTCACTAAAAAATGAACCCTTTAAATGATGAACCTAGTTAATGCTTATTCTTCATGAAAAAGACTACTTGATATTTCAATTTGAATTTGATGATGGTCCTTAGTTATCTTTCTTGACTACTTCAAATTATTGACACAATCATATGCTTCTTGTTACTCTTTTTATTCCTTCCTTATATTGTATTCTCCCCCTTAGATATTGTGTACTCTCCCACATAGATATTGCACTCAATTTTGATGGTCCTTTGTTATCTTTCTTTACTTGAAATTATTGACACTTGATCATATAGATATCATATAGATATTGCACTGAATTTTGATGTTGCTTTGTTATCTTTCTTGACTACTTCAAATTATTGACACTTGATCATATAGATATTGCACTCAATTTTGATGGTCCTTTGATATCTTTCTTGACTACTTCAAATTATTGACACAATCATATGATTTTTGTTACTCTTTCTATTCCTTCCTTATATCTATTCTCCCCCTTAGATATTGTGTACTCTCCGACATAGATATTGCACTCAATTTCATAGGCTCTTCTTTTGAAGTAAAATAAGTGACAATAATTTACAAGAACTATCCCTAATTAGTTTCTCACATGTTCAAATGGTTCTCTAACAAGATAATTTACAAGAACTATTCCTAATTTGTTTCTCACATATTCAAATGCTTCTCTAACAAGAGGCTTTGTGGTTATGTATTCCATCTTCACTATTTTCTCAAAGACTTGTTGTGTGAGGAAGTGGTACTTTATGATGATATGTAAATAGTGATTGAAGGAAGTAGAATATTTTACTTTTGAAATTATTATTACACTTCTATTGAAACACTTAATAGATATATAGATTCACGTTAATATCTTGTAGAGCCCATTTCATCCAAAACACTCAAAAAGAAATAATTGTACTATTTACATTCCACATCCACTCACTCAAAAAGAAATTTACCTTAATATCTTGTAGAGCCCATTTCATCCAAAACAATAAAAAAGAAGTAACTACTATGTATTCCATTTCTACTCTAGATAGAGAAAGTAACGACTCTTTCTTGCTTAACCATTAAACCAAGGACTCTTCTAAGTAGAATTATACATTGTCCACTTGTACTTTTCACAAGCCTAGTTGAATCTCTATATGTTGTCAATGTAAATATCTCAAAAGTAAATTTTTCAATGTAAATTTTTTAACTTCTACAAGTTTTATAGGAAGAGTCTGTAAAGGGACAGGTAGCCTCTGGATCTCATATTTTATGAAAGGTGACATATCTAGTAAATGCCCCTATAGTCAATCTCTGGAATATATCTAAATAGAAGTTCTTCATTTTAATATCCATAAAACACAACCACTTTAAGGTAAACTGTGTACATGTGTCATTTCTCCCACAAACTAAAGGCTTCCTCCCATTAATTTTAGATGTCAATTCTAGACCATAAAATTTTAAAGTCAAACTTTAAGATAAACCATGCACATGTCATTTACCTCATGATCTTCTGTCATTTCTCCCATGTCATATATATATTTTTTATTGATATTTTTTTCAGGGATAAGAAAACCATTAAATATGGTTGAAAAATGGAAATTATGCATAGAAGTTTCTTGCTATCCCAATCCAGGGAAAGAAGTGATTACATATGTGCTTTCCAATATTGGGACTAGCAAAGTTGTCCAAAGGAAAATGAATATACTGGGAAGAACAACAAATAATGAGGAATATTATATTGGATTGATAAAAGTATTGGGAATAGCGATGGAGTATGGATGAAATGGAATTGTAGTTTTCACCAATTCTGAACTTGTGTGCAACCAGATGAATGGCATGTGCAAAATTAAGAAGGAGAGGCTAAAAGAATTGCATGGAATAGCAAACAATATTGTTAGCGAATTTCAATTTTTTAGTATAAGGCATTGTACAAATGTGAATAAGATTTCTGCTAATCTATTGAGTGGGGAAAATCCAATTCAGGATTCATCTATCAAAGATGAATTAGAATTATACAGAGCAATGCCAATGCAATATTAATCTCTCAAAGATGAATTGGTTTTGAGATGCTCTTCTTCAAAAATTCAAGATTCATCTCTCAAAGATGAATTAATGTTGAGACGCTCTCCTTCAAAATTTATTGATGGAAATTGTAACATATCCTGGATATGTGTGTGTTGTGTACTTATAAATGCGTCTTTTTTAATGACCATGTGCTTTTTAAAGTTATATACGAAGTGTGCTCCCACCACACCATGTAAAGCGCAACTTGGTGAACTTCACATTTGCAACAAGTGGTGAAATTTACATTTTTATAAAATTAAAATGCGGGGACTTCAACAATTTTTTGTTTAAATGGAGTTTGTTTAAATGTAGTTTCACTTCTTTTTTAATGACCATGTGTTTTTTTCAATTTTATACCAAGTGTGCTCCCACCATGTAAAGCGCAATTTGGTGAACTTATCATTTTTATAATTTTTTTTTGGCTTAAATTTAGTTTCACACATCAATTAGTGCTTTGAAAGTTGTGTTCTATATAATTTGTGTACACTAAATTACAAATTGATTTTCTGAAATTTATTTTGTGTAAATGTCCACCAATAGATATATATATCATGGAGGATGAACGACGAAGATCAACAGAATCCCATATGGGGGATCAGGGATCGAGGGATGTTCACGGTATTTAAATATAATCTTAAATCTCCATACATGTGTGTACATATGGAATTTATTTTTTATTAACTTTTTGAGTTAAATAGTTGTTAATAAGTTTCATTTTTTACTTTTTAGGAGCTAAGAAGAGAAGGGTATCTACTCCATCCATGGAGCGTGCGCATGGTTCACCCTGTCGTGGTATGGTTCATGCAATTTAATCAATGAATATGTACATGTATCTATATGTACACATGAATGCATTTTTCAATTGATTGTAAATTCATATTTGTTTATGAAGCTTATTTCTCGTCTCGAGAGGTTGGTGGTGGTTCAAATCCCCTTAAATGGCCATCAATGAGTGCTAGCAGGTTACCTGAAGGTGGTGATATTTATTCCCTTGGAGGCCAATCAACCACTGGTGGTGCTGGTTCTCAGCAGGGTTGTTTTGGGTCTAGTTCTCAGCAGGGTCGTTCTGGGTCTCAACTGTTTCAGGATGGAGAAGATGCTAACTAACCACGTCAAGGTTGCCATCAATTTCAATATTTTTATCATTGAATTTGTACAAATTTTTTAACATATTTTTTTTCTAATATATGAAATTTTATATATATTGATGGAGAGGCTGAAAATGTTCCGAATATTGGTCAAAATAGACGCAGGGTAGAATGCTACATTCAAGAAGAAGGTTGTCTACCAACCACAACTTATCCGGCCAAAATTTATGATATACCATTGGAAACAAACATGGCGCAATGCACCTTAAAAAGGTGTGAAAAACTTCATGCAAAATTGCGGAGAGATCTCGTGGCTTTGACTCTCCCTGCTGAGAGTCGACAAAGCCTCGAAATAGTTACACATTCATTGGGCGATATTGTAAATGTGTACAAAAATCTTGGGCCAATGACTGATAGATTTGTAGAAGTGATGAGAAAGAGAAAGGAAACAGTAATGGGTCCCGATAAATTGGAGGATGTAAAACAAAGAGTTACAAAAGATATGGCGAAGTCAATGTTTAATTTCAAGGAAGGGCCGAAAAGAAAAATGTTGAAGGTGCAATATTTCAAGAACCCAAATATAAAGTGCAATATTTCAAGCACCCAAATATACCCAAATATAGCTCGATATTTGTATGATAGGCACCTTGCAGCCTATGGAAGGCTCCCATGGAAGGACGAGGTTCCTGTTTATTTTACACAATTGTTTTACGCAGAATTTTTTTTGGGTATGAAACCCAACTACAATGACCTTCCATTAGAATTTTTTGGTTTGGGGAAAGGTCGATTGTATGACTATAAGGACGCTAAGCGAGATGTGGATTTGCCTCGCCTTAAGCCGCCATTGGTGAGTCGACCTTTTCGGGTCGAAACTCTGCGGTCAGAGACGGATGTGACTTCTCAAATAAGTCGAAAAGAAAGGGATGTCATGATCGACAATGTTTACAGTGGATTGAGTGGAGTCGATGTTTGTCTAAATCGACAAAGAGCACGTGAAAATGCACGTGGCAATTTTGTGTATTTTACAAATGAAGAGATTGACAACATGAATGTTGAAGATCTCCGAATATATGCAAAAAAATGTCGCAATGGTTTTCAAGACCTAATTCTTCACGAGGAAAAGGGCATGGGAATGGTATCTGTTAATGACCTTAGGGCTCAATTATTTTAACATGTATACATGTGTACAATTTGCAATAAATACATGTGTATGTACATGTATACATTTATTTGTATGTACATTAATCTAACAAAAATGTATCATTATATGTTAAAACACCATTTGCAGTTGTCACGCATGATGAGTGACGAAAATGTTAATATCGCATTCGGGACCTTTGGTTCAAAGAATGCAGATGGGTCTCACCATCAAGATATGTTGGCAAATGTTAGTGTTTTTTAAGTGATATTTAAAAAAAGAAAAATTGTGCACACATGTACATGTATGTATATATAATGATAAAATGTTTTAATAGATTTCGATTCCATCCGATGTTTTTGGGATGGCGGTACATTCTTCTCCCTTGGGAGATGTACCTTCTACTTCCTTACGAGATGAGCGACAACTATGGAAAATTTTTCGCTTTTAAAATTTATGTTCAAGTTATATATATATATATATATATATATATATATATCTTGAGCTATTTTAAATTTTTTGAATTTAGATTCCTATAGAAGATTTATTTAATCCATGGACTCTAGCGATAGAGATAGGAACATCCACACCATTTCAACCATTTGAGCAAGTTGTCTTTAACTTTTATTTTAATATTATTGAAAATAAGTTTATATATGTACATGTGCATTTTAATTTGAAATTTTTTAATATATATATATATATATATTTAACTGTACATGTATATTGTACAGTTTACCGTTGCAGATGTTCCCACGGGGGGCGAATTTGTAGCAGGTGAACAAATGGAGAGTTCCACCTCATGAGGTATTGCATGATTTTTTTATATTTTGTTTTTTACATGAAGTTCTATATATATTCTCACTCATTTTTAAAACATCAAATTTTAATGTTCAAGTACATGTCCATTGTGTACAGGTTTCCCATGCTTCGCATGATAGTGCGCGGATTAACACCGTGATAGGGAAGACGCTACATCCATATCTATTTGATGGACCTGATTTGTAGATTTAATTTCAAGATTTAGATAGTCTTAAATTTAATTTTTTATATATTATCTAGATGCACTGTCATATATATATATATATATATATATAACTTGATACAGTTTGATACTTGTGAGATCTACAATTTTTGGACATATTTTATTATAGTGTTAATATAATTTTTTTTTCTCCAAAAAGTTAAGTTTTGGATGGTTTTAGTACTTTTGACATGTGAATACGAAGTAATGTTGTTATATAATTTGTTTGGTTTTTAAAACTTTTAAGTTTTGAATAATTGAACTACTAGTAATGTTTTGCTTCTATTAATTATTGTTTTGCTTCTGAACTACATTTGGCATGTTATGTAATGATGTGTTATAATTTGTTTTGTTTTTAAAATTTAAGTTTTGTTTTGCTTCTAGACTACATTTGGCATGTTATGTAATGATGTGTTATAATTTGTTTTGTTTTTAAAATTTAAGTTTTGGATGCTTGAAGTACATTTGGCATGTGAAGTAATGTTGTGATCTATAATTTTTTGTTATTTATTAAAAGTTAAGTTTTGGATGGTTTTAGTACTTTTGGCATGTGAATGTGAATTAATGTTGTTATAAAATTTGTTTGGTTTTTAAAACTTTTAAGTTTTGGATAGTTGAACTACTAGTAATGTTGTCATCTATAAATTAATGTTTTGCTTCTAAAATACATTTGGCATGTTATGTAATGATGTGTTATAATTTGTTTTTTTTTTTAAACTTAAGTTTTGGATGCTTGAAGTACATTTGGCATGTGAAGTAATGTTCTGATCTATAATTTTTTGTTAAATTAAAAGTTAAGTTTTGGATGGTTTCAATCTACATTTGGCATGTGATATAATGTTAAATGTTTTTATTGGATAGTTGAACTATAATTGGCATGACATGTGAAGTAATGTTATGTATGATATAATCAGAAAAATTTTAAAAATCATGTTTTGGATGGTTTCAATCTACATTTGGCATGTGATATTTAATGTTAAATGTTTAATGTTTTAATGTTGCACGATATATAATCAAATTTTTTTTAAAACTTTTAAGTTTTGGATGGTTTCAATCTACATTTGGCACATGTGATATAATGTTAAATGTTTCTATTGGATAGTTGAACTATAATTGTCATGTCATGTAAAGTAATGTTGCACGATATATTTAATTAAAAGGTTTTTAAAACTTAAGTTTTGGATGGTTTCAATCTACATTTGGCACATGTGATATAATTTTAAATGTTTTTATTGGATAGTTGAACTACAATTGGATGGCATGTCAAGTAATGTTCTGATATAATCAAAAAGTTTTTAAAACCCAAGTTTTGGATGGTTGAATTACATTAATCATGTGAATTAATGTTGTGATATAATAAAAAAGTTTTAAAACTAATTTTTGGATACCATTTTAATCTACATTTAATGCAAATCCCTTTAATTTTTATTTAATGTTAAATGTTTTAAATGTAAATCCCTTTAATTTTGATTTAATGTTAAATGTTTTAAATGTTTTGATATAATGTTACATGTTTTGATCTAATTTTTTGATGGTTTCAATCTACATTTGGCCTATGGAAGACTCCCATGCGTAGACATCGGATGCGTTGCAGAAGGGGAGGTGGGGGTAGGGGTGGAGGGGGTAGGAGTGCTGGCTCTCGGCCACCTCTTTCAATCCATGACACAGGCTAGCACCCTCCTCCGGCAAGCAGTGTTGCACACTTTCACTTCACCAACGCTATGGTCAGACCTCGAATTACAGCGACCATTTCTGTGTTTTTTGATGAGGAGCCCCAAGATGAAGGTGCCTCTGGTTCCAGGAAGGGGTGGAGAAATTCCACCATCCCAACCCATCAGCCCCAAGACAGCAGCAGCGACAGCTCAGCCCGTGTGGAGAAAAATCTCAAAGATCACTCTGGCTCCTTTTCCTCTTCGGAGAGCTCCTCCTAGCACTCCAAGGGAGTAGCTGATGATCTGGAGGACTACAGTTGTCCAATTGTGGAGGATAATTCTCCTGCACACATCGATAGCTAGCCTAATGTCATGTCCTCTTTAGCTTTTTTGAAATTTGTCATGTTTTGCAATCACTGTGCTTCTGAACACTCTATGTCTGCTGGTTTCCCGATATTGGGCAGTATCTTCTGGGCTGGTTTCCCAGTTACGGGCAGCCCCATTTCTATTTTTTTGATTTAGACCCCCTCTGATTGTTTTGATTTAATAAAAAAGAGTAAAGAAGTAGTTATATGTATTTATCCCTTTAATTTTTATTTAATGTTAAATGTTAAATGTTTTGATCTAAGTTTTCGATAGTTTCAATCTACATTTGGCCTATGGAAGACTCCTATGTGAAGTATTGTTTTGATTTAATCAAAAAGAGTACAAAGAAGTAGTTATATGTAAATCTCTTTAATTTTGATTTAATGTTAAATGTTAAATGTTTTGATCTAAGTTTTGGATGGTTTCAATCTATATTTGGCTTATATGTAAGACTCCCATGTGAATTATTGTTTTGATTTAATCAAAAAGTTTTTAAAATTCAATTTTTGGATGGTTGAAGTACTTTTGGCATCTTAAGATTGCTTTTAATCTCTACATACTCTTATTGGAGTGAAAAAAATTCCAATAGGAAGAAAATAGCTTTTCAATGCAACTAACCATATCAATTGAGCTCTAATTGAAAAAAAAGTAAAGTAGATATATGTATTTATCCCTTTAATTTTGATTGGAAATATAAGAAGTACATATATGTTTGTTGAATTCGGGTCAATGTCATTAATGCACTCAAATAGGTAGCCTTTTTTATTTATAAATTGGTAAATTGATGACATTCAATTAATTGCATTCTAAAACATAGAACATATTTGACCATTGGACAGACAAATTTTGTACTAGACTTTCAATTAGGAATAGAGATGTGGGTCAAAGCCCACCAAAATTCGAAGAAGTGCTCGAAGTCTCTTGTCTGAAAGGAATTTTCATACAAAACTATATTGTCGATGATTTATTTACATTGTGGATAATTTTTATCAAAAAATCCCACAAGAAAAATTGGGCACATTCAGTTCGTGTATATATCCAGTATGTGCAACATTTTTCATCAATGCACATAGAAAAACTACTTTCATTTAATTACATTCTAGAACATATATATTGAGTACGTGAATTATTTTTCATCAATGCACATAGTAAAACTACTTGAACACTTAATTGCATTCTAGAACATGGATATATATATCCAATACATGTAACATTTTTCATCAATGCACATGTATAGAAAATCTGCTTCCAGTTGGTACTAGATCACATCCATGTAGCAAAAAAATTTGTACATGTGCAAACACTTGCACAAATAACATAAGCAGCTCAATTTTCAGCAGAGCACTAGAAGTTCTAAAACATATTTAATCGAAAGAGAATAAATTATTGAGCAGTTCAATCAAAAAATTCCAATGGAATGCCATATTCAATAATCCGTTCATGATCAGATTTTTAAATTTTCCATTTCTTATTTTTCGTTTTTTTCTTTGATTGAACCTCTATCAACTTTATGCGTGCTGCACACACCAAGTGACTATATTGACAACTTATGAAATTAGGTTCATAGTCTTCAAAGTAAAAAAAATCCCCACTTTGATTAGTTTGTCTGAAAAAATAACCTTTCAACATAATAGATCCTATTTCATATTGAAATCCGTGATCATTATAGTTTTCTAATAATTTCATTTTTCGTTCGGTGCAACACATCAAATAATACTTCACATTTTCATCATTTTCAGTAGGTGCAATTACAGAAAAAACATCTCCTGAACAATAAAACAAACTCAACAAAATTATATACATATTTAAATTTATTTCTAGATCTTTAAATCATTAGAAAGCAATTCAAATGTTACCTTCTCTAACAAGATCAGAAACTCAATCACCATCAGATGATATTGCAGTTTCCTCTGATTACATTTCTTCAAAAATTGCAACAGAAATTTTTCCCTTTTTCTTTAGCTCTGTATGTCTCCAATCGTTTACATACATATTATTTTCACAAATGTCATTGGATTTTGTGTTGTCTATGAAAACACGAAAAAAACCAGAATATTTTCTTTTATCCAATGCAAACACATTTATGGACGACTTTTTTTTAATTGAATGCAATTTTCAAGTCCATTTTATTGTTTCAACATCATTTCCAATCGATCTATCTACATCTTCGATCCCAATATGCTAGAAAAACCTTTATATGGAAAATTCAAAGAAGAATGTAAATATGATATCAAAATACAATCAAAGATAATCATTGCATGATAAAATTAGATTTCCAATAAAAATTTAATTGAATGTACCTTCGCACTTCCCTTGATGGGTTAGTCTCATGGCTTAGAGCAATGATGCACCATTGAACAACTTATTTCATGTCCAAAAGTTGGCTTGCAGAGGGGTTCATTTGATATCTTCGAAGTGCTCGTTTTATGCATGCCCCTGCACCATCATGTTCTCCTTTTCCATGGCCAGTCTCGAAGAAATTCGAACAATGTTTAATGCATGTCTTCTTATGAAGACAGGACAACCAAAATAATGATCTTGCAGATTTGAATTGACCTGCGCATCCGTCTGACCATATCCAATGTTCATTGAATGTTATTCCATGATTTTTCAAGGAATCATAATTTTTTCCAAAACAATGTTGTACAAAATATGTATCATGTGTACGATCGTCACTGATATAACAGTGATATTCTTTAATGATATGTTGATTTTCACTCGTTCTTTCTATATGATCGACGTTTTATTCAGCATGTCTATATAGAATATGGACGAGCATGGAGACTTGGTCAGAATGATAGTATTCACTCTTAATTTCTTTTTGTGGAACAAATGTGTAGTTTTCTACAAAATCAATCACTGACAAAATGGTCCCTGGTGGAAAAACTTCACGATATTTTTTGAATTGCAAGTCTTGTCATTGAGCTCCATGGGAATGCTTGGTGTATTTGTAAATTTCCGCCTCAAACTTTCTCAAAAAGTCTATCAGAAAAATTTTGTCTTCTAGTAATTCAATTCTTTTAACACTATTTGCACCTTGAATCAATGTATTGATATATTCATATCTCTTCCATTTCACTTTCATGTTGGACAATGATTGATCATTTATATCAATACGATATTTGTTTTGAAATTTAGTCAAATTTCCACAATCATCGCATTTTTTACCACCAACACATTTATTTTTGTAAAATAGTTCATCGCTTTATCTTTCACATAGAATTTGAGATATGAATTCACGGATAGTGGAAGGAGGAGGTGAATCCTTCCATAATGTTCTACCGAAATCAAGGAATGTGTCATAATATAACTCAAATTCCACATGATAATGGCAACAACAAGTGTCGCGTACAGTGATAGGTTTTACATACCATGGTTTTTGTTGAACAAAAGCACTGAGTGAAACATGAATTTGACAATTCTCTTCTTTGAACTTGTTGAATAACTCTATCTGAGTGGTTTCCAAGAAATATTTGTCATGTTCTTCGTATTTATTTCGTGCTATTCTTCTTCGCATCACATGCCTTGCAGTTGGCGAAACACATGAATTGTTCTTCCAATATTCATATATTATTTTTTTAACATTTTCTCCAAGTCTATATTTGTATGGTTGCCTACAAATAGCTCTCCAACAAGCGAGTTCATCATTTACATTTATTTGCAGCCGAAATTTCTGATGTTTGCGCAAAGTTTTTCATGACGTTCCTAATGCTCGTGCCATAGATGTTACCAAATGATTCTCTTTAGTACTTGATGAAACCACTGCCATATGTATTCCTCTACGTACAATTGAAACATTTTTCTATCTAGAGCTCCTAATTGAATTTATAGCACTACTTATATTTTGTATCACATTTTGTTTCATTTTTTTGATCTTTGGTTGATTTTAAAATACCAAGTAGTGTCGTAGCTTCTTTTAATTTCCTTAATGATAGGATACCTTTCAACATTTGAGCTTGAACTGTCCCCTGCTCCTTTATGAAATATGTTTCAAAAATGCGGTCAGCACGATATCGTATATAATGGTCAGGTTTTTTATCTCCATATGTGTGAGTGTCAAAATTTTCTAACATCTCATCATCGACACTGATTTCATCTGTACATATTCGAATAAATTGTACATAATAAGTTTACATATTCAATAAATAACTAAATTAATAAATATATGTATAATTTCAATAATATGTGCATGTGTTCAATATATATATATATATATATATATATATCTGTGTACATACCTTGTGATTCAGTTTCTTCACTTGAATTTCTTTCAGTATTTTCACCATCTTCAATCATTGGTTCAATATCTCTTTCAATTTCTCTTTCAAAATTTTGTATTTCATCATCAATGTTTTGAGGAATATTTCTCTCTGTTTACATTGCAAAATATTTTTCTTGAGTTAGTTCATCAAATAAAAATTAAGCTTCACATTTTACATTAGGAAAATTTTAAATATATCAATAGATCATAATATTTACATTTACATACCAGCTTCAATTTCTAGTTGAGATTGATTTTCCCCTTCAATATTTGAGAGTGCTTCTATCTTTCTTTTCGAGATTGTCTCGTCTCTTCTCTACGTTCCTCAAAGTCTCTTTTTCGATCATATTTTCTCACACAATTCCTTCGATTTCCCATGATAATAGAGTATGAAGTTCAAAAATTTTCCTTCAAAAATTTAGACAATAATTCAATTAAAAAAAGCATCACAAAAGATTTAATTTAAAAAAAAAATTCATTTTGAAATTTTTGCAAAAAATACATACTCCAATCCAAATCACTTACTTTAAAAAATCCGAGAAAAAAATGTGTTATAAAAATGAAACGAAGCTCAAAAGAGTTACTTCAACTCAAAACACGTACTCCAAAAATTCAAAGTTAAGACCAAATCTATACTTTCAAAAAAATGAAGAACAAAAAACATCCAAAAAAATGTATCACATACCTCCAAGAAATGTCCTTTGAATGTACGTCCAAGAAAATTTCTTAAACCCAAAACAATTCTTTGCAAAATCAGACTGCCTAGAACAAATGTCTTCCAAGAAAAGTCTTTAAACCCAAAACAATTCTTTGCAAAATCAGACTGCCTCCAAGAAATGTCCTTAAAACCAAATCTCCAAGAAAAGTCTTTAAACCCAAACCAAGAACTTTATAAAATTAGACCAAATGTGTGAAATGTGCAAAAATTATGAAAGATTTCACAGCAATTTATATTGCCACGAAATGTCTTTTTGGAGGGGCTCCACAAAATTTTTCGGCCGAAGGAAAAGTAGGCAGAAGTTCAGCGGAAATTTGAAAAAAAGTTCGGCGAAACTTTAAAAAAAAATCGACCGAACTATTAAGATGTGAGACTTAACGACCCATTTGCACAAAAACTAGTTCAACCGAACTTTGTAGAAAATTTCGGCCAAACTAACGCGTCACCAGTTACGCAGATACAAGCTCTGAATATGTTTCTGCAACTTTGGACCGATTAAACTCCACGAAACATTCTGAATTAGCTGTCAAAACCAAGACAACCATTTTCAAAATTGAATCTACTTTCAGGAAATATAACTTTTATGGAATTTCATAAATATTTAATAATTTTAATTAATTTCGTAATAAAATGGGTGCAAACAATTTCTGAGGGTCATTGTGAATCAGTGAAATCAAAATTTTGTATCTCCCAAAATACATTGTAAAAAAAATTGAAAAAATTATGGGACATTACATTGGTTCGTCGTCTCTAATGGGTAGCTTTTAGATATTTAGTTTATAACTTATATGTTAAGAAATTTCTTGCGTCGCGAAACATACTCAAAATATGCAATTTTTTCATATTGCACCAGTTCAAAAAATTCTAGTAATTATGCTATGCCTCCATTGGCTTTGTAAATATGACGAAACCGAAGTAGACTCTGTCTAGATTGTTGTAACACATTTTGTTTTCTCAAAAACACAATTTTTCAAAGAATACAACATTGCGTATTAACATGACTTCTTATGAATCCTTTGATTGTTAAAAAAAACACACTCAACGAAATGCTAAGTTGACATATCAAATGTGCATAAGAAAATTCCAAAAAATAAGTAATAGAAAGCTAACAAAATTTCTGACAACTTTTATTTTTATCACAAAATGAAATTCTAAACAAAAAAATTGTTATAGTTTGCAGAAAGTTGAAGAATCGAAAAAAATGAAAGTTTTTTCTCAAAAAAGGGAAAAAAGTGTAACCCAACTTCACATTTTCACCCTTTCTCAAAAAACTTTCTTTCTATGCTATATGGTTCAACTTTTTCTCTGTAATAAATAAAATTCTTTTTATTAACCTCAGGTTTGGATTTTCCACCTCTGTTCCACTGGTGTTTCCTTATCCTTTTAGAAGTTTAAAATCTATATTTATTTCATTTTTTTTTCTTTTTTTTATATTCACGAACAAGAACTAATTCATAGCTTTGGTTCTGTGCAGGTACTCTTTCCTTCTTACTGGTTTTTCCTACCGCTGATAATCTTCATAATCAAGTCTAACTGTGGGTTTTTCATCTCTAGGTTGGTCCAGTAACCGTCTTTGGCGATTTCTGATATACTATCCCTAAATTGTTTACAAAGAAATTTTACAATTTATCTTATCTGAGACAAAGTTTTGCTAATTATATAATTTAATTATACCTGGGTTGAATATCGACTGTGAAACAATATGGATCTATATTCTTATATTTTCCATAACTTTGACAGACTCCTTTCTTATTTAATGAAGTGATATTTGTATTTCTGTTGTAATACTTTCTTAAAAGTTGTATTCCCTTTCTAGTAATAATTGATGAGTTCCTCCTTGCAATTTATTACTAAAATGTCTCAATACTACTATTACCTTAATCATTTCTACTACAGTCTGTCATTTACTTGAATGTTCTAATTTAATATGAACTATCATGCATATTTATTTTCATTCTATATCAATTTATTTATAGAATTCCTTGGTTGGTAGAGTAATACTAAAACAATAATGTTATTCGGTAATAATTTCTGAGAGTCACCTAAGCTCAGATTTAAACCTTCATTAAGGTTTAGATATTATGAGAGTTGGCACTATTCATATTATTTTCTGTGCAACCATACAGAGACAAACTATATTTATTGTAGACTATTGTGTTAAATGTACAGACCTACTAGTTGACCTACACTTAGCCTTTTTAACTCGTCTTTAAAGATACAACATCTACTTATGCACAGGTTTAATCAAGTTCATTTATACAAGTTTACTTCACCATAAGAAGCATACTAATACTAAAATTCTAATTTAAAATAAATTAACTGGTGCATACCACTTAAGGTAGACTAGTTTCCACCCAGCCTTTCAGCTCTTTCTCCACAACTCCCCCCGAGAAGAGATCTAATCTCCTAGAAAAAGGAACTGGGGACATTACATATTCCCCCTCTAAAGAAAAACACTGTCCTTAGTGTTGCAAAGACAAAATTATAAAATTCACTTTTCAAATAGTGATGGATATTTTTCCTTCATATCTTCCTCTCACTCCGAAGTAGCCTCTTCGGGTGCAAAGTTCCTCCACTGCACTTTCACGCTGGCCACTGTTCTCTTCGGAGCTCAATTTCTTCTCATGCCAAGATGTTAAGTGGCTCCAAACATCTAGCTATATAATTAGCCACATATTTTTTCATACCTGGATAGAACATGTTCTTTCTTAAGGTTGAAATTAATTTCTAATACCTTCGATGTCTTCCATAGGGTTTTTTATGATACTCATCTAAAATTTCACTTTTTAATGAGTTCACATTGGAGATGTATAAATTCTATTTATAAAAAATAACTCCCCTCCGGTTTTGAGTATACCCCGCCATCTCTTGTTTCTGCAATTTTTCCTGAAGTTATTCATAGTTTGGGTCTTGTCTATTACTTCTTGGATCAATTCTTCAATATCAAAGTTTGCACTACTCCCAACACTATTAACACTTTGACAAGCATTTCTGCTTAAAGAATCTTCAATATTATTTTCCTTCCCCATGATATGTTTGATCTCCGTGTGGAACTCACTAAGGAAGGACAACCATCTATCTTGTCTAGCATTTAAATTAGTTTGGGTGAAAAACTACTTCAATATGATGTAGCAGCCATATCTGAGTCATACACCCTATAATTATGTTCATGTTTCTTCAGTTTCCTTGACTCATATGCTATGAATTATTTTCCTTGCTGTAATACTCCTAATCCCTCTCTACAAGCATCTGTACATACTAAAAATTTCTGATTTGGATCAGCAATCTTTAGAATAGGTGTAGTTGTCAGTTTAATTTTTAACTGTTCAAGCTACATTGACTTTTTTCTATCCACATAAACTTCACTCCTTTCCTCTATACAGATGTGATAGGATATGCTAAGGCTGAAAATCTCTCTACAAATCTCCTTTAGTATCCTGAAATTCCCATGATAGATCTTATAGAGGAAACAATAGTAGGTACAGGCCCATCCATTATAGCATTTATCTTTTCTAGGTCCACTCCTAATCCTTTCCTTGAAATTATATGGCCCAAGATTTGAATTTTATTCTTATAAAATTCACATTTTCTAAGGTTAGCATACAACTTATTTTCTCTCAATGTTTGTAAGACAATTTTGAGATGCTTTTTATGTTTAGCTTCATTCTTAGAATATATCAAAATTTTATCAATAAATACTAGAACAAATTTGTCTAAATATTTACTTAAGACAATGTTCATTAAACACATAAAGGTAGCAGGTGCATTAGTCAACCCAAAAGTTAGAATTACAAACTCATAGTCTTAGTATCTTGTTCTGAATGCATGTTTACTTATGACTTCATATTTAATTCTTAGTTGTTGATAGACTATCCTTAAATGAATTTTTGAAAAAACTATAGCTCCTCTCACTTGATCAAATAGATCATCTATCCTAGGTAGAGGATATCTATTATTGGTTGTCAGTTCATTAAGTTGTCAATAGTCTATGCACATTCTGAATGTACCATATTTCTTTCTGACAAATGATACTGGTGCTCCCTAGGGGGATACACTTGGTCTTATATAGCCTTTATCCAGCAACTCTTGTAGTTGCAGTTTTAACTCCATAAATTCTAGGGTACTCATTATGTATGGGGCTCTAGAGACTGGGGTGGATCTTGGTACTAACTCAATTGAGAAATCAATTTCTTTTTTAGGCGGAAGATGAGGAATTTCATCTGGAAACACATCCTTAAACTCTTGGATGACTGGTAAGTTTTCTACAAGCTCATTTTCAGTTTGCTGTCGCAATTCTTCCGCATGTAAAACATACACTTAGCAACTTTTTATTGTTGTTATTTTACATTGAAGTGTTGAAATTTGTGTCACTAATATTGGTTTGGGTTTCCCTTTCACTATCACCGGTTTTCCCTCGCCATCTATACAGTGTATTGTTTTGTCTAAAAAATTTAACATAGCTTTGTGTTTTTCTAACTAGTCCATTCCTACCAACATATCATAGGAACCTAGAGGTAAAATATTCAAATTCGGTTCAGTTTCATACCCATTTAAATTTATAGCTATCTTTGGTAACTTATGGGTCACTTTTCTTTTTGTTATTTTAGCTAAATGAACTAACCATGCTTGACGAAATTTTTTTGACTTCAAATTGCATTTTTCCACAATTTGAGGACTTATATAACTTAAATTTTCATATGGATCTATCAAAACAGAAACAGGTTGTTCAACAATCATACCTTATATTTCGACCATAGTGGATTGGTGTTCATCTTGATGAACATCCAGGGCAACACTGATTTTGGGGATGTTTCTTGCCACGTCATTTACAGTAGTTACCTCTCTCAGCACTTCTATGTTCTGAATAGTTCTATGCAGACAATCTCTCAGCAGATGAGGTTCTCCAAAACCCCAACACTTTAGAGGTTTCCTTGTTTTAACAGTTACTTCTCTCTTAACATCTATTTTTTTAGATCCTATTTGTCACCGGGGAGGGTAATTTTCTCTCATTTTGGTAAACTTCTTCCTTTGGTGATTTCTCCCAAAGTTCTTTAAGTATGCTGGTTTTGTTCTTTTTCCACTATCATCACCCTTTTCTTTGTTCTATTAGTTTTTCGCTTGTTTGTTTTTGTCTTTGAACTGTTGATAACATAGTCTTGCTTTGCGCACAACCTCATCCATTTTCTTGAGATTATTGAATTCTATCCTCTCCTTGTAGATAGTAGATAGGAAGTTTAAAAATCATTGTACCTTCTCCTTCTCTTCTCTTATATAAGGTACATAGCAGAGTAGGTTGGTAAATTTGGTAAAAAACTCATCAATGGTAAGTTATCCCAACCTAATCTCATGAAACTCTTTGGCGTTATCATCATAATATCATTCATTTAGATATCTATGTTTAAATTTAATTTGGAAATCTTCCCAAGTGATAGTTTTCTCATCTATCACAAGCACCATTTTGGTCTCCTCCCACCACAAGGTAGTGTTTCCTTCTAATTTGTAAATAGCCAACCTAGATCTCAAGTTACTTTCATACTCATAAACTTGAAATTAATTTACCATGTTTGGAAGCCAAGCTTCTACATCTTACTCCTCTCCATCGAAGGAGGGAGGCTTGATTTTTCAGAATTCACCCTGTAATTCCTTGTTCCTTCTACACTATTGTCTAAAGGATTCATCTTCCTCAAACTCTTTTGAGTGGTTTGTAGTTCCCTTTCTCTTTTACCCAGAACCTTCACCTTCGTGACAATTCCAGGAGGTCAACTCTCTGATTAACCTTTCTTGCTCTTCACTCGCTAGTGATAGCCTTTCATCGTGTTTTTCAGTTGCATCATTTCTCTTTGCATCTGATGCATCATAGCCATCAATGGATCATTAGGATATCATGGATTTTCTGCACCACCCAGATCTACATACGGCTCATACCCTTCACTCGTAGTGTCAGTTGTATGGTCCTGCACTAATTCATTGTACACAAAAGTAAACATTAGTGAAAATTTATCTCAACAAACAATTTACAACAACATAATTTTTTTCTGGTGTGAGCATACATTTTGGCCCAGTGCCTTAACATGGGCTCTGATACCATTTGTAACATCTCCATTTCATCAATTTTTTTTCCTACTTATAGAACTAATACTAATCACACCTCATGAAATGATTATTGTTCATCACATCCTAACATATATCCTCTACTAACATTTTACTAGGTTGTACTTTTAATATTTCATAGCTTTGAACATATATTCAATATAATAAAATTCCAAGTATACAATGTCTATGAGACCATATGTCTTTTGAAACTATCCCATTTCATTTTACATGTAAAATCTTTACGTAATAGTTAAATTTCAGCCCTTAACTGTTAATACAATTTCTCTTCCCATGTTAACTTCTTATACCTCTTCTAAGCCGAATTTCTCCCCAACCATATACACATCGATTTAACTTTACTTTAAAAGTTATAACCCCTCTCTACTCTCTCACACATATAATTCATCATAATGGGAATTAATTTGGTTTTGGCTCCTTTATAAAGGTTATTAGTTATTATATAGATTGAGAACCTGTATACAAAACCCTAATCATGAATTCACATTTTTTTTGTATGAGTTCATATTTTCATTTTAATTTAACCACCAAATCTTTGATCGAATTTACACATAATTCCAACGAGGCACATATGAAACCATGTTCGCATTGCCACATGCATTTTAATAAGATTCGATTTTTAATTTATCACTCCTTACCCAATATGATAAATCATATTCTATAGACTCCACGTCACTATACTTCAACACGTCAAGGGTGTTTGCATTTACTACGGTTTAATGTAATTCATTCCCAAATCCAATTTCACCAATTGCTAGTACGCAATATTCCTCAGGATGGTTTGTCAATTAATTAACAGTACTGCATCACATGGCTTGCCAAAGGTTGGATGGAACCCATCAATCCGCGAGATTTTTTCTTGCTCCAGATTGCCTACACCTGGATGGTTGGGATTTTCTTGGAAATTGGTTTAGATTTCCATTTATTCACTTCCATTTATTTACTCCCTCTGTTTCAAATTTCTATTCAGATCTACCCTTGTATTCTTCTTCATAGGTATGAAACTCCATGATTTTCACAAAGAAGGAGTGAGTTGGATTGTGTTTAACCCATTCAGGATTACATCACTATTTTTTTCAATTCGTCATTCAACTCACAGTTTAACTGAGAAATTTAATTTTTTTCGCTGATCATTTGAGGGTTCATTCGTGCTTCGTCGTCGAGAATGAGCTGGTCACCTACCTCTCGCTTCCCAGATAAGACATTGTTCTAATTTATGTTTATGCCTCCTATGTGTTTATAATTCTATTTTTCTTTCTGCTTCACTTTTTCTCACTATATAGATTTTTGGCTTGGTTGTTTCAGTTTTCCAAGAGGTATATACCTCTACCCACAGTTTTCTACAGAGAATCTGGTTCCATCATTCTTGTATAATCAGCTTTCAATCTTATTTTTAATTCCTATTTGGTATGTAATGTAAATGGTTACTATGTGTTATACTTCCAACAAGCGATTTTGATCGAACCAATGTTATAAAGATGGAACCCTCCCAATCTCATAGCACTATTCTCGGTGGATTTAGGTTGTATGGTGGTTTGCAAAAACCACAACTGCAACCCGTAAGGTCGTCTCACAAACTTTCATTAAGATCTCTGTATATATCTTTCATTACTCCATAAATTTTACTCCTTTGGGTTTTACTAATTTTAATTGGGAAAGGCTATATTATTAATTAGAACCAATTTCATGTTTCGGTTAAAGCTGAGAAATGTTTATAATACATTTTCTATATGGATGTGGGTGAACTAGAGCATAAGACTCTTTACGTCAGCCATTCCAAACTGCAAGTACCTTGTGACCATACCTACTCCTACAGGTATTCAGCCCCCTAGTTGTCATGCTCTCTCTATCATTTTCAAACATGTACTTTTTGGCTGCCCTCGCGTAGTTCATGGCCATGTTTAAATATCTATAGTACAGTTTTTAAGTTTATTTTGAACACACGGTCCCATTTTACCAGACTATCGAAATGGGGTCATTATACTATACTTACGATCTTAGATCCTTACACAATATTCCCATATAGGTATATGGTATATTTTTAATATACTTTTGTATATCCTGTGTAATGATAATAATATTGTATTTTGGAGCTTTCAATTTAAGCCAATTTCTTAAATAGATTTTGACATTGATTTTATTTTTCTTTGTTCACCCAATTATTTATCCCTTTAATTCTTGGGAGTCGATACATGAATTACCACTCCTTACAGGTTTGTTTCCTCTTGGCACCATTCGAGATATTTAAGATAATAATTTTCTGAAATTAAACTTCTTTCTTTCTTCTTATGATATATGATTCACCTTGTTCTTTGTAATAAATAAAAATATTTTTTTTAACTTCAGATTTGGATTTTCCACCTCTGTCCCTCAAGTGTTTCCTTATTCTTTTATAAGTTTAAAATATATATTTACTTCGTTTATATATATATATATATATATATATATATATATATATATATATATATTCATGGGCCATAACTAATTCATAGCTTTGGTTCTATGCAGGTACTCTTTCCTTCTTACTGGTTTTGCCTACTACTGATAATCTTTAATAATCAATCATAACGGTGGCTCTTTCCTCTCCGGGTTGGTCCGGTAACCCACTTTGGGTATTTCTGATATACTATCTTTTCATAGCTTACAGAGATATTGTACATTTTATCTTATCTGGGACAAAGTTTACCTAATTGTATAATTTAATTATACCTAGGTTGAATATGAACTCTGAAACAATATCGATCTATATTCTTATATTTTCCATAACTCTGTAATATATTTTATAAACTCCTTGCTTCTTTAATGAGGTTTTATTTGTATTTCTGATGTAATACTTTTCTTCAAAGTTGTATTTCAGTTCTAGTAATAATTGATGATTTCCTCCTTGCAATTTATTACTGAAATGTCTCAATACCAGTATTACCTTAATCAGTTCTACAACAGTCTATCATTTACTTGAATTTTCAAATTTAATATGAACTATCATGCATATTTATTTTCATTCTATACTAATTTATTTATAGAATTGTGTGATTCGTAGACTAATACAAAAAGAATAATATTATTTAGTAATAATTTCTAAGAATCACCTAACCTCAGATTTAAACCTTCATTAAGGTTTAGATATTCTGAGAGTTTCTACTCTTTAGATTATTGTATGTGCAACTATACAGATACAAACTATATTTATTGTAGACTACTCTGTTAAATGTACAAACCTACGAATGGACTTACACTTAGCATTTTTAACTTGTTTTTAAATATACAACATCTACTCATGCACAGGTTTAATCAAGTTCATTTATAAATGTTTACTTCACCATAATAAGCATAATAATACTAAAATCCTAAGTTAAAATAAATTCACTCGTGCATACCCCTTAATGTAGACTAGTTTCCACCCAACCTTTGAGCTCTTTCTCCATAACTCCCCCCGAGAAGAGATCCAATCTTCCAGTAATAGACAACCTCTTGTCTATCCTAAATCTGCTTATTTAAGTCTACTTTTCCATCATCTTGTTTCATTAACTACGTCCCGCTAATCAGGATGTTTTTTTCCTTTTTTCCTAGGCTTTCCTTTTATTTTTTCCACAAATGTACTTTAAAACTAGATTTTCCTCTTTCTAGTTTTTGCACAATTAATTCCATTTTTATTTTATTAACTTAAAATAATAAAATAAATCCACCATAATTTTTTTACTTTGGGGCCCACTTTACCCTTTAGGCCTGTTCAAATGTCTAATAATAGCAGAGGAACTGGGGACATTACACATAGAAAATAATTTTTATTGTAAAAATAGAATTCAAATTTAGGGCTTCTATGTGAAATAACCCTACAAATTGAAAAGATGAATTTCCTATGAACTTGATAAGACAAGGTTAACCTTTTGTAGTCTAATTTCACTCCGTCTAGAAAAATTTGTTGTGAATACTTCCAATTATTGAATGAGGGTAAAGGAATTGAATCAATGAATGAAGGCATATATTTGTGTGAGTGAAATTGTAGATACATGAACAAAAAATTAATGTGTTGAAAACTAATTTAAATGGGAATTTAAATCGTAGCTATGCTAGTAGTGTTGATATCATGATGTGAAGGCCTATAAGGGAATAGTTGAGGTCTCAAAATGAGAATGATCTCATTAAGGAGGATTACCATGTTGAAGATAGAAAATCTTGTGAAGTTGTCGGTTTTAATTTTTATTTTTTCAGAAATGATTCAACACCATCATGGAATGTTAATAATGTCTACACTCAAAAAATAATTTTTGATCAACGTTTCATCAAATTATTAAGGGGGGAATCATTGGAGTAGAAATTTTACTTGAAGGAAATCACATCGAATCTTAAAGAAGACACATCAATGAAGAGTTCTTGTGGAATCTCCCATTTGAATGTGTTGAAGGTTTAACATTGATTCAAAGATTGGAATTGATACCATCATTGGAAGAAGGAATATTTTCATAAAAAAAAAGTGCAGTCAAAAGTTTGAAATCAAGGTTGAAAAGATCATAAAAAGAGAAAGATTAGGTTTGTGGCAAAAAATATCGATTTTTTGGAATATTCTATGTTGAATCTTAACCAAGGTGTGCTCAAGCCCTATTTGGAAATCACTATTGTAGCTTCTCCTAACAATTTAAATAACTATCATATCTTGTAGACATATGCAAGGCTACCATAAAGGAGTTTAGTTGGGGTTAGATAATATGGAATCATGGAAAATTCTGCTAAGCTTATAACAATGTCTTCAAATCTAGGTAACCGCTATGGCCTGTGAATCCCATTGGGGATCATACTTCGCTCATTTCTCTCAGAATTTAAAAAAAAAAAAGAATTTACAGTCCAATTAGATAAATGGAGAGGCAAGTTACCACCAAGGTTCCAAAATGACAAGTTATGGTGATTTATTTATTGTGCCTTCTCTTTATAATACTTGTGAGTTATACTATGATATGCAAATATTTTTTGACGAGGTGAGATGATAGTGAATGATGGTGTGCCGCGTAATTATGCATGCAAGGAGTAAATTTAATAGAGAATTGAAGACATAGTAAATTTGGATTTTCCTATATTAGGAATCCTCCCCAAAGCCCACTTTTTGTTGTTCATCCACCTCTATTGGGGAGAAATAGATATTATTATTTTTATTTTTATTATTAAAATGAGTTAGTATATACGTTAAACATATATAGATTTTTATAAAACATGTAAAAAAAAATTTAACCATGAAGATTCACCCCACTTTGTTATGGATATTATTAGTGTATAAATAGCTTTATTACAATACCATAGACCACATTCCCAAAAAACTATAACTATATGTCATATGACACTTTTATAATTAATAAATTTAATTACGAGGGCAAAAAAAACAACTAATTTGGTAGTGTATGTTATTCAAAATATTTTAGAATCTTCTATGTATTTTAAATCAAAACCATCCGAACCATCCGTCTCATAATTATAGATAAACAAATTAAAATTAAAGAATCCTATTTTAAAATAAATATGCCTATTACATAATTAGTTATAAGTAAACACACTTTTTGGCACATTGAAATTTGAAGCATATTATGGTTACTTGTTCTCTCTACAATGAAAAAAATAATATTGGTAACATAATTTTCATTTAAAATTGATAGGTATTTTTATATTAGAATTTAATTATTAAATAGCTTATTTATATATTTAAGTTTTAAAAGTTGATAATATTTTCTTGGTATATTTTCATTATATTAATCCATGTTTCTTATGACTAATTAAACATTCATAATATAAGGACTAGGATTTAAGAATATTTTGAACTATTTAAATAGATTTTGTTCAATTAGATTTATCTTATGTTATAATGAAAGGATATTTGGCTAGTTGATAGTAGTGAATTAGCAATTATTATTGGACTTTTGGATGATTGATGACATTGTTTATGTGTTTATATTTGAAAATTATATATATATATATATATATATATATATATATATATATATATATATATGTATATGTATATGAGAGGAAATTTCAATTAAAAAATTCCATCTAGAAGTTTTAGGAAATTAATAAAAAAATGTCATATAAACAATATTAAATTACACAAATAAATTTGATGTTTATGAAAATAGTCATACATATATTTTAAATGTAAATTCAGAATTAATAAAATTTAATTAAAAAATAGAATTAGAAATATAATAAAACTATGTATATATATGTGTGGTGACAATAAAAGCACATTTAAGCTTATGATTTACACCTTTATAAAAATATTCTTAATATTATAAATTTTATAAAGTAAGATCTTTATTTTACTTTTAATATTTAATATAATTTTCGGTCACTTGGGCATCATTCTGGTTTAAAATAGTTAAATTACATTATAAAAAAAATTTCATATCTCGAATCACAATTATATCTCTTTTAAATTTTAAAAGATTTCGATTGCCTTATACATTATGATATGGAAAATTATTAGAATAGATAATTTTATTTTAGTTTTATTTTTATTTATTTTCTTATAATAATGAAAATGTAATACATAATTATTAAAATAAATAATTTTACCACATCTTTTTAAAGCCACGAATTAAAATCGTAAGCAATATGATATGTTAATCTAATAACATATTCATACCTATAATTGTAATGATAATTTACCTTTAATATTATAACCCTGCATTATCAAAAGACAAAAGCTATATATAACAACTTGTATACTATATATATTATTATATATTTAATTTTAATTTAAAATATATTAATTATTGTTTAAAAATTGTAAAAGTGTACCAGAAATATATGAAATTCTATATTTTCTAAATTTTTAATTAAATTTTAAATCATAATAATATATATAAATTTGACTCTCGTTAGTTTGTTATTAGGGAAACTATACTAGTGTCCAAATACTGTCTTATGTCTTTTTGTTTTGCAGGTCTTTTTATATTGCATGACACAGGTAATTGATGATTATCTAATGAATTTTCTAGTTAGCAATTAAATGGTAAGAAGTAGCAAGTAGGTTTGGAAAAATTGCAATGCAAGCATATTGAAGCAATATGTGGAGAGACTAACTTTTATGTTTGAATCAGAATTTCAGTTTAACAATGTAATAGTGAGAAGTAGAGAAATGAGAAATACATTGTGGTAAAGCCCTTACACACTAGTAGAGTGGTGAAACTGAAGAGAATGGAGGAAGATCGCATGTCAAGAAGTGTCATGTGCAGAAACCTAGAGTAATAAGAGGGAAGACCACGAGAATACTAAGAGACCAGAATTGACGAGGTATTGTGTAATAGGAGGAAAGACCTCTTATGCAGTGGTTACATGCAACTCTTAGTGGGCATGAAGGAGCTCATAGAAAACCAAGTTAAGGTAGATATGGATAGTTATGTAAATTTTTCGGAGGAAGGAAGCCACAGTAAGATGAGCGATGAAGAAGGGAATAAAGATATTAGTTGAAGGAATGACTCAGAGTGATAGAGAAGTCGTTATAGAACAAAATTGTAGAAGATTTGAGGCAAGGGATTAGAATAAGGAAGAAGATGAGGTGGCTTATTATAAAATTTGTATGCAAGAAAGTTTACAATTTAGAGAATGCATATTTTTATTAGGACAGAGAGAAATCTCGAAAGAACCATTTAAAAAGAGGAAGCTATTCACTTTTGTGAACCATAACAAGGACAAATGCTTGGAGAAGATTTTAGATGAACATGAGGAGATAATGCCAAAAAAATAAAATGAGATAAAATAGACTGTTGTGCTCAAAAATTCCCAATATAGTTGTTTTGAGGATTATGTATTTTTTTTTATAGATATTGGTTTTATATATAATAAGAAATTACTAGATTTGAAGTGGAATTGCTACTCATCACAAAGCAACGCCCCAATGTTGGACCATAAGAATGATCTAACCAAGAACCAAGAGAATTGTACAAAGCTTTAAATTCCCCAAAGATAACTCCCATCCTAAATCCCTCCTCATGAAATTTGAAATTATGACACAATGAACAATAAACATGACACAATCATGAAATTTCAACTTATAACACATTGGAAAATAAACATAACACAATCCGTTGATCTATACTTCATAAGTTTTTATGTCTTTTAATTAATTAAAATTAATTACTAAATCTATAAAAAAAATAGTCACACATTTACATGTATTTTATGAAAATTTTCAAATTAAAAAACCATAATTCAATACATGTGTTACCATTTGAATACCTAAAAGTAAATTATTATTGCGAATATCCAGAACCTAGAGCATGTTTACTCTTTGTAGTTGTATATTAATTAAAAAACATTCCTTTAATTGTAGAAAAATGCAACTTGTATTCATTTAATTTCTTACACCAAGTTCTCTTTATTTATGAATATGTAAGTTATATGATTTGTGTGCTTGGTTTTTATGCTTTTAATCATTTAATTTCTGACACCGACTTCTATTTATTTATGAATATGGAAATTATATTATTTTTGTACTCGGTTTTTGTGCCTTTAAATATCAGGATGCATTTTATATAATGCTGGTCCTCAACTCAGGTCCGCTGGTGGAAGACTCACTAATATGATATTATGGAGATATGGCCTGTACAAATCTCAAAAAAAAAATAGAAAACTGTATTTCCTGCGTACCCCGTCCAATAGCTGTCATTATTGGTCAGGAACGCCCCAACGGTTTAGAGCGGACATGTTAACACATAACCGAAGTGGCAGATACCACACTCTGCAGAATTCTGTAGTATAGACCCCTCCTTTTCATAGGAAAACTTAAGCTATAGATTCAATTCAATAGGATGTGTGTTTTTACATCAGATTGATTCAATCAATTCATTTTTTTTTGCTGAGTGATATGAAATATTTGCCCATAAAACTTTTAAGATGAAAAAAAATTGCTTTTTAAAAGTATGGTTCAATTTAGAATTAACAATTTCAAAACCTTATTTATTTATTTTCAACTGAAAAATCTTGCCTGAACAACTCACATGAATATATAGTTCTGCCTAAGATTGAACTACTAAACTTATGAGAGTAAACTTTCGCAGCTAAACATTAATCATTTTTTTGGTTAAAAGCAAATAATTTTCAATCTAAAACTTTCCATGTGGAAAATTATGCATTCCATGAGAGGAAAACATTAATATATGAGGCACCTGAAAAGATGACAAAGGAAGTAGGGTTCTATCGCTTATATACTTTCACTTTAACAATTTTCCGTGTTTATTATATTTAGGTTTTAAAATTTTTATTTTTTTCTCAAAAGGCCTAGAACTAAAGGTTCTGTAACATGTTTAACTATGTTTATATTTATCCAATGTTTATTATAATTGAGTTTTGTAATTTTAAGGTTTCTTTACCAGTGTTGTGTAATCTTGTAATCCTGAAATGCAGTGGAGTGGATGATTTCAAACTACTACTCTTTACACTCCTATATTTCATTCACTTCTATATCAATGAAATATATGTTCATATACTCGACAAATTTTGATAAAATCAAAATTTATTTTTTAGTGATATCGAATCGATGAAATATATGTTCATGTACTCCACAAACATTGATAAAATCAAAATTTATTTCTTAATGATATCGAATGGGAGTTCGAATTTGTATATAGAAACCATTAAGGCACCAAACTATATTATGGCAATCTGCAGAAACAAATGTTTGGCAATTTTTTGTAATGATATCGAATTGGAGTCCGATTTTTTATATATAGAGATCGTAATCATGGTGAACACACATTTATATTATGGCAGTCATACACGCACATAGTAAGAGAAACGAAACATCAAAAGTTTTATAGCATTCACGGACACATCTTGTCAAATTAAGAAATGGCAGAGTCGTTATTGTTTATGACCAGAATTGCTCCCATAAGCTCACAGGATCTGGATCATCTAAAGCAGGCAGAATGGGAAGATCTTGATTGTCTAGAAGTGACGCGTTGTCAGAATTGGAAGATCCTCCTCTAATCACGAGGGTAAGGAGGTTGGCGTGTTGCAGACGAATGTTGGCCAGCTCTGCTTGTGTAGAAGCCAATTGCAATTGTAGGTCTACAATGTTTTTCATGAGATCGTTGATTACTCCGACACAGCCATGCACGGGAGCTCGAAATCGTTGTCGTGCTTCGTACACCAGGCTGCTCACTGCATCACCTCTCTGTTATTGAGGGAGGGCCTGTAACATATTACGTTAGATCAAATTTACACGAGGTCATATTCATATTCATATTACATTCGGTCACATTATATTTTAAAATTTATTATTCAAAGATAATAGATGTTAAAGAATAGGTCTTTAATAATATTATTAGGATTTGGTTTATTTTTCGAATTAATTAATGTGATTTGTCATTTATTTGGTAAAATAGATAGATTTCTTCATCTTTATACTGAAAATAAATCACATTAGTTGCTTTGAAATAGATAAATCACATTAAACAAATCCTAATAATATCATTAATCAATAATACCATTAATAAAAATAATACCATTATTAAAAAAACATACTTTTTAGCATCACAAAAATCCAAAAATCTAAGATGTAACAAAATTAACAGATATTTTTACAACATAAAATACAAACCTGTAATAATTTGACAACATTGCCATTTCCAAATACCCTATGTACATACAAAAACTTCTGGAGATCGTTCTGCGGGAAATAAGGCGCAAGCACGCATTTCTCTGACCATTTCTTCCTGTAGAACTTGCAACCAGCGCTGGGAGATATCGACCACTTCTTTGCCTTCGAGCCAGTGACGTCGTTCATTTGCAAAACAATTAAACCACGCATTTCTCGGCATTTTTTTTTCTCTATGAACCACATTACAAATAATTATCAGAAGTGCTTACCTTTTCGTTACAGTATGGTGCGTAATTTAGAGATATTAGAAGAAAATTTTAACTCGATTTTGAAACAGAACTCGAGGGACGTCCTGGTCATATAGCCAAGTGAAAAGCGTGGTTGAGGTAAGCACAATGAGGTGGAGGGAGAAAGATTTGGTTGCGAAGTCCTCCGTAGACCTGAGAAAGGATTTTGTGACATGACACGCTAAGCAATCTCAGCCATCTAATCCATACAGTAAAACATAGAATAAGATGTGAAGCAATATAAATTCTAAAATCAACCACGGGTAAACTATTTAAATTATAAAATCAACTTTATAATGTTACTGAAATTATAAAATCAACCACATATGATTTAAGTGATAAAATAAAATCAACTTTATACGTGAAGTGCAATGCTAAGTAAATAATTCATGAATAAACCTTGAATAAATTATCTAAACTATAAAATCAACTTTATATCTTATACGGTCGGTGCTACCTTTAGTACGAACCATTTAATTTCTATATTATTAAATTAATATTAGTATTATTTCATTACTCTTATTATTGTACCTGCCGATTAGGTTTTACTTGATAGGACATTAATTTAGCTTTGTTTCAAAAAAAATTGTTTTTGCCATAGTTCGAGTTTAGTAATTTTTATTATTTATTTATTTGTATTATTTAAAATTATTTTTTTGATATTCTATTGGTTTAAAATTTTAAGATGTTATTGCAAACTGTATTGTATTTTGGGTTGTTCATTTATCAAGCAGCCACCATTCTTGTTACTAACCTCAGATTTTTCTTGCCACGTTGCTACTAATCGTCCTGCAATGCCGTCATTTCTACATCGCCGTCCTTTATATGATTGTCTTTGTACAATTAAAAATACATATGTCATGTCATTTATAAATATACATCTATCCACTACTCTAAAAGCATTTCGTTTAATTTAGTCTTAGCATGTCATTAAATCAATTAATATGGAGCCCACGCATTCAATGCTTAACATTAACATTTTCAAAATTGACATTTACCATTGAAACCAACACCTGATCTTTTGGCTACATAATCAAAGTTTGATGAATGATTTTAAATGGAATAAATGTTGGGCCATACCTCATTAATTTCCGTGCAACTTAACTAGCGATCGCCCTTGGATCTCATACTCTTGAGATCGATGAGTTAAAAGAAATTTTAACATATTTTGAACATATTAGAAAAATTTTATACTTAGAAATATGTTAAAATGAATAGTAAATCGCAATCGGAAATTCGGAAAAGTTCTTTTAAAGAGTTCTTATTGCTTTGAGAAGTTCCGATGCGATCGCGCTCAATCGCAATCGCATTTCGGAATAATATTAAGTATTGCACTTTTTCTATTTATAACAATGCGATGCGATTTATCGCAATCGTGTCTCGGGAAAAAGATTAAACACTGCATTCCTCTCATTGCAAAATTCCAATGCGATTGCGCTCAATTGCAATTGCATTTTCGGAGATAGATTATAGCAATCCACTTGATTTTAAATCTCCGATGCGATCATCGCAATTGAAAAATCGACATGAATCATATGCGATCATCGCAATCGGAAAATCGGCATGAATCATATTCTATTTATCTTGCGCACAATTGAAGACTTGAGATGTGATTTTTATTTTGCCTTTATATTTATTCATTGCATCGCAAAAGATCAAAAGTGAATTTTAACATTTATTTCAAGGATTCCCCGATCTCCGATTGTACGACAATATTAATTCAAAAATTGACTCCTCCAGTAAATGCAGAGCCTTATTTTAGAGCTCTATGAGAGAGTTCCATCCACAAAGTTAGTCACAAGGATTCAACTATTCCCATACAGAAATTGATTCGACCAATGCACATGTAAAACTGGACAAATTCATTCATATATAAAATCTTGAGTTTACTTACAAAGCTTTGGCCCGATATTCATTTATAGTAATGAGTTAGAATGTTAAATTTAAGTTGTAAACATTTTGAGAGTATGGAATCTATTTATGTATGTCAACTATTACACAACCTTATCTTCGCGCGATGACAAACATTATAACTAAATGTTAATAAAACTTAAACCATTGCAAAACATCCACCCCCGACTTCAAACCTGTTTAAACCGAAATGCAATAACACATTTCGCGTTACAAATGAAAGGTCGTGACGTCACCTTATGGACGCGCGATGGAATATACAATCGCTTGGATAAAAAAATATCGGGTCCGAAAAATGTCTTTATGTACGGGGGTGTTGTGTTGTACAACAACCCTCCCCATTTTTAAATTTTTAGAATAAATCGCATTTAAAAATAGGTCCCCTTTTTATATCTTTTCCATAAATAAAAAGATGTATATCACATTTTATTCACAAAGTTTACAAGTTTTAAAAACTTTCTGATCCGATGAGTTAAAAGAACTTTTAACATATTTTGAACATATTAGAAAATTTTTATACTTAGAAATATGTTAAAATGAATAGTAAATCACAATTGGAAATTTAGAAAAGTTATTTTAAAGAGTTGTTATTGCTTTGAGAAGTTCTGATGCGATCGCGCTCAATCGCAATCTCATTTCGGAATAATATTAAGTATTGAATTTTTTCTATTTATAACAATGCGATGCGATTTATTGCAATCGCGTCTTGGAAAAAAAATTAAACATTGCATTCCTCTCATTGCAAAATTCTGATGTGATTGCGCTTCCGATCCGATGAGTTAAAAGACCTTTTAACATATTTTGAACATATTAGAAAAATTTTATACTTTGAAATATGTTAAAATGAATAGTAAATCGCAATTGGAAATTCATAAAAGTTCTTTTAAAGAGTTGTTATTTCTTTGAGAAGTTCTGATGCGATCGTGTTCAATCGCAATTGCATTTCGGAATAATATTAAGTATTGCACTTTTTCTATTTATAACAATTCGATATGATTTATCGAAATCGCGTCTCGGGAAAAATATTAAACATTGCATTCCTCTCATTGCAAAATTCCGATGTGATTGCGCTCAATCGCAATCGCATTTTCAAAGATAGATCATAACAGTTCAATTCATTTTAAATCTCCGATGCGATCGAGATTTGGTAAAAACGTTTTCACTCAAACAAATTGCGATGCGATCATCGCAATCAGAAAATCGGCATGAATCATATTCTATTTATCTTGCGCACCATTGAAGACTTGCGATGCGATTGTTATTTTTCCTTTATATTTATTCATCACATTGCAAAAGATAAAAAGTGAATTTTAACATTTATTACAAGGATTCGCCGATCTCCGATTGCACGACAATATTAATTCAAAATCAGATGGAGGATCATGGGTTATTTTTTCTCAATACGTGAATGTGACCCCTTGGAGAGCAGTTATGTTGAATATATGGGGAGATTAAATGGTAATTAAAATCTTTGTAGCTGTTTTCATTTTTGTGTTTTATTTCGGCTGAAAGCATTCATTTGAATTGCAGAACAAAAATTTGAATCCTTTCATTCGCAGAACCAGAGAGAGTTTACCCGACTCTAAAATGTCAAAGAGAAGCAGAAAACCTAAAGCTGCTTTTGTTGCAAATGCTCCTGTGCTAAACATGCCGCCAAATGAAAAATCGGCGAAGCTCAAGCTAGTCACAGACACCTCCTATCAAGGACTGGGGAAGATGACATGGGAGAATGTATACACATTGCTTGAAAAAGAGAAACCTAGGGTTATTGTGCCCAAAGCAACTGTTCCTAATGAAGAATATTCAGACTCTGACTCTAAAACTCGACTTAGTGCATTGGAAAATTCATTTTTACACCGAGTTCCTGCCTGGGCGAATATTTTTCTGTACTATGATGTTATCAGATGGGTCATTGACAATGTGACCATTCAAAACAGGACTTTTGTTTTTTCTTCTGGATCAGTGTTTGGGTCATTCAGGGTAGAAGATATTAAAGAAATTTACAAACTTCCCAATCCACAAAAGATTTACAACAAAGAATTCCTTAAGGAATATGCTGCACAATATCCAAACCTGGCAGAGCCAATCAAAGAATTGAGAAATAACCCTAAGAAACATAAGAAAGAGGCATCAGGTATGTACTCTGTGGAGTTTCTCTCACCTCCATATTGTTATGCCGCAGCAATGATGTGTAGGTTGTTTGGAAACGACAACTCTGCTAGATTTTCTATTCAAATGGTCTCGTTAATTCATTCTACTGTTAATTCTGAAACTATGGATTGGGCTGTCATTTTGTCGAATAAGATAGCTAATCAAATTCTAGAGTATATAAAAGATAAGAATTCAAGGAATTCTTCCCCTTTCCATTTTTGTGCTTATATTTTGGATGCCCTCTATTTCAATTTTGAGTTCCCCATGTTAGGTTAGAAATGGACTCCAAAAGAACCTATTCCTATTAATGTGTATCATAATTTCTTATGGAAAGAACATTTCAAACTTCATGTTTACAAAGTCTACCATGGTTTTCTAAATCCAATCTACCAAACCATTTTTGGTCATTTGCCTCCTAGACTGTCCAATAAAGCCAAGACTGATTTGTCTTCTATCGGAGATTGGTTCGGAGAAGAAAAATTCACTTATATCTGAATTTTTGGGAGTATTATTCAGCCACATATCCTTCCCCTATATGTTGCAGATAAGCTGTTAGCTCAGGAGATTTCCTATCAACTGACAGTTGAAGGAATGTCTAGAATTTTGAAAATAAATAAAAAGCTTATGTGGCCTACCTTCCCTTTTAAGTGTGGTGCCTATACTCTTAATATTTTTTCTCATGCTGAGAAAGAAGCTGGTAGGATTTCTAATCTTAAGTTTTCAACAATTCTTGGAAGATAATACGACCCAAGGAAAGTGGCGCATGATTTTACTACCTCTGTTTCAATTTCCCGATTCGAGCATGAACCAGACATTTTTGATGATTTATTTGTTTCCATGGATGATATATCCCAAGTCTTTGATTCAGCCAAGTCCAAGTTACAGGCCGAGGACTTGAAAAAAAATTTGTTGTATAGAAGCCAAAGGTTACTTATTGTGCCTCTTGATCAGTTGAGAGCTCCCACACAGGAGAAAGCATCACAACAAGCAGGAAGTACTTCTGGTAAAGAAGTAGAAGGAGCTGATCCTGTTTTAGGGAAAAAGGATGACAGCAGAAAAGCCGAGAGTGCCAAAACAGAAACAGCTTCTCAAAAAGATATACAGAAGCCTTTAGTGCAAACAAAAAAAGAGAACACTGGCAGTGATGCCCAGGTACATATTTAAAAGGGAAGTACAGAAAGTAAAAATACTGAACAGGCACCCAAGAATGATGCAGGTTCTCAACTTGGAGGACAAGTAGATACTGAATTGGTTGTTTCTTCTCATTTGCTAAATCAATATCAACAATTTGCACAGCAGATAGGATTGCAAAACAATCCTCAAGTTGATGATCCCAAAGATCAGGATGTGGAAATCATTCCTAAAAACCCCACTGGAGAAATTATGCTAAAGATAGAAGAAATCCCTCCTTTAGATATATTCTACAGTCCCAAACATAGGGCTGTGGTAAGAAAACAAAGGAAAAGGAGGAGAACAGATCAAGATACTCTTTTGGCATCACAAGGGGAATTGCTAAATGTTGTTTATAAAAATGCTAAGGTGGATCCATCTGAGGATCTCACAAAATTGTCTCAGTACGCTGGTGCCTATAGTGTTGCCACTATAGATAAAGCTTCCGAAGTTTCACAACTAGTAAAACAAAAGGATATGCAAATTGCTATTTTTGAAGAACAGGTTGCAGGTGATCAGCAAAAGATTATTAAGTTGGAATAGCGGGTACAAGATGAAAAACTCAGAGCCAAACAAATAGAAGAGCAACTCAACCTTGAAAAGAAAAAGATTGATGAACAAGCCTTGGGAAAACAACAGCAGTTGACTCAAGAAGTAGAAAAGCTACAAAATCTTTTACAAAATGAGAGAAATTCAAAGGTTGAACAAGAAAAAATGTTCCAATCAGAAATGGACAAGTTCAAGGAGTTTCCCAAGCTGGATCAATTCATTACTGAAGCTCTTGAAATGAACAAACTGCTATCTCAACAGTTAAATGAATTTTGTTTAAAGTTGACACAAATTGAGCCTTTGTACGAAATTACATCGTCTTTGATAGATAAATCAGTCACTCTTAGGCAAGAAATTGAAGATGTTGATGATAAAATTTCCGAGTTTCTTTCATGGCAGGATACAGAGCAAGGAAGAAAAGCTAACCTTCATAGAATTGAAGAGAGACACAAGGAAATTCTATTTATGGAATGGGAACAACAGTTAATGAAATCAGAAAGAGCCACATCAAGGGCTAAAAGTTTAATGAATAATGCAATACAATTGATTAATGACAGCCTGTACGCTACCAATTTGATCTCAGATTGTACCCCAGGCGAGTTACCTAAAGTAAAAGAAGCTGATTCCAGGTGGAAGCAAGAGATAATCGATAAAAATCAAAAGATTGGCAAACTTCAAGGAATTTCATGGGATAATATGTGGTCTTATCTGATCAAGCCACACAGCCAACAGATGGGCATCAAATTGCTTTTGAATTCTATTCAATGTATCATTCCTGAATTCTCTGATGCTACATACAGTGGACAGTTATATTCAAAAATGAGTCCGCCAACAAAAGTCCAAGATATGCTCAATGTCTGCCACCTTCGCTAATCCACCTCAATCGATGATTAATGAGCCAGTCTACTACAAACTCGCATTTTAGTTTAAGATATTTTATTTTGGATAGATTGTAGTTATGGTTTTAGTTATTTTGTTTTATTGAGTACCTATTTAAACTCCTTTCATGCATTTAGAAAGGGGTCCTTAATTTGTAATATTTTTTGACTTGGAGATTACATTTTTGTACTCCATTTACTTCTATATTCTTTTATAAAGGGTCACATCTGGTGATTATGTGAGGAATTATTTTTTAAGAGTTGCATTTTTGTGCCTTGGAGTTGATTTTGCATTGGAATTGCTGGATTAGAGTATCAGATTTCATTTGAAAGTCTCAAGATGGATACGGTATTTCTATCTATTCACTATTAATTTCTTTTGTCATATGATATTCTCTTTTAAATTTGCTATCGTTTATGTGTGCTTCGTTTTACAATATTTCTTTATATATATCATTTTTTAGTATATTAGAAATATTTATGTTTCATAAGTGTATGTAAATGATATACAATGATGAATACAATATGGTAATATAACTTTGTTTAATTTCTTAAACAGAGTTATCTTCATTGATTGTTGCACATTTCAATTAACCTATAATACATTTTTATGGTTATTGTTCAATTGAAATAATTTTAGGTTGTAGTCACATATGATACCCGGGTTAGTTTTAGAATTTATTTATCAATATTTAAATTTGATTAGCTAGTATTTTCATTTCAAGTCATTGTAGATGTGCATGAGAATTTGGAATATTGCTTTTGCTATGAATATTTTTCTAGTACCAGCTCCTCTAGTCAAAAATAAGTAGAATGGTTTGTCTATGTTCCTTCGTTTTTTCATTGCAATGTCTTTGAGTATTGCTTGTTGTTCTTTACCAAGCATTATCCTAATATTGTAGTATTCTTCATTGCTAAGCATAAATGGATGTTCTGTAAATTGAAAACCAATGTTAAGATGTCTTTTTTTTCTCATTGCATTGGGTAAATTGCAAATCTTTAGCCAAGTCATACTTCTCAGTAACATCATTAGATATTTCAGGTTTTTTTATTGTATGATTAGAATTTGCAGTGCTGCTATCAATTTTTTGAATTGGTTCTTCCAAATCACCCCATTTCTTGTTCATGTTATATGTGAACTTAGTTTCATTGTTCTTTATTGTGTTCTTATGCAACATGTATGCACTCTTCCATGTAGAGGAGTCTTGCTTTAGTGCATTTTCATTGTTTTCGAATGGAACATATAGCAAAAGTTTTTCTCTGTAATAGTTTTCATAGTCAATGTGTTTTTTGTATTTAATGAATCGAATTACTTTTTCTTTTTTTCTTTTTGATATTGGTCTGCCATCTTTCCTATACTTTGATACAAATTCGGCTAAACATATATGCTTAATAGCATTAGGCCTATTGATATAGTAATCAATTATAGAACTGCACATAACATCTTCAGAGTTGTCAGGAATTTGTTTCAGAAGAGTAGTTGGTTTAAGTATAAATGTGTGTTCATCTATTGGTGTTGTGTTTATAAAGTTGCATTCTCTTGAACTATGATTCAATGGTAGTGATAGAGCTATGTGGACTGCTTGTTGAGCTGAAATTTGTTGAAGGTTAAGCAAAGCATTGCCTAGAGACCGTATCATTTGAATAGCATCAATTTTTCTCTTTTCATGTTCTTTTCATATCCTTTTGAATGCATTTGTCATAGATCTGTCAACTTTGGTCATATATGAAGTGCAATATGAAGCTGCAGCATATGCATTTAGAACATATTGAGCATCTGTATTTGCATTCCATAGTTGTGGCATATTGTATGCAAAGCTATTATTCCATATTTCTGATGGTTTTCGTTGCAAGAATACCATTGGTTGTGTTAATGTACTTTGTATTAATTCGATGTAAGCAGTTTATGTTAACTGGAATTCATCTAAGAAATCTTCATGACTAGTTGATTTGTCATAGTGTTTTTTCTCTAAGGTGCTTTGCAAGGACAAAACTTTTTCATTTATTGAGCCATGTACCGAAGTAATTGGTTCAAGAATCCTTGTTCTTTTCATTGGTAGCATTGGAAATTTGTATCTACACTGTGATGCTTTTCTTTTTTTACAGCTTTTGGTATGATGATGTTCATGTATCTTTGCGAGTTCTGGATCAAGGTGATTTGTGCTACAAGTTATATAGTTATCCAAGAAGTTTTCAATTTCTAAGTTAGTATTAATTCCATATACTGGAGCATTTTCTATCCATATAAGAGCATGTTCATGTGCACTACCTCTATTTTGGAACTCAGTTACAAAGTAGTAATCTAATATTTTGCCAAAAAATGTGCTATCTTGACAGATCAATTTCTTCAATGCATTTGTCTTATGTCTATAGTAACGTGTACATGTTACTGGGTCCTTTCTAACAAGATAATCAATGTTGCATTCCTCAATTGTTTCAATGTGTTTCTCTTTATTTCTATTGCTATGTAATTTAGTAAGAGTTTGTACTAGTGGTGTCCAAAGATGCTCTGCACTTGTAAATGTAACAAAGAAATTTGGACGACCTAATTGTCGTATCATTGGAAATTTATGTTTCTGCATTTTTTGGTGGCAATCAGGACAAATTCTTATGTGCTTGAAATCTATGTATCCAATATGAATTTTTAGTAAGTTTCTAAGTTGGGCTTGTACTTAACATCTTTTGCTAACAACTTTCTTCCTTGTAATTTTCCTTTTCTTATTCATACTGAGATGCATGACATGACCTTTTCAATGAGTATTCACATTGTCTTGAAGAACAAATTTGTAATGTGATAGCAAAAGTGACCACTGCAATGTATTAGTTCCCATTTTACTATACCTATTTTGCATCTCTCTGTATTTCAAAAGTATCGCTGCAAAACAAAGAAGATGCAACGTTGATTATTGTCTTTGAAAACATGAATCTCACATACAAGCTATGTATTCTAGAAATAATTGACTTTTGTATACAATAGAAAGCATGAAATATAGATTCTATGTGTCTTGATTAGTAAAGCTAATATTGCTAGTTGTAAACAACATAGTTGTAATTACGAATATGTATGTACAGTTAGATATGCACTGTAGCATAATATCATCTTGAAGGCAACAATATGCTTCATACAAATAGCTGAACATGAGAATCAACTTAGTTATTACAAAGAATTCATTCCTTATGCAAGTCCCAACTTTATTGCACCAAAGCATGTACTTGCAAGTCAATGTAGCAAATATTGGACAAGATAGGTCAACATAATATGGACTAATTCTATCATTATATTTTGAAAATTTGGTGGTTACACCACCTTTTGTGATAAGAAAAAATATTCATTTCAATGACGAATAAATGTATTCTATGATGATTGCTAACAACCAGTCATTGTTCTATTGACATTAACAATGATGGTGTATACAACAACAACATTTGGATCATCTGAATTCATATATATACGACTTGGTACCACATCTAGATTTAAAGTATTGACTATTTGTTTTTTTCTTTTCTTTCCTTCATGTTGGTCTTTGACAACTGCTTGTTATTTTTTGCATATTAAAAAATGTATAGCATACAACAACAACATTTGCGCCATTTGAAGTTGCAACTAAACCGCTTCTTACAAGGTCTACATGCGAAGTATCCAACACTTGTTTTCTCCGTTTCTTTGTTTCTACATTCTATTTTGATATTTTTTTTTTTTAAGTCTAAAATCTATTACTGAAAAATATAGTACATACAACCGAGGGCCATCAAAGGCATCATGAGTTCAGAAAAATAGCAAAAATGGGCTACCCACAAGGGGAAACCAGCCTGAAAAATGTATGTGAGCTGCCTCGAATGAGGAAACCAGCTTTAACATAACCATATAACTGTGACTGTAGTTTGACATACCAAGTGACTAAAAATTATGAAAGCAACAACATGGCATAAAATCTGAACAAAATTACTTGAGTGAGGCTACTTGTGCTAGAGACCATAGTCATCAGAGGGGGGCTCTTCTTCAATTCTACACCAGTAGCCGTCATCGTCATCCAGAATGGGACAATTTATTGCTTCTGTTTCTCTTGGAGCTGCCTCTTCTCCCACCTTGCCACAGTCCTCTTGCTTGTCTTTTTCCTGTTGGGGACAAGAACTTCCAGCGCCCGCTTTCAGAGAAATTTCTTTTTAGCCAATTGGAGTGACCTGTGAAATTTCAGAGGGGCCCTGCTGGTTGCAAGGGCACGCAGGAGGGAGATGATCAGGGCCAGCTTGCCGAATTTCATTAAAGGTGACAAATACGGTCGCGACAATTAGAGGCCAAATGGTTTGACATTGGAAGTGAAAAAGAGCCGTGGAAGGGTTGGCCAGATAAGCAAAGTCAGCAATACGGAGGCAGGGGGAAGACAGAGGGACCGAAGCACCATGCGAATGGGAGGGAAGACCGCGTCCATGCCCACGCCCACGCCCACGTCTTCCACGCGTGTCAGGATATCTGTCATGTGAGCTATCAGAAGCGGAGGTCGAAGTACTGGTGGGGGGAGAGTAGTGATGGTTGGAGGGCTAAGCTCGGGTGCTGCCTCTACGAGACATGAGTCTATGCCTGAGTCTGGGCATTTTCCCACAAGAACTGTGCGAGCGGGGAGAATTGCACTGAGAGGGGGAAGAAAAACGCAGGAAAGCAGGCAAATTGGGCTGAGACGAGAGGAAAAAATGCAAAGGATAGAAAGGACTGTGGTAATAGTGATAACCAGGAAAGTGCTCTAGACAACAACTCAGATGACAACGTTTGCCCAACGTGGTTTGAGATCTGGGAAGCTCCGCTTCAGGAGGAGCTAACCGGTGGAGGGCAATTCTGCATGGAGACTGTCAAACTGAACTACAATAGAGCCGAGAACTCATGCGCAGGGGTGATGAGCGAGAGACTGAAGTCGAAAGGCGGAATTATACAAAGCTCACGGCCTCGTCTTCACCACCGGCGTAAATGCCTAAGGTTGGCGGCCTGAGGAATTAAGACGATCGAGGCACCATAAATTTTGGTTGCGGGCGGCCATGTGGCCTTGCCACGCGCTGTCCTGCTCATTTAATGCCATCACCTCACTGGAATGCACCTACATCCGGGATGTCTATTTTGATATTAGCGGTGTCTTGTTCTCCTATTAGTTGTTGTAGTGTCTTTGAAAGTTGCATGTGACTACATTCCATCGTTCCAAATTCATATATTCCATTCAATGCAGCAAGTGGCACCTAACTTTGTTAAATCATCAAGAAAAAAACAACAAATTAACTATCCAAAGGTATCAATTGACTGAAGAATAAGAGCAATACCAGAAGTTGAGACATAGTAACTTGTGCAGGATAATGTGAATAATAGATGACATAGAACAATATTGATTTATACTATATGAAATCTTTAAGATCCTATAATAATAACTTAGGGCATGGGACTAAGACTACCACCACCATAGGTCCATAGCAATAAGACTAATGTGACTATTTGGGTAGCTACTCTAATTTTATATAAATCTCTAGACTATAGTGTAACAAGTACTATTCTCACAGCTCAATGATCAAAAAATCGAAGCACCGATTTCTTTCTTCAGCTCAAATCTGCAAGGAGCTAAGCTGAATTATTTTGATCTTGAAAAACAAGCTTTCGTTGTACTTAAGTCAGTCAAGAATTTTAGGCCTTTTCTCTTAAAAACGCACACAAAAGTGATTGTTGCTTTCTCAGCAGTAAGACAATTACTAATTCAAAGATAAGTAGGAGAAAAAAAGGCTAATTGGGTAACACCCTTGCAAGAATATGATATTGACATTAAACCAGCAAAGATTGTTAGAGGACAAGGTTTTTGCAGATTATTAGAAAGAGCTCATAATATATCAGAAAATCAAGATCCAAACAATGCTATTTCAGTAAGTCAGATAAGTGTTATAGATTCTGAATCTCAGTATCCTGATCTGATATTTTACTTGAAAGATGGATATGCTCCTTCTAATCTCAGCTATAAGAATAAATGTGCTTTAAGATTAAAAGAAACTAAATATGAAATCATTGATAATGTGTTATTTAGAAAAAATTATGATTCAATCTTACTAAGATGTCTTGAAAAGACTGAGGCAAAGAAGGTTTTGCAGGAACTACACGATGGACCAACAGGAGGTCATTTTGGAGGCAATACCACAGCCCACAAAATCATCCATGTTTGATACTATTGGCCTACCCTTTTTGTAATGTCTCTTCTTTCCCAACATATATATATATATATATATATATTATAGTAAAACTTTGTCCTCCTAATTGTCGCTTCCATTCAGATATACCATCAAATTTCAACAAATATGACATTCTACTGAACAGATTTTTATTTTTTTTTATTCCTTCTTGTACTCATAGATGTATCTTTGGTTAACCATCCTAGTCTTTTTATCTTCCCACAAGGTTTTGATGGCTTTTATTTCATATATATATATATATATATTACACACCCAATCGTTATGGTTATCGTTGGCCATAGAACTTCTATTTATGCCCTCAACTTTTACCCACACTCCTTTATAGTATTCATCACACATAAGCTTTGGATTTCGTTGTCATTTTCTTATGGTTGCATAGTGAAGATGTTATTCATCTGCTTTTAAGTCCTTGTAACATTTCACCAGGTTATGAAGCTATGTCTTGATAACGAATTATCCCAAGTTCTAGATGTTTTAATTCGATTTATCTCGTCTCTCGTTTATCGTTTCTATGAGTTCACTTAAACCTTACGGCCATGTTTAAATTTTGTAATTATCGTACCCATACCACCATGTATGTCTCACGTACCTTCCATTGTGACCATTTTTCGGTGAGGGTAGACGACATTAAAGTCGTCGTACTTCTTCTGCTACATTGGCAAGTTTGATTTAAGGTGGTTAGCAGTTGGTAACTCGTCGAGCTTTCCACGTCGACTGGGGTTAATGGCGTTCTGTGGATTTAAAATTTTGATTTGTTATCTCTCGACCCATTTTGGGTCATGTGTACACACAATGGTTTTTGCTTTTACATTTTTTTATTTGCAACGTATAGCTATTCATTAATAACGCCAATCTGATGATACGATTTGGAGTACTGTGAAATCGATTACCATGGATTTTCATTTATGTTGAATGACTATGCAATGGATTTCGATTTCTCCCCAATCGATCCGCGTGCATCCCATCGATCTGTTGACACCTGGATGGTGGAGATGATTTAGATCTGATAGAGTTTTTTCTCATTTTGGTGTAATGAATCGTATTAATTCCGGAGTTTTCAAAGGGATTGTTCTTTTTCCCTCCATTCTTCTTGACCAACTCCTGGTGCCAATACTATGCTCATTTGGGGAAAGAGAAACGTCAGGCTCTTCCCGGTTTCTGAGCGTAGCCATTTCCTCATTTCATAGCTTTGCAGGTATGTAATATTGGGCATTTTCCTTACTAGTATGACTACCATCGATTTTTATTTACCCTATCATTTTACTTGTAACACCATCTCAGCCGCCTATAACTCAACCTCTGGTTGATTATCGTTCTGCTATAGCGTGCTGGAGTTTTGGTTCTATCACTACTTCGTGTATTTGGTTTAAAGTTCCTTGTTATTTTTTTGTGCTAATATTAAATACTTGATGGGTAGAAATTTATTTCCTCATGTCTTCTGTGATCATATTCTCTTCCTTCACCGCGTTTCCTTGGCTCTAAGCAAGAAATCGCTACTCCAGGTAAGCCGTTGGTTTATTGGAACCATTTCATCCTGTATTTTATTTTCGTTCTAGTGAACATTGTTACACTACTCATATATCTTTTTTGCAAGTCGTAGTTGGTGACAAAGTATTTCACTCTCAGAGGTAACCGTTTTCTTTATGCTCAGTTCGAGTATATTATTTTCTGAAGTGCCCTCATATCGTCTTATTATAACTATCTCTCACGTTTCCCTCATTTGATTTCAGGTAGGTTCGAATCTCCTGAAGGGTTCTCTTAATTGGTATTTGGTGAATTTGTAATTCACTCAACTTGACGTCGGTATATCCTAGAATTTCAAGTCGGTATTGACGCGTCCTTAGTCTAATGTTAGGTCCCTATATTACTAGTATAGTCCCTTATTGTTGTTAGTGTAACCCCCTTATTGTTATTATTGTACCCTTGTAACCCCCATTTTGTTATTATTGTGCCCTTAAATTATTGTTGTTAGGTCGGCTAGGATTACATTGTGGCCCACTAGGATTACATTATGGCCCCATGGACTCCTATATATAGAAAGGAGGTTTTGTAAATTGTATCATCCAAGAATTGTTCATTTGTGTAATGTATTGGAGGTTTCCCCCTCGAAGTGGCTCATTTCTAAGGCGTTGATATCTCTTTTCTTCTATTTTTGGAGCTGGTTACACAACATTTGGAATCAGAGCCTTAGAAATGAGCCACTTCGAGGGGGAAACCTCCAATACATTACATAAATGAACAATTCTTGGATTATACAATTTACAAAACCTCAAAGTGGCTCATTTCTAAGGCATTGATATCTCTTTTCTTATATTTTTGGAGTTGGTTACACAACATTTGGTATCAGAGATTTGGATTCTAGGGTTTCGCTACTCCAAACAGGTCATCGTGTAATTTTTTCTATAATTTTTTTTCTACGAAGTTTCAGAAGCTGAAATTTTTAGGGTGTGAAGCCGAAATCCTGAGGAATATTTTATAAAAATTTCAGAGCTTGGTTCACAATATTTTCGGAGATATGATCTGTGGAAGTTAGGTATTTTTTCAAGCTCCTAAAAAGGTCATCGTGGCATTTGCGCTATAATTGTTTTTCTACGAAGGTTCAGAATCTGAAATTATTACGGTGCGAAGTTGAAATCCTGAAGAAATTTTTCAAAAAAATTCAGAGCTCGCAATATTTTTGGAGATATGATCTGTGAAAGGTAGTGCTTTTGGAAGCTCTTGAATTTCATCTCAAAGTGGTGATCGTGGGAAAATTTCAATAACTCTCTCTCTGGGCATCAGATTGGAGTACCGTAAAAATTGGTCGCAAGTGCACGGACTGTAGTTTCTTGGCTATCAATTTCAGAGACAAAGGACGAAACAGTGACACGTGGTAAGTCATACAAGTTAGCTCTACTGAACCAGTCCATAATTAGGTCATTGTGGGAGATTGGACACAACTTTGTCTTGGAGAATCCAAATCAACTCAGACCCATGGCATTCGAAAGATAATTCATAGGGCTACGTTGGTCCCGAAAATAAAATATTTAAGCGCTACAATCACAAATATAATCCAATTTCAATATAGAGCTCCTCAAAAGAAAGAAAAAGGTGTGTATTTTCTTTTTCTGAATTGCATAAGTCTTGTTTGAAGAATCAATTTGAATTTATTCCAAGGGCATATTGTAGAATAGATATCAGTATTGGGTTCTAAAATATGCCCCGTAAAAATAATTCAACACCCATTAAGCCTTCAGAAGGCTCTACTATGACTCATGAAGATGAAGAATTGCAACATGATCTATCAAAATTACAGGAGCAAGTGCAACAAATTTCACTCTCAAAAAGAACAACAAAAAATGAAAAGGAAGTTTTGAAGAAAGGCATGGAAGCGAAGATGGACGAGCGTACAAGCTAAGATGGATGGCGTAGGCCTAATATGGATGGAATGGAAGTTGGCATGGAAAGCTAAGATGGATGACATGAAATACAACATGGAAAACATGAAGAATGATCTAAAAATAGACATTGAAGGTTTGACAAAGTTGATACAAGAAATGTTTCCTAATGGTGAAAAGATAGTAGAAGAACCTCATGATGAGAACAAAATCAATGTTAATCGTGATTTCATAAACTCTAATGTTGGGGGGAAGAACCACCATATTCCAAAAATGGATATGAGGAAGTTTGATGGAAAGGATCCTGTAACATGGATACTACAGATGGAGCAATATTTTGATCTCCATAACGTGCAAAACACACAAAAGGTACGCATTGCAACTTTAGATTTAGAACAAAATACATTTGTATGGTATCAATGGCTTTGCTCCCGTAAAAAAATTGTCACTTGGTCAATTTTTACGGAGGAAATGATAGCACATTATGAGGATACAAAGAGCAACACCTTCTTTACCCAATTGATAAATCTCAAACAAAAGGGTTTAGTGGGTCAGCACATTGAGGACTTCCAAAAATTGAATATAAGGGTAACTGATCTTACAGAGGAACACAGGATTGATCTCTTCCTAGGCACTTTAAAGGATAACATCCAACATGAAGTTCCCGTTTTGGAACCTGATTCATTGGAGAAGGCATTCGGGTTGGCAAGAAAAGTTGAATGTAAAATTATGGCGACAAGGAAGCCTACCACTCAATTCTATAAAGAAGGAAGTGTTGCTACGCCTAGATTTCCACAACCTACAGGGTTGACACCACAACAATTGGAAGAAAAAAGAGCAAAAGGGCTTTGCTACAGTTGTGATAGCAAATACACTAAAGGTCATAAGTGTGCTGAGAAGAAATTATTTTACATAGATTGTGAAGAAGAAGGAGAAAATGAACAAGAAGAGGATATACACCAGGAACCACCCCTAGAAGAGGAAGAAATGAATCCGACCATATCGTGTAATGCACTGGCAGGAATTACCACTCCTCAAACTCTCAAGATAGAAGGACATATAAAGAAGAAAAGGGTAATAGTGTTGATTGATTCAGGTAGCACCCATAATTTTTTTCATTATAAGGTAGCCAAGGAATTAAATTGTTTCCTATACCCAGCACCAGAATGTCAAGTGATGGTTGCAAATGGAGGAACTATAAATTGCTGTGGAAAATGCCATAATATCAAGCTAACCATGGGGGAATATGTATTGACTAGTCCAATGCTTTCCATTCCTATGGGAGGTGCTGATGTTGTACTAGGAGTACAATGGTTACAATCTTTGGGGATGGTAGCTTTTAATTTTCAAGAACGTTTCTTGAAATTTTTTTCAGAAGGAAAGGAAGTCGAATTACGGGGTATTGAAGGGAAGCCGGGAAGGATAATAAGCTCTAATGTCATGACAAAGCTTCTAAAGAAATAACAACGAGGCGTAATTTCACAATTATGCTCACTAGAAGTTCCGACATCAAAATCATCTATTTCTGCAGATCTCCAACAAGTCTTGGACAATCATTCCAAGGTGTTTGAAACTCCCAAGGACTCCCACCTATTCATGATCATGATCATGCTATTCATTTGATTCCAGGAAGTGTTCCTCCAAACATCAGGCCTTATAGATATCCTTACTTCCAAAAGAGCGAAATTGAGCGTATGATTGCAGAAATGTTAGAGGCGGGTATAATTCAACCTAGTCAAAGTTCTTTCTCTGCTCCTGTAGTATTGGTACACAAGAAGGATGGATCATGGCGAATGTGTCCGGATTATAGGGAGCTCAATAAGCTCACCATTAAAGATAAATTTCCCATTTCTATGATTGATGAATTATTGGATGAATTACATGGAGAAATTTATTTTACCAAGTTGGATCTTCGTTCAGGATATCATCAAATTAGAATGAAGACTGAAGATATTCCAAAAACAACATTTCAAATTCATGAGGGTCATTATGAATTTTTGGTCATGCCTTTTGGCCTTACCAATGCACCTTCTACATTTCAAGGGTTGATGAATTCCATTTTCAAACCCTTCCTTAGAAAATTGGTGCTAGTATTTTTTGATGATATACTAATCTACAACAGGTCTTGGAAGGATCATGTTGAACATGTTGACAGGGTGCTCAAACTATTGCAGGAGAAACAATTATATGCAAAAACATCCAAATGTTTCTTTGGAGTGCAAGAGGTGGAATATCTAGGTCATATTATATCTCACGAGGGTGTTAAAGTAGACCTTAACAAAATTAAAGCCATTAAGGAATAGAAATTCCCCACGACCATAAAGCAGTTGTGAGGATTTCTCTGGTTAACAGGGTATTATCGCAAGTTTGTTAAGAATTATGGGAGAATAACAGTACCTATAACAACATTATTGAAGAAAGATGCATTTTCATGGACTCCTGAAGCAACTAAGGCCTTTGAATATATTAAAGAGGCAATGTGCCTAGCACCGGTCTTAGCTATGCCAGACTTCATAAAAACCTATATTGTGGAATGTGATGCCTCAGGAAATGGAATTGGTGCAGTTATAATGCAGGGAGGAAGACCCATTGCTTTTTAAAGTCGTCCAATCAAAGGAAAGTATTTACAGAAACCTATTTATGAGAAGGAAATGTTAGCAACACTGCATGCACTAAATAAATGGCGAACTTACCTAATGGGAAGACACTTCAAGGTAAAAACTGATAACGATAGTCTTAAACACTTTTTGGAACAAAGACTATCTTCAGAAGAGCAACAAAAATGGGTCACAAAGATTTTGTGTTATGACTTTGAAATAATCTACAAAAAAGGAAAGCTTAATGTTGTTGCAGATGCACTCTCAAGAAAGAATGAAGAGGTGGAAGCATTTCTTTGTGACATTTCTATTATCCAACCAGATTGGATAACTGAAACAAGAGATGAATGGAAGAAGGAAAAATATGTATGGACACTCATTCAAAAGTTGCAGCAAGATCCTAGTAGATTTGATCCTAGTAGATCCTAGTTCCTTATGGTACAAAGATCGCTTATATCTTTTTAATAATTCCCAACTAAAACAAAAGATTCTTCTGGAATTGCACACTTCTCCTTTAGGAGGACACTCAAGATTTTTAAAAACTTACCATAGGGTGAAGAAAGAATTTTTTTGGGATGGCCTTAAATCTGATATTCAAAAGTTTGTGGCGGAATGTTTGGTGTGCCAGCAGAATAAAGTGGAGACAATTAAGACCCCGGGACTTCTACAACCTTTATCCATTGCAAGTCAATGTTGGGAGGAGATTTCAATGGATTTTATCATAGGTTAACCTAAGTCCGAAGGAAATAATGTCTTGGTAGTTGATGGACTTACCAAGTATGCCCACTTTTGTGCATTATCTCATTCATTTAAAGAAAGTACAGTTGCTACTACATTTATGGACAAAATTAAAAAGCTACATGGAAGCCCAAGGGTTATTGTGAGCAACAGAGATCCCGTTTTTACTGGAAATTTTTGGACGGAGTTATTTTCTTGTTTGCGTACTCAATTAGCTCATAGCTCATCTTATCATCCTCAATCTGATGGTCAAACTGAGATAGTAAATAAATGTTTGGAAGGATATCTTCGTTGTTTTGTATCTGATAAACAAACACAATGGGTCAAGTGGTTACCTCTTGCTCAATGGTGGTATAACACTTCCTTCCATACTGCAGCAAAAATGACCCCATTTATGGCACTTTATGGATATCATCCACCATCCATCACATCATCTTTAAGGGAAAATTCGAAGGTTCAAGCAGTGGAAGATCACATCGAGCATCAGCAAGAAGTTCTCCGACTCTTAAAGGATAACCTGAATTTGGCACAAAATCGAATGAAACAACAGGCAGATCAACATCGCAGCGAGAGAAGTTTTGATGTAGGAGATTGGGTATTTTTACGGCTACAACCATACAAACAAATGTCCCTCAAGCAAGCTAAGAAGGATAGTAAATTATCACCAAAGTACTATGGTCCTTACAAGGTGTTGCAAAAGATTGGTACTATGGCATACAAATTGGAGCTTCCTGCTTCTTCGCGAGTACATCCAGCTTTCCATGTTTCATGCTTAAAGAAGGTTATAGGTGAAAATCTTCCAGTTCAAACAATATTTCCAGAACTTGATGAGGAAGGAAAAATCATATTGGAACCGGAAGCGGTCACGGAAACAAGAACTCGACAACTACGGAATCGATCAATTTCAGAGTATCTCATCAAGTGGAAGAACTTACCCACTGAAGATTTTACATGGGAGGATGAGAATTTTATACAGAAGCACCCAAAGCTACTCAAGCATTGAGGACAACACTTTTTTGAAGGAGAGGGGCATGTTAGGTCCCTCTATTACTAGTATAGTCCCTTATTGTTGTTAGTGTAACCCCCTTATTGTTATTATTGTACCCTTGTAACCCCCATTTTGTTATTATTGTGCCCTTAAATTATTATTGTTAGGTCGACTAGGATTACAATGTGGCCCACTAGGATTACATTATGGCCCCATGAACTCCTATATATAGAAAGGAGGTTTTGTAAATTGTATAATCCAAGAAATTTTCATTTATGTAATGTATTGGAGGTTTCCCCCTCGAAGTGGCTCATTTATAAGGCGTTGATATCTCTTTTCTTCTATTTTTGGAGCTGGTTACACAACATCGAAGTGTGACCAGGCTCTCTTGTTTTTATTATACAAAATTGTTTAGAAAATTTAAGTTTTATTGTCACAAAAGTTTCTACTGTAGTAATAAAGTATTTCTGGAGACTAGGACTGTTAAGAATTTTAATCCGGGCAATGAAATTCCTGAAGTAAGTAAGTTCTGAAATATTATTATGAAAACATGATATCCTAATTCCATAGTTAGTTTTCAGAGTTTCATACATATATTTATCGACCATTCATCTCTGTTATTAATTACAAATGGTGTCTAGATTTCTATTTCATGTTATCACTCATTCTATTTTTTTTTTCCAGTACTTATCTTCTTAAATTTGATTGGAGGAAATAATAAGTTCACTAGTCTTATTTTTCCTTTCCGTTCCTCCTCATAATAATAGCATAAATTACAATTTCCACAGGGTCTATAATTTTGTGTGTATTATATGACTCCAACAGTGGACTCTCTTTCTACTCCTTGATTTCAAGTTCTCTTATAATAGTTACTTGTGTCAACCATACTATTTTCTGCAGCTGTATATATATAATTTTCCTTGTAGACAATTTCAGGGTATCTAATGTTCAACTAACACTCTTAACCATCATTTTATATAAATCGGATGGAGGAAATATTTGTTACCCTTCATATTTATGTAGTTTGAATTCATTTTATAGAAATTTTCTTATATTTACTTTCCAATAATACATTCAGTTTGGAGACCAAGTAAATGAGGTAGGACAGGTTGTTGGTTTATGTTTATTTCTTAGGCCAAATTTGGTTACAGGTTTAATAAAAAATATTTAGCTCTGTCCAAGTCTGAATTTCTTTAACTAAATTAAAATTACTCATCCATCCTTTATTTTTTTTGCATAGAAGTTAAATCTATTGATACACATACACTGTTAATCCAACAAATCTATATATCTGCACTGCATATATTTAATCACTCCTCCACACATATTTTGAGTTTTTCTAGTGGTCGCTGATTAAATTATATTTTTAACAGAAACAGATTAAAGTTATACAATTATAAATTACGAGGTAGTATAAATTTTCAGATTTAAACCAGTCTCTGGTTTAGAGTTTCTGGCTGATTTTCTTCATAATTTCTGGTTCCTACAACTATGCAGAACTGAGAGGATTAACTTCTTCTAGTAATTCTGTAAATGTATGGAACACAAGAAATAAAATATTGTAAGAAATTCATGTATTCATAAGCACTACGAGCATACCACTTCCACAATTGACCAATCCTCCCAACCTTAGAGTCCCTCTATCTCCAGAACTCACCCCCAATCTGAGATCACCTCCAGAACAGACCAACCTCTAATCTGTTCAGGAATAGCTTATTTAATCTTTTGCTCCCCAAAGCCTATTTCTAATTCTGCGTCCAGAATTTCAGGATGCTTTTCTTCCTATTTGCTTAGGCTTCCCTTATTTAGGGATTTTTAAAGCTACTTTCTGCTTTTCCCAGCTTTTTACCTCTTCCCAACTACTCTCCACCTCATTGGGGAAACTAGATTTTCCTCAAAATCTAATTTGGAAATAAATTCTTTCGAGGATTTTTGAAAGAATTTTGGGGAAAGTATTTTCCTCTTTCCATCCTCATGGATTTAAAAAGTGATCTCATAATTCTCATTTGGTCAATCTGCACAGAATTATTTTATTTATTTTTCATAATTAAATAATTAATTACATCCACAAAATACTTAACCATTGGGGTGCACTCCACTTTGGATTAAAGTTCAAATGTCTAACTTTGAAAGAAACATAAAACTAGGGGTGTTACATATTCCCCCTCTGAAAGAAAACACCATCCTCGGTGTTGATATCTAGCTACTAGAGTTCATTTTCCAAACAAAAATGGATATTTTTACATCATTTCAGCTTCTCTTTCCCAGGTAGCTTCTTCAGTAGAAAAGTGCTTCCACTGCACGTTTACTCTTGCTACCGTTCGATTCCTCAATTCAATTTCTTCCCCCTCCAATATTTGAAGCAGCTCTGGAAGGAACTCCTCTTTTGGTTCCACCTGTATCACATTCCAATCAACAATGTAAGAACCATCATGTACATATCTTTTTAATAAGGAGACATGAAACACATCATGAAATTTAACATGGGGCGGTAAGGCCAGCTTATAAGCCACTAGTCCGACCCTTTCTAACACCTCGAAAGGCCCACAATATCTAGGAGCCAATTTTGCACAACTTCTAGCATAAAGTGTGCTATTTTTGGGTTTAACACGCAAATACACATGCTCCCCCACTTTGAATTCTCAATGTATCCTCTTCTTATCAGCATAATTTTTCTGTCGATCTTGTGCTGTCTTGATATTTCTTTGTATTTGTTTAACAATTCTTTCCATCTCTTGTAAAGCATCTAGTCCCAACATTAGCTTATCCTTAGGTTGGCTCCAGCTCAAAGGAGTACGACATTTCCTTCCATAGAGTGCCTCAAACAGACTCATTTTAATAGAGGATTGATAGCTGTTATTATAGGCAAATTCAGCTAAATGCAAGTAGTCTTCCGATTTTGATGGCCTATCCATCACATAAATCCTCAACATATCCTCCAAAATCTGATTTGTTGTCTCCGTCTAACCATCTGTCTGAGGGTGATAAGCAGTGCTAAAATTCAGCTTAGTGCCCATGCCCCCAAATAGACCTTTCCAAAAGGCTGTTGTGAACTTAGCATCTCTGTCTGAAACAATCATATTTCGGACCCCATGGAGCCTTACTGCTTCCCTCAAGAATACATCTGCTACTTGGGCTATCCCAAAAGTAGATTTCACAGGTATGAAGTGTGAAGCTTTTGTTAAATTGTATACTACCACCATCACTGAGTCATGTTGGTATTTGGTTTTGGGTAGCCCTGTTATGAAATCTATAGAATTTTGTCCTCTTTCCATTCTACAATCGGCAAAGGGTTTAAAAGACCAGCAGGATGTTGATTCTCAACTTTAACTAGTTGACACTCCATGCACCTAGCTAAATATTTTGCTACATCTCTTTTCATTCCTGGCCAAAACAACTTCTTTTTCAAAGCTATTAACATTTTCCGATATCCAGGATGCCCTGCATACGGCTGTTTGTGATATTCATATAGGATTTATTTTTTTCAAGGTTTCCACCTTGGGGACATACAATCTATTTTTGTAGCAGATCAGCCCTTTTTGGTTTTGAGTTTAGTCAGCCATCTCCTTCTTTAGTATTTTCACCTATAGATTCTCATAATTTGGATCCTGGTCTGCTACCTTTTTCACTAGATCTTCTAAATCAGAATTAGCACTACTTCCAATACTGTTTATATTTTGATAAGCATTTCTACTCAAGGCATTAGCAATTTTATTTTCTTTCCCTCTGATATGTTTTATGTCCATATCAAATTCACTCAGAAAATACAGCCATTTGGCCTGTCTAGCATTCAAATCAGTTTGGGAAAAGAAATATTTAAGACTAATATGATCAGTCATCAATGTAAAAATTTTTTTCCAAGAAGATAGTGTCGCCACATCTTCAAGGCATGAATAACAGCAGCCAACTCCAAATCATATGCACTATAGTTCTGTTCATGTGTCTTCAGTTTCCTAGAATCATATGCAATAACTGAATTTTCCTGCAACAGGACTCCTCCCAACCCCTCTCTACAAGCATCTATACATACAACAAATTCTTTATCAGGATCTACAATTTTTACTATAGGGGTTGTGGTGAGTTTTAATTTTAATTGTTCAAAACTATTTTGGCATTTTTCAATCCACTCAAATATGACACCCTTTATTTGTAGTGAGGTTATGGGATATGCTATGGCAGAAAATTTTTCCACAAATCTGTGATAATAACCTGCAATCCCCATAAATGATCTCACTGCTAAAACATCACTTGTCACCGACCATTCTCTAATAGCCTTTATCTTTTCAGGGTCAACGGCCAACCCTTGTTCAAAAATAATATGACCCAAGTATTGGATATTTTCCTTATAGAATTCACATTTACTGAATTTGGCATATAACTGGTTTTCTTTCAGAGTTTGCAACACTATCCTCAAGTGCTCTTTGTGCTCCTCCTCACTTTTTGAGTAAACTAAAATATCATCTCTGAACACTAGTACCAATTTTTCCAAGTACTTGTTTAACACACTGTTGATTAAGCACATAAAGGTGGCAGGGGCATTTGTCAAACCGAAAGGCAGGACTACAAATTCGTAGTGTCCATATTGGGTTTGAAAACCGGTTTTACTAATGTCTTCCTCCTTGATTCTGAGCTGGTGATAGCCAGTCATTAATTCAATCTTAGAAAATACTGAAGCTCCTCTTAATTGATCAAAAATATCATCAATTTGGGGCAAAGGGTATCTATTTTTAATTGTCAACTTATTCAGTTGACGATAGTCAATGCACATTCTAAAGGTTCCATCCTTATTTTTCACGAACAACACTGGTACTCCCCAAGGAGACACACTTGGTCTGATATAACCCTTATCCAGCAATTCTTGCAATTGAATTTTCAGTTCCATGATTTCAGGGGGACTCATTCGATAAGGGGCTCGGGAAACAGGTGTTGCCCCTGGCATCAAATCGATTGCAAAGTCAATCTCTCTTTTGGGGGGGAGATGAGGAATCTCATCTAGAAAAACTTCCTTAAACTCTCTCACTACTAGCAAGGTATCTAACAGGTTTTCTCCCGGTTGCTGTTCTAATTCTTCAACGTGTACTGCATATACTTGATATCCTTTCCTAGCTGTTCTTTTTAATTGCAGTGATGATATTTGTCTTACAGAGATGGGTTTTGGTTTTCCCTTGAGAATAAAATGGTTCCCTTCTTCATCTATGCAATGCAGAGTTTTATCCCAACAATTCATCATCGCCTTTCTCTTTTCCAGCCAGTCCATTCCTATCAGCAAGTCATATAATCCTAAGGGAAGAATATTTAAATTCACTTCTGTCTGGAAATCATTTAATTTAATTGTTGTTTGAGGTAACTTATGTGTTACCTTCCCATTGGTACCAATGGCTAACTGGACCAACCAAGACTGCTAAAATTTTTCAGTCTTGAGATTGCATTTTTCTACCACTTGTGGACTAATGTAACTCAAAGAAGCACCTAGATCAATTAAAATAGTAACAGATTGGTCTGCAATATTACCTTCCATTTCAACCATGGTAGCTTGGTGTTCTTCTTGTCGATTATCCAAGGCTGCACTGATAGTGGTTATATTTCTTGCTATATCATTTACTGTGGTAGCTTCTCGATCTCTCATAATCATCTGAATGTTTCGGTGGGGAAAGTCCCTCAAGCGATGGGGTTCTCCACATCCCCAGCATTTCAAAGGTTCCCTCATTTTAACTGTGCCTTCCTTCTTATTTCCTTCATCTAGTTGTTTGGAACCAACTTGAGACTGAGCTGTTTGGCTTTCTTTTGGTTTATTAAACTTTTTCCTCTGATGATCCCTACCAAAATTATTTAAGTAAGCTGGTTTATGTTTCTTTCCTTTGATTTCACCTTTTTTTATCTAGCCTTTTCCATGCTCACCCTTTCCTTTAAACTGCTGGTAGCATAATCTAGCTTTTCTCACTGCTTCGTCCATAGATTTTGGGTTATCAAACTCGATCTTCTCTTTGTACACAGCAGGAAAATAGTTCAAAAACCTTTGTACCCTGGCCTTCTCTTCCCTAATGTAAGGGAAATATCTCAACATATTTGTAAACTTGGTGGCAAACTCATCAGTAGTAAGTTGTCCCAGTCTAAGTTCATGGAATTCCTTTGCTTTATCATCATAATAACGTTCATTCAAATAGCGGTTTTTAAACTTGACTTGGAAATCTTCCCAAGTAACTGTCTTTTCGTCAATGGCATGAACCATTTTCGTCTCCTCCCACCACAAGGTAGCCTTACCTTGTAGCTGGTAAACAAATAATCTGGCTTTCAGATTTCTTTCATATTCATAGACTTGGAAATATTTAAACATGTTCAACAACCAGGCTTCATCATCTTCCTCCATCTCCCCATCATGGAGGGAGGTTTGATCTTTTGGAATTCCCCCTGTAATTCCTTTTTCTGCTTATACTGATGCCTAGTAACATCATCTTCCTCTGATTCATCAGAGAACTTTCCCTTCTTCCTCTTTTCAGAACCTTCACCTTCTTGGCTGTTCCGAGAAGTTAATTCTCTGATGAGCTTTTCCTGCTCCTCACTGGATAATGACAATCTGTCATTCTGGCTTCTTATCTCAGCCATCTCTCATTGCAAACTGTGCAACATAGCCATCACTGGAGCGTTGGGATCTGGTGTATTATTGTCATCATGTAGATCAACATAAATTTCCTCAATTTCTGCCATTCAACTTTTCTGTTTCAGCACCACTGTACACTAAACAACACAGATGAGTAATAAAAAAATTTCCAACAATAAATAATTTATACAGTGAGCATACAACAATAGTGAGCACAACAACAACAACCCAGTTTATGTAACATGGGCTCTGATACCATTTGTAACATCTCTTCTTTCCCAACATTTTATTTTTATTTTTATTTTTATTATTATTTTTTTTTATAGTAAAACTCTCTCCTCCTAATTGTCGTTGCCATTCAGATATACCTTCAAATTTAAACAAATATGACATTCTACTGAACAAATTTTTCTTTTTTTATTCCTTCTTTTACTCATAGGTGTATCTTTGGTTAACCATCCTAGTTTTTTTTCTTCCCACAAGGTTTTGATGGCTTATATTTCACATATAAATATAGCAATATATATATATATATATATATATTACACACCCAATTGTTATGGTTATCGTTGGCCATAGAACTTCTATCTATGCCCTCAACCTTTACCCACACTCCTTTATAGTATTCATCACACATAAGCTTTGGATTTCGTTGTCATTTTCTTATGGTTGCATAGTGAAGATGTTATGCATCTGCTTTTAAGTCCTCGTACCATTTTACCAGGTTATGAAGCTATGTCTTGATAACAAATTATCCCAAGTTTTGGACGTTTTAATTTGATTTATCTCGTCTCTCATTTATCATTTATATGAGTTCACTTCAACCTTATGGCCATGTTTAAATTTTGTAATTATTGTACCCACACCACCATGTATGTCTCACGTAGCTTCCACTGTGACCATTTTTCGGTGAGGGTAGATGAAATTAAATTCTTCGTACTTATTCTGCTACATTGGCAAGTTTGATTTAAGGTAGGTAGTAGTTGGTAAATCGTCGAGCTTTCCACGTCGACTGGGGTTAATGGATTTCTGTGGATTTAACATTTTGATTTGTTATCTCTCGACCCATTTTGGGTCATGTGTACACAAAATGGTTTGTGCATTTACATTTTTTTATTTGCAACGTATAGTTGTTCATTAATAATGCCGATCTGGTGATACGATTTGGAGTACTGTCAAATTGATTACCATGGATTTTCATTTATGTTGAACGACTATGCAATGGATTTCAATTTGTCCCAAATCGATCCGCGTGTATCCCATCGATCTATTGACACCTGGACGGTGGAGATGATTCAGATCTGATAGGGTTTTTTCTCGTTTTGGTGTAATGAATCGTATTAATTCTGGAGTTGTCAAAGGGATTTTTATTTTTCCCTCCATTCTTCCTGACCGACTCCTCATTCCAATACTCTGCTCATTTGGGGAAAGCGAAACATCAGGCTCTTCCCAGTTTCTGAGCGTAACCATTTCTTCATTTCATAGCTCTGCAGATATGTAATATTGGGCATTTTCCTTACTAGTATGACTACCTTCAATTTTTATTTACCCTATCGTTTTACTTGTAACACCATCTCAGCCGCCTATAACTCAACCTCTAGTTGATTATCGTTCTGCTATAGCGTGATGGAGTTTTGGTTCTATCACTACTTCGTGTATTTGGTTTAAAGTTCCTTGTTATGTTTCTGTGCTAATATTAAATACTTGATGGGTAGGAAATTTATTTCCTCATGTCTTCCCTGATCATATTCACTTCCTTCGCCACGTTGCCTTGGCTCTAAGAAAGAAATCGCTACTCCAGGTAAGCCGTCGGTTTATTGGAACCATTTCATCCTGTATTTTATTTTCATTCTTGTGAACGTTTCTACACTACTCATATATATTTTCTGCAGGTCGTATTTGGTGACAAAGTATTCCACTCTTAGAAGTAACCCTTGTATTTATGCTCAGTTCGAGTACATTATTTTCTGAAGTACCCTCATATCGTCTTATTATAACTAGCTCTCACGTTGCCCTCATTTTATTTCCGTTAGGTTCGAATCTCGTGAAGGGTTCTCTTAATTGTTATTTGGTGAATTTGTAATTCAATCAACTTGACGTCGGTATATCCTGGAATTTCAGGTCGGTATCGACGCATCCTTAGTCGAAGTGTGACCAGGCTCTCTCGTTGTTATTATACAAAATTGTTTAGACAATTTAATTTTTATTGTCGTAAAAGTTTCTACTGTAGTAATAACTTTTTTCCAGAGACTAGGACTGTTAAGAATTTTAATCCGAGCAATGAAATTCCTGAAGTAAGTAAGTTCTGAAATATTATTATGAAAACATGATATCCTAATTCCATAGTTGGTTTTCAGAGTTTCATACATATATTTATTGACCATTCGTCTCTGTTATTAATGACAAATGGTGTCCAGATTTCTATTTCATGTTATCACTCATTCTATTTTTTTTTCCAGTACTTATCTACTTAAATTTGATTGGAGGAAATAATAAGTTCACTAGTCTTATTTTTCCTTTCCATTCCTCCTCATAATAATAGCATAAATTACAATTTCCACAGGGTCTATAATTTTGTGTGTGTTATATGACTCCAACAGTGGACTCTCTTTCTACTCCTTGGTTTCCAGTTCTCTTATAATAGTTACTTGTGTCAACCATAATATTTTCTGCAGCTGTATATATATAATTTTCCTTGTAGACAATTTCAGGGTATCTAGTGTTCAACTAACACTCTTAACCAGCATTTTATATAAATCGGATGGAGGAAATATTTGTTACCCTTCATATTTATGTAGTTTGAATTCATTTTATAGAAATTTGGTTATATTTACTTTCCAATAATACATTCAGTTTGGAGACTCCTCAAGTAAATGAGGTAGGACAGGTTGCTGGTTTATGTTTATTTATTAGGCCAAATTTGGTTACAAGTTTAATAAACCATATTTAGCTATGTTTAAGTCTGAATGTATTTAACTAAATTAAAATTACTCATCCATCCTTTCTTTTTTTTGCATACAAGTTAAATATATTGATATACATACACTGTTAATCCAACAAATCTATAGATCTGCACTGCATATATTTAATCACTCCTCCACAGATATTTTGAGTTTTTCTAGTGGTCGCTGATGAAATTCTATTTTTAACAGAAACAGATTAAAGTTACACAATTATAAATTATGAGGTAGTATAAATCTCCAGATTTAAACCAGTCTTTGGTTTAGAGCTTCTAGCTGATTTTCTTCATAATTTCTGGTTCCTACAACTATGCAGAACTAAGAGGATTAACTTCTTCTAGTAATTTTGTAAATGTATGGAACACAAGAAATAAAATATTGTAAAAAATGCATGTATTCATAAACACTACGAGAATACCACTTCTGCAATTGACCAATCCCCCCAACCTTAGAGTCCCTCTATCTCCAGAACTCACCCCCGAGCTGAGATCACCTCCAGAACAAACCAACCTCTAATCTATTCAGGAATAGCTTATTTAAGCTTTTGCTCCCCAAAGCCTATTTCTAATTCGGCGTCCAGAATTTCAGGATGCTTTTCTTCCTGTTTGCCTAGGCTTCCCTTATTTAGGGATTTTTAAAGCTACTTTCTGCTTTTCCTAGCTTTTTACCTCTTCCCAACTACTCTCCACCTCATTGGGGAAACTAGATTTTCCTCAAAATCTAATTTGGAAATAAATTCTTTCAAGGGTTTTTGAAAGATTTTTTGGGGAGAGTATTTTCCGCTTTCCATCCTCATGGATTTAGCAAGTGATCTCATAATTTTCATTTGGTCAATTTTCACAGAATTATTTTATTTATTTTTCATAATTAAATATTTAATTACATCCACAAAATACTTATCCATTGGGGTCCACTCCCCTTTGGATTAAAGTTCAAATTTATAACTTTGAAAGAAACATAAAACTAGGCGTGTTACACTTTTTAAATATTCTCATGATTATGTGAGAAAGTGCAAGATTTTCCAAATTGCTAGTGGAAGGCAGAGGAAGCCAGCTTTTCCTCTACACCTAGTAAACATTGAACAACCATTTGAGCAATGGGGGCTTGATATTATTGGTGAGATAACTCTTCATTCTTCCAAGCAGCATAAGTACATTCTGACAGCAACAAATTACTTCACAAAATGGGTAGAAGAAATTCCTCTAAAGGTAGCCAACTCTGACGCAATTATTCATTTCATCGATCAATTCATCATTACCAGGTTTGGTGTAGCTAATGCTCTGGTCTGTGATAATGCATCTTATTTTTCTGGTAATAGTATCATGAAATTTGCAATTAAGAGAGGTTTTAAATTGAAATATTCAACTAACTATTATCGACAAGGTAATGGTTTAGCAAAATCCACTAATAAAAATCTCCTCAAAATCATTAAGAGGACTATTGATCAAAGCCAAAAGAATTGGCACAAGTCTTTAATATTTGCATTATGGGCTGATCGTATTACTCTTAAAGCTTCTATTGGAACTTCACCTTTCAATTTAGTTTATGGTAAAGAAGCTGTAATACCATCGAATCTAGCTCTTCCATCATTAGCCCTGGTGCAATTCATTGAAGAAAATACTTCCTCATCCATTCAATTGAGATTTGATCAAATCCTAAAATTAGAAGAGGAAAGAGAAAAGCAAAGAATTGTTCATGAAAAACATCAACAACTTGTTAAATCCTCTTTTGATTAAAATTCCACTAGCTCAAAAAAATTTTCAATTGTTGATCTTGTTCTGAAATGGGATAAAGCACATGAGGAAAAAGGTAAGCATACCAAATTCCAAAAGATGTGCCTTGGACCATTTCAGATTGCTGAAAAGATAGGCTCATATACATTCATACTTCAAGATTTAACAGGAAAGAGAGCATCTCTTCCTGTAAACGGGCTTGTCTTAAATAAATTCTTTTCATGAGGACGTAACCCATTCTTACTTGTACATATCCCTTTCTACAATTTTCATTTGTTTTTGTAAAATAAAGTTTGTTAATATTCTTTACTTGATTTTTTTACTATTAGAAAATTGTCTTAGAAAGAATGTTATAAATACTTATTTTAAGTAAAATAAATTTTTTTAGGGAATTGATTACAATTTTTATATAGTTTAAATAAAATGTTAAACTTTGAAAATTTGTTTAAAGCATTTGCATGATCTTATGAAACTTTGAGGAAAATGTAAATCATTATAAGTTTATTAAGCAGAGAAAGGTTATCTTTAAAAATTAAAGACTTCTTCAAGCTTTGGCAAACAAAAACTCTGAAAATTGTCATCCATTTATTCTTAAGGATACAACTATTTCACCCCATCCGTTTCAATTGTGATTTTTTAGAATGTAATTCTAAAGAAATTATATGACAAAATTTAGGAGATAAGAGGTCTCATCGCAAGCCTGCTTACCATGATCATAGGAAGTAATGAAACTAACATTACCAATACTGCGTACCAAAACAGGGTAATGGCTTATAAATTGATACAAGGAGTCTTATCACGAGCTGGCTTGTTCAGTTTAATTACAACTAGTGAATGGAATTGCTACTAACTGGCTACCAAACTAGAACAATGGCTCTTAAATTAAGAAAAATAAATAAAAGACAAAAATATGAAAAAATATGTCTTATGAATCTATTTTTAATAAGTCATAGTCTTAATTGGATGGGACAATGAATAGTTAATGGTTAAAAGGTAACCCTGTCGAGACTATGAACGTTTGCTGGCAGCACTAGCAATACCTGTGACAATAGAGTATATTACATAAGCTAAACTTGAGAAAATCCACTTACTTTATTATTATCAACCAATCAAAGCTTGAGATAACCTAAAAAATGTTTTTATCCTAGAAGAATTAGAAAGAAATTGTAAGTGATTTTTATTCTTTTTCATAGTTAGATTTTATTTGAATTATCTTAAGAAAAGTTTTCATTATCTTTAGAAATTTTTACTTACTTGAAATATAGTATTTGTTTCATTTTTTCAGAGATAACTATTTCTTCCAGTGAATCGCCAATTGTTCTACTGTACAACAACCCTCCCCATTTTTAAATTCTTAGAATAAATCCCATTTAAAAATAGGTCCCCTTTTTATATCTTTTCCATAAATAAAAAGATGCATATCACATTTCATTTACAAATTTTACAAGTTTTAAAAACTTTCTGATCCGATGAGTTAAAAGACCTTTTAACATATTTTGAACATATTAGAAAAATTTTATACTTAGAAATATGTTAAAATGAATAGTAAATCGCAATCGAAAATTCGGAAAATTTCTTTTAAAGAGTTGTTATTGCTTTGAGAAGTTCTGATTCGATCACGCTCAATCGCAATTGCATTTCGGAATAATATTGAGTATTGCAATTTTTCTATTTATAACAATGCGATGCAATTTATCGCAATCGCATCTCAGGAAAAATATTAAACATTGCATTCCTCTCATTGCAAAATTCCGATGCGATTGCACTCAATCACAATTGAATTTTCGGAGATAGATTATAACAGTCCACTTCATTTTAAATCTCCGATGCGATCAGAATTTGGAAAAAACGTTTTCACTAAAACAAATTGTGATGAATCATCAAAAATCGGCATGAATCATCTGCTATTTATCTTGCGCACCATTGAAGACTTCAGATGCGATTGTTATTTTGCCTTTATATTTATTCATCGCATCGCAAAAGACCAAAAGTGAATTTCAACATTTATTACAAGGATTCGCCAATCTCCAATTGTTACGTGGCTTCTCCAGAAGTTTATCTCACACATTATAAAAATACCATTTACTACCTTGTGAGCATGCGATATACCATTATGCTTTTGTAAGATCATCACTATTGAATGTAGAATTCTGAGTCAATAAACTGATTCCCGGTGCAAGATGCGTCGTTGGCCTGGAAAATTGTTGAAAACAAATGAGTTGAATAAAGTTTAATAATTTAAATTGCTTCGATGTATTTATTTAACATTTTTCTATAAATATTTGAGAATCTATGATATAACATTACAAAACAGCAGTGTATACAAGCAATAACAGAGAATGCAATTATAGAAATTTAAAATTTAAATTAAGTTATGTTCTAAATAAACTTTATCATTTTTGTATTATTATTTATTTTAATTATAAGAACTTTAAAAAATTATTTAAAAAAAATTAATTGTGAAAAATTATTAGGATTGAAATTTGTTGAAATGTTAAATAAATCTAATACAAATAATAATACTTAAAATTGTGATTTTTTAAAAATAATTTTAGTAATTGGGATTATGTTAAATAGTTATACTGAATAATTCTTATTTTTCTAATTCAAATTCAAATTTTCACCAATTACATGATAAACATAATGTGTTGAGGATTATTACTTAAATTAGTTATATTTGAACTAACCTATACCATTTTCATATATATGTAGATTAACTTCACAGTTTGACAGTTTTCGAACTCCACACCTCTGAGATATTTCAACCATGAGTATTAATTGTATTGTGGCTAATTATATCAATTTAATGGTTTTGATATTTCTCCGGATCTTATCTCATTAAGTGTTTCATGCCAATTTTTATGGCTCTATTAATTCTCTTCAACTTGCTATTTTAACTAATTTTCTTTCCATTTCCTGTGCCTAGAAATGCATGTGAGTCTGGGCAGTTCACTCTATTAGTGTTGTATAGAAGCTTGTGCATTGAAGGTTATAAACTTTTTCAATTAATATGAGATTAACAACGTTCAAGTCCTACCACATTAACTTTACCTTTCAAATATTCTTTATTCTGAATGTAGTATGGTTGAAACCATAGGTAATAAAGATAAGGTTATAAGGCCATGGGTAATTATATAAAGACTTTTATCGTAAGTCGAGACGAGTAAATTAAGTTATGTTTCTACTATATATTGTACACTGACGAAGGAAGCTGACCCTCGAGGTACTTGACATCAGTGGTGAACTTCTCTAGACTGACCCGCAGTCATATATAGCATTACTAAGTACACATCAGCCACATGCTAATAAGAACATCATAAATAAAATTGTGATGCATGGAGCTCTTATTACTTGTATGATTAGAAGTTGCAAATAGAACATATGGATAACACTTTAAAATTGAAATCTATCACATTTAAAATGCTCAACCATAGATTAACTAACTATAAGTATATTATAGTTAAAAAAATAAGTTTTTATTTACATTAATTATAATTTAATACTTAATATATATATATATATATAGTAGATATTTATTTTGTTCAATTTGCCACTTCTCTTTAAATTATTTGTGCTAATAGTTTGTTTATTTATTATTTTATATTATTATGTTTATTTATTATTTTATACTATTAAATATTGAACTGTAATTGTAGAATACTCTTAATTTTTATAATTTTTATTAATGTAAATTCAGTTAATTATGATAAATAAATATAATAAATTATTTTTTAAAATAAGTTTCCACTTAAATTATTATTATCAATATTTTTTTTTATAATATTTAGGTATGATGAAGTTCTTATAAATTTAATTTGCATAATATTTATACATCTTCTATACTATATATATATATATATATTTTAAATAAATATTCAATTTTATTTTTATTTCTTGCTACTTAGTTTAATTTAATTACTAATTTATTTCATATTTTTATTATGTAATTAGTATTGGTTAAATGTAATTAATATTTAACTTGTTTCACACTGTTGTTAAAACACAAATTAAGCTTAAAAAAGAAATTAGGTTGGGGTTTTTGTTTAGTCTTGATTAAGTTATAAATAGTCATTAATATATTTTTTTCCTTTCCTATCAAATTTGATTGAAAACGCCTTTAAGAACCATTGGATCCAGGTCATTAAATAATTTATTAAAAAACATAAATTACAGATTTATCTTTGTTTGATTCGAGGATTAAATTAAAGTAAATCCATATCAAACCTACATGCTGCTACATGAAAAGATTTGGTTGACTGATCCCATGCATGGCAATAAGGGTTAGACCCCATGCAACTTATTCATTAGCAATATATTCCTCCAGTTACGTTACTATGTAGGCATTGAATATTATTATAGGGAATTAAATGGGGTAGAATAAATATTTCAATTTATTTAAAGAGAATTAAATGGTGTAGAATATGAACTCAATAGAATTTCGGTTTGTGGAGTTGTTTCAGTTTTCATCAATTTGTAATGTTATCCACATAGTTTTGACTTGCCGCTCCAAATTAATGAATTTTGGTCTGTGGAGTTGCTTAGTTTTCATTAAATTATAAATTAGTTATTAATATTTTTTCTACTGGGTTGAAAATACTTTTAAGAACCATTGTATCCACATCATTAAATAATTTATTAAAGAACACAAATTACAGATTTATCTCTTCTCGCTTCTAGGATTACATTAAAGTAAATCCACGTCGAATCTACATTTATCATCGGTCATTTCTTGATTGTAAAACTGCTCACATCTGCCCACCTATTCTGCTGCGAAAACCATCATGAAAAAATAAAACTTAAATTTCAATGTTATTAATTATACATAGAATCATTATTGACAATAAGGTTTTCCGCATCAAATATGTAATTTATGATATCCATTATGCAAGTACAGATCTGAGTTGGAGGATGTAGTCGATGTCACAGACATCCCATGTAGATCTCTTGATATCAACAACCATTAATTCAAAATTAAATAGCATAAAATTATGGCAATTGTACCAGCTTCTACTTTACAGTTGGTACTTTGCTTGAAGCTTTGTAAATTTTATTTCCGCTCTTTAGATTTTTTGTTCTTGACCGTCGAAATCTTTGTATTCTGCTCAACACATCCGCAAGTAGATTTATTGTGCGACTCGACACTCTGCAAGCAAGCTTTCGCAAGTAAGGGTAGAACTGTGCGCCTCCGGTTGCAAGGTTTGCTAAGCATAATTTCTCTTACTCTTTTACGTAATTCAACATATTAAATTCACTTTCTTGCTTTGATTCTGAGTGCAAAGTGGATGATATTCTACCTGCAATTTACATATTATGGACTGTGTTTTTAAATGATAGCCAATGGAACATTGATGATTGCAATTCCATTCGAATTTGATAAAGTTGATACGTCCTACAAATCTCGTTTCTTTTTAACGAATTTACAAAGTTCCTAGAAGTACTTCTCAAGATTATATCATACAGAGAAAACATAGAAAACAGAATTTTGTTAGCTCTCTATCATGAGAATACCATTTGTATCAGCCTCGGAGGATTCAAAGTCATTTCCCTTGGAACGAATTTGCTTACTAAAGCCTTCGTTCATTAAAAAATGTAGATTATTATCATCATCATTTTCCGAATCAAATTCCACTTCATTTGTAGCTTCGGTGTTAGCAAATCAAAAACTATGTTGTTGTTTGACTTAAAAAAAATTTGCCGTAATTTTAATTTTCAAAAAGATAAAATACTTTTCGTAATTTTAATTTTTTTTAAATTATTATTTAATTAAAAAATAATTCGTTGTAATTTTAATTTTTTCTAAAACCTTCAAGATTACGTCGTAATTTTACTTTTCAACAAAAATTACATCACAGAGACTATATGTTTTGAAGTTTGTTTCCATAGTATTATTGTATTATTTGATTGAAAATTAAAATATATATATATATATATAATTTGATATAGAATAAATTTTGTCATCCTATAAATCCTTGCTTGACTAGATTCTATACCATTTATCTGGCTGTCAAAATGCATTGGCTCTGCAGTATTTGGCTTTTTTTTTTGCAATTTTAACTAACCTGGACAGTACAGTACTGCTAGGAAGGCGAGTTTGAGTGACATTTTCTGATAAAATAATCTTTTGTTCTCTTAAGCTTTCGATTTTGTCAGAAAATTTTTGATCGAGGTTCTTCAAATTCGATGTATGATCATTCTGTTGAATTAATTCCCGAGTGATCGCTACAGTCCCGTTCTCTTAAGCTTTTGATTTTGTCAGAATTTTTTTTATTGAGGTTCTCCATATTCGACGTATGATCATGCTCTTGAAGTAATTCGCAAGCGATAGCTACAGTCCCGTTTCTTGGATCTACAATCTATGATAAGGTTCATAGTTTTCCAGTTGCCAATCTTTAGGTGTTTAGTTTGATTCTTGAAATATCGTCTGAATTTCGTGTTGAACTTCCTGTAATTGATTCCGAGCATTTGAGATAGAAACTTCATGTCCCGTCTCTTTCTTTGCAAGTTCTTGAAATATCGCCTGAATTTTGTGTGGAACTTCCTGTAATTGATTCTGAGCATTTGAGATAGAAACTTCATGTTTAGTCTCTTTCTTTGCAAGTTCTTGAAATATCGCCTGAATTTTGTGTTGAACTTCCTGTAATTGATTCTGAGCATTTGAGATAGAAACTTCATGTTCTGTCTCTTTTTTTTGCAAGTTCTTGAAATATCGCCTAAATTTTCTGTTGAACTTCCTGTAATTGATTCTAAGCATTTGATATAGAAACTTCATGTTCCGTCTCTTTCTTTGCAAGTTATTATCTCAATTCTTTCTCAACTTTCTCCAACGCATCTTTGATTTTGTTTTCAGCTTCAAATTGTCAACTCGTTTGAATGCAATTTTCTGAAAACATAGTCTTTCCATCTTTTTAAGCTTTTGATTTCATGAAAAAGGATTTGATTTGAGATTATGCAACTTCAAAATCTTATCATATTCGATCTTGGGGGAGTTCCCCTCCTTTGAGGAAGCTTATCTGTTTGCAATATTAACAACTTTGTTTACTAAAGCCTCCATTCATTAAAAAATGTAGATTATTATCATCATCATTTTAAGAATCAAATTTCACTTCATTTGTAGCTTCGGTGTTAGAAAATCAAAAACTATGTTCTTGTTCATAGAAAAACATATTAGCACGATTATTATCATTTCTATCTAGAAGCACTTCAACCTTGACTTTATGATGCAAAATTCGAAGGTCTCTATTGCATTGTTTCCTAGTTTTTGCATTCGATCGCCAATGACAGAGTTGCTAGATGTTAAATAACATCCAAAGGTGTGCAAAGTCGAAAAAAATATTAAATGTGATGACAACAGGAGAGAGAAAAGAAATACTTCTATTCCTTAACAATAAACACTGTTCTTACAATGTCTTCCTCTCACATAGGGTTTTACAAAATAGTGATTGCTGCAAGACACAACTGATTGTTCACCATTTTAGAAAGCAGTTGGAACACAAAAAACTGGAGATAAAAAATGGAATAGTGAAAACAGAAGTAGATAATAGAACAGATGCAAAGCCAAGGGTAGTTAAGACAGTCCCAGAAACAAAACTCTATGAAATAAATTAAAGTTAAATCTATTTTGTGGTCATTGGTATCCTCCAAAAATTTATTGAATCTTTTGCATATTATGGAGGCAAGAAAATGCAAGAACCTCAGTTGAAAGTTAGTCAGAATTAATCTTTAAACAATTTCTTCCAGAATACAATCCACCTAACAAGAGTCATCAGTTTAATTGATCGAGTAAAAGCAACACTGGGAGCAGTCAAAACAGAAATAGCAAATAGAACATATGCAAAGGCAAGGGTAGTTTATAGGTTATGTGGTTATAGCTTACTCAGAATAGTACTTGTTACACTATAGTCTAGAGATTTATATAAAATTAGAGTAGCTACCCAAATAGTCACATTAGTCTTATTGTTATGGACCTATGGTAGTAATAGTCTTATTCCCATGCCCTAAGTTATTATTATAGGATCTTAAAGATTTCATATATTATAAATCAAGATTGTTCTATGTCATCTATTATTCACATTATCCTCCACAAGTTACTATGTCTCAACTTCTGGTATTGTTCATATTCTTCAGTAAATTGATACCTTTGGATAGTTAATTTGTTGTTTTTTTTCTTGATGTTTTAACAAATTTAGGTGCCACTTGCTACATTGAATGGAATGTATGAATTTGGAACGATGGAATGCAATGAAATGCAACTTTAAAAGACGCTACAACAACTAATAGCAGAAGAAGACACTGCTAATATGAAAATAGACTGTAGAAACAAAGCAACGAAGAAAACAAGTGTTGGATACTTTGCATGTAGAACTTGTAAGAAGTGGTTTAGTTGTAGCTTCAAGTGGTGAAAATGTTGTTTTTGTATGCAGTACATTTGTTAATATGCAAAAAATAATAAGCATTTGTCAAAGATCAACACGAAGGAAAGAAAAGAAAAGAAAAAATAGTCAATACTTTAAATATAGATGTGGTACCAGGTCATATAGATATGACTTCAGATGATCCAAATGTTGTTTTTGTATACACCATCATTGTTAATGTCCATAGAACAACGTCTGGTTGTTAGCAATCATCATAGAATACATTTATTTGTCACTGAAATGAATATTTTGTCTTATCACAAAAAGTGGTGTAACCACAAAATTTTCAAAATATAATGATAGAATTAGTCCATATTATGTTGACCTATGTTGTCCAATATTTGCTACATTGACTTGCAAGTACATGCTTTGGTGCAATAAATTTGGGACTTACATAAGGAATGAATGATTTGTAATAACTAAGTCGATTCTCATGTTCAGCTATTTGTATGAAGCATATTGTTGCCTTCAAGATGCTATTATGCTACAGTGCATATCTAACTGTACATAAATATTCGTAATTACAAATATGTTCTTTACAACTAGAAATATTAGCTTTACTAATCAAGACACATAGAATATGTATTTCATGCTTTCTATTGTGTACAAAAGTCAATTATTTCTAGAATACATAGCTTGTATGTGAGATTCATGTTTTCACAGACAATAATCAATGTAGCATCTTGTTTGTTTTGCAGTGATACTTTTGAAATACAGAGAGATGCAAAATAGGAACTAGTTACTTGCAACTTTGCTTCTCTTATTTTACTGTTTTGAAATCAAAGATACAATATAATAGTAAAATTAGTATTTTGTGCTAGTAAAAATTATCATAGAGGAAAAAAATCTAAGATACATAGTACTTAGTAAACAAATCACCATACGAATCTGAAGAATAAATACGTAGAAAAAAATGGTTGAAATCATAGAAATTGAAAACTACCATCCAGCAAAAAAACATCGCATAGATACTAATATTGATATCGTATTAATGAACCATAGTCTCATTAGACTACAACAATTTGCATATACTCCTAGAGATTGTTTGTTTAATGCATTTGAAGTGCTTCTGCACTTTCGTTACTCATCTATTGAACTGCGCAATGGACTAATAGACCATTTTCTCAATTGTCTACAAAGAAATGACACAGAGGCGAAAGAATCATACCAATATGAACTAGATCCTGTCATGTTATATCAACTTCATAGAATTCACGATGTTGACACATACCTTCGTAGAATGTGTTTTTCTATATCTAATAGAAATTTCCAATCTGAAAGAGGCCTATGGGAAGACACATTTTGCATACGGTGGCTATCAAAGTGGTTGAACATACCAATTGGAGTTTGGTCGCTAACAATGAAAGAAAGGTATTTGTTCTTCAACCACGACCTAGATACAATTCCACTAAACATTTTGTTTCATGATACAGATCCCATTAGTGGACATTTTGAACCCCTATTATACAAAATATTATGTAGATGCAAATTTCTACCAAATTATTCCTTGTCACCTCTTTGCAAATATATTGAAAACCATTATGAATCTGTTGTTCATGAAATGCAAATTCATGGATTGCATATAGAAAAAACAACTATGTCGAAATGTGCTAATAGCATGTTTATTGAAATTTGTCATTTAATATCACCTGAATTTGATGAACAATCTTTTAGACTCTACATTGTCCAATATTTTTGCAATGCACTAATGGCTAGGAGCAACGATGCATTAAATTTTCTATAAAAACACTTAACAAATGAAACTATACAAATTCAAACAATGGTTGCAGGCTGGCAACAATACCTAATTAATATGGCAATGCCATATGAAAAAGGAGGAGTTGAGGGAACATCATTTTGCTTCCAATGGACATCGATCATATTTAATGTAAACATACAAATATGGTCACTTACAAGTAAAACTATTATGAATTACTACCAATCAAAAACAAATTTCAACCAAACGTACAACATATTATCATTTGAAACAAGTACATGACAGATTCATTATGAACCATTACTATCAAATCAAAATAAAAATCGGTGCAATCTGCAACATAGAATAGTACAAATGCACAAAAACACCAACAATAGAATAAACTTGCGCAAATTAAAACAAATGTTATGTACAAATGACCCAAATAAAATTTGACAAAATAGAAATAAAATAGCAGATAAAAATTGTTCATCACGAAAAAGTACTCCCATAGAAATTTACAAACGACAAATTGAAGACACACCAAAAAAAAAATGTCCAATATGTAAGACATTGCAATTTCAAAAGAACATCTCAAGCATTGGACTTGAATTAGAAAAAATGTACATAAACATATCTAAAAAAGAGAAGACATTGCATTTAAATATCATTTGTAGATCTTGCAAAACAGCACTTGCGAATGCAAAGTTTCCTCGCTTTGCAACACCTGAACAAATAAGACGTAACAAGCCATTGCAAACTATAACAAGACTTTCAGAGCTTGAGGAAAGACTTGTTGCATTGAGAATTCCCTTTGCACAAATAAGACAATGTGGGAAGAAGCGATCACAAATGGGCTTAACTGGTTCAATAATCAATGTACTTGTCCAGATGGACATTGTCTGAAAAGCATTGCCACAATCCATAAATAATACAATCACAATTGCTATTGCATTAAAATGGCGACTAGAATACAATAATGCATATCAAACAGGAAAAGTGCGTGTGCATATTGTCATGAGAGCACTTAAAGAACTATGCTCTCGAAATTTGTATAAAACTGAAAACATTTCCATTAATGGAAATTGGAATCATATACTTGAATTGGACAATAAAGATAATAAATCCGATGATGACAACATTGATAGAAAAAGTGAAACTGATAGAATTTCAGAAAGTGAAAGGCCAACTAAAACCTTGGTACATGGATTCATAGCTTCACAATGAATTCATGATTTACAAGACAAGATTATTAAAATAGCACTAGCTGAGGGACAATGACCACTTGGGATATTCAAAGACAAACATGCAGAATAAATGAGTTTCCCAACACTATTCTTTGGAAATCCACGTGACGATGATATAATACAAAGATTTCGTTACCAAGAAATGGTAAAATGGGAACTAATGCATTGCAGTGGTCACTTTTCCTATCACATCACAAATTTGTTCTTCAACACAATGCGAATACTCATTGAAAAGGTCATCTCATGCATCTCAATACCAATAAGAAAATGAATATTACAAGGAAGAAAGTTGTTAGCAAAAGATGTTAAGTACAAGCCCAACTTAGAAAAGTTACTAAAAAGTCATATTGGATACATAGATTTCAAACACATAAGAATTTCTCCTGATTACCATCAACAAATGCAGAAACATATATTTGCAATGATACGACAATTAGGTCCTCCAACTTTCTTTGTTACATTTACAAGTGCAGAGCATCTTTTGACACGACTAGTACAAACTCTTACTAAATTACATAGCAATATAAATAAAGAGAAACACATTGAAACAATTGAGGAATGCAACATTGATTATCTTGTCAGGAAGGACCCAGTAACATGTACATGTTACTATAGACATAAGACAAATGCATTGAAGCAATTGATTTGTCAAGATAGCACATTTTTTGGAAAAATATTAGATTACTACTTTGTAACTAAGTTCCAAAATAGAGGTAGTGCACATGAACATGCTCTTATATGGATATAAAATGCTCCAGTATATGGAATTAATACTAAATTAGAAATTGAAAACTTATTGGATAACTATATAACTTGTAGCAAAAATCACCTTGATCTAGAACTGGCAAAGATACATGAACATCATCATAACAAAAGCTGTAAAAAATGAAAAGCATCATAGTGTAGATACAAATTTCCAATGCTACCAATGAAAATAGCAAGGATTCTTGAACCAATTACTTCGGTACATGGCTCAATAAATTAAAAAGTTTTGTCCTTGCAAAGCACATTAGAGAAAAAACACTATGACAAATCAACCAGTCATGAAGATTTCTTAAATCAATTCCAGTTAACAGAAACTAATTAGATCGAATTAATAAAAATTACATTAACACAACCAATGGTATTCTTGCAACGAAAACCATCATAAATATGGAATAATATCTTTGCATACAATATGCCACACCTATGGAATGCAAATACTAATGCTCAATATGTTCTAAATTCATATGCTACAGCTTCATATTGCACTTCATATATGACAAAAGTTGACATATCTATGGCAAATGCATTCAAAAGGATATGAAAAGAACATGAAAAGAGAAAAATTGATGCTATTCAAATGATACGGTCTCTAGGAAATGCTTTGCTTAACCTTCAACAAATTTCAGCTCAAAAAGCAGTCCACATAGCTCTATCACTACCATTGAATCATAGTTCAAGATAATGCAACTTTAAAAACACAACACCAATAGATGAATGCACTTTTATACTTAAGCCAACTACTCTTCTGAAACAAATTCCTGACAAGTCTGAAGATGTTATGCGCAGTTCTATAATTGATTACTATATCAATAGCCCTAATGCTATTAAGCATATATGTTTAGCCAAATTTGTATCAAAGTATAGGAAATATGGCAAACCAATATCAAAAAGAAAAAAATAAAAAGTAATTTGATTCATTAAATACAAAAAACACATTGACTATGAAAGCTATTACAGAGAAAAACGTTTTCTATATGTTCCATTCGAAAAAAATGAAAATGCACTAAAGCAAGACTCCTCTACATGGAAGAGTGCATACATGTTGCATAAGAACACAATAAAGAGCAATGAAACTAATTTCACATATAACATGAACAAGAAATGGGGTGATTTGGAAGAAGAAATTCAAAAAATTGACAGCAGCACTGCAACTTCTAATCATACAATAAAAAAACCTGGAATATCTAATGATGTTACTGAGAAGTATGACTTGGCTAAAGATTTGCAATTTACCCAATGCAATGAGAAAAAAAGACATCTTAACATTGGTTTTCAATTTACAGAACGTCCATTTATGCTTAGCAATGAAGAATACTACAAGATTAGGAGAATGCTTAATAAAGAACAACAAGCAATACTCAAAGACATTACAATGAAAAAAAAAAATAACATAGACAAACCATTCTACTTATTTTTGACTGGAGGAGCTGGTATTGGGAAAACATTCACAGCAAAAGCAATATTCCAAATGCTCATGCGCATCTACAATGAACATTACAATACAGATACTTTGAAACCAAAAGGTTTGATATTAGCATATACAGGTAAATCTGCATATAATGCAGGTGGAGTTACAATTCATTCTACATTGCTAATGCCTTTCAACAAATCTAGTTTTATTCCACTTAGCAACGATGTATTAGACAAATTAACACAATTGTATGAAGAATTAAGGGTTGTTCTCATTGATGAAGTATCTCTAATTGGAAGTTGTTTTCTATATCAAATTGATGATCGACTAAGAAACATTAAGCACAATCAAACAAAATACTTTGGAAACATTGATATCATATTTTGTGCTGACTTGTACCAAGCACAACCTATACAAGATTCACTAATATTTGAACAACCTACAAGAAGAAGGAAACCAATAACATATGCTTTTGGAAAGAACATGTAAAGTACTATGAATTTCACATTGCAATGTGTCAAAAAAATGAAAAATTCATTAGCATTTTGAATAGGATGCGTTTAAATAATCAAATAGAAGATGATTTGAATTACCTGAATAGACATTATATTCGAAATGCTCCTAATGATCCTACTTTCTCCTATCTATTTTTTAGGAATAAAGATGTAGCATTACATAACAGGAAAATGTTGTCTATTGTTCCTGGTGATGAAATCGTAATTAATGCAATTGATTACGAAGAAGAAAACCATGGACACATACCATATCATGCACAAATAGCAACATTTCCTTCACAAACTATCCTAAAACTTAACATGCTAGTTGAAATGTATGCAGGAAACTATGAGTTACAAGATGGTCTAGTCAACGGTGCAGATGGTATCATTAAAGCATATGTAAAATTAGACGACTTTGATGTAATATGGATCAAATTATATGATGAACGTGTTGGCCATCAACAAGCACATAAATTTTGTTTTCTATATAGCAGAGAAATTTCTAGTGATTGGACTCCCATACTATGCACAACAAAGCCAATTTCTGTATTAGCAAAAATAGGCAACTTGAAAATCAGAAAACAATTCCCAATCCAACTAGCATGTGCATGTACAATACACAGATCACAAGGCTTGACACTAGACAATCTTGCATTCAATCCTTTAGGAATACGATGCCATGGATTAGTATATACAGCTCTTTCTCATGTGAGAAACATATAATCATTGTATTTTCTTAGTCCACTTAAGAAACAAAACTTCTGAATTCAACACAAAATTTCTGTTGAAATGGAATGCTTACATAGAAATGCAAAGTGGCAACTAGACTACAACTATTCATTATCAGAAACAAAAGCATACATTTCAATTCTATCTCTAAACACTCGCAGTTTACAAATACATATTGATGATTTGTTAAATGACTATGATCTAATGAAATCTGACATCCTATGTTTACAAGAAACACATTTGAATAATTCAATGCTTCTAAAAATACTTGAAACATTCAATTGCATATCAAATCATAGTAAACATGGTTTGCTAATCTGTATTAAAAAGCATATAAATATCTTGAACCATATTCATTTTGAAGAAAAAAATATTGAAGCTACACTAGCAAATCCGCTTCTTCATGACATGGATATTATAGTCATGAATGTCTATGTTGCACCATATGCAACATTCAACAATACATTGGATCTTCTTTCAAAAGCATTATGAAAAATACATTCAAATCAAACAATAGCAATTGTCGGCGATTTCAACATCAATATGCTTGAAGGCAAAAAAAAAACAAACAAACTAAGATCCTATATGCACAATTACAACCTTCATTTTCTTTTAGAGACAAATAACAATCAACAATTATCAATCATTGATCACATATGGTCAAACATAACTTGTAGCTATAAGACTTTCAGGTTAGATACATATTGGAGTGACCATTATACTATTTGTCTCATCATTGAAGACAAAAATGCAACACAAACACAGTGCAAATGAAAGTAGTCTAATGCTTTTTTCTAGTCAATAGTATGAGACTTTCATACTAATGTCCTTATTATACAAATGAAATCAAGAGTGACTATTATTACCAAACATACCTTTAATTTGTTTCTAAAAAAAAGTCTTTGAAAGCTGCATAATAGCCTCTTAACTACTATGACTTTGACTTCTAATAGTATGTCTTGCAGATTACTATAGCTTTCTACAATGAGTCAAATAGGCAAAGACAAGTCACAAAAATAAATAAACACATCCAGGTTTGCTTACTACACTAAACTTACTTACCCTTCAATGCATATGTATAGAGATATCTCTATGTTTAACTGTTTATTTCTTTCTACAAAACTATTGAAAGACCTATTCTTATATTACTAGTGCTGACTTCTATAGCACTGTTCTTCATATAAAATTATACTATGCATCAATAATTTATTTCTCAAGCATCACAGAATTCATTTTAATTCTTGAATTTGTCTTCCAACCCATTGTAATATTTTCATGCACAAATGATACATGCCCCATTGAAAATTTCAAACTATATATAGCCACTTTGGAGTTATCTAACAATAAACACCACAGAATACTGAATCGTATTCTCTACAATATTTTAGCACTACGACACAATTTGTTTCCCTTTTCATCATCTCAATAAGTTCCATGCTTAAACTTGACAATCATCACCAATTGCTTATTTACATAAGAACTGTTACATGCATAATTCTATGAATTCCAGTCTTCTTGTTCTTCCTTTCTTGTCAACCTTTAATTCCTTTTCCTCACCCTTCCTCTAGAAACTTGTCAAGCTTCCTGTTCACTTTACATTTGAACCCTTTTTCACTAAGATCTCCTCCAATTTCCCATGTTGCTTCTTGTCAACCTCTAAATTGCAATAAAGATAATATGAAATACAAATTAAATTGCTTCCAAAATTATAACTCTATTTCAGTTACATAAAACTAAATTATTTCATAATCCATATGCATCTTAATTCACATTGTGCAATTTGAACAAAATGTTTCCAATCTCATCATTATTTCTCTTAATATCCCTATTATCTTTGAAATTCTATCTATACCTTTTTTTTTTGGTTTCTTTTGTCCTATGGTGTTTCTATGTTATTTTTCGTTGGGTAGTACAACAAGCTCAAATGACATATATCTTGATCAACATATTTATTGTGTAAACTGCCAGCTACCCATAATAAGTAACAACATTGGAAAGTGAGCTTGATCAAGAAACACATCCAGATTTTCTTATTACGCCCAACTTACTTAGTCTTTGATGCATATGTAAATGTTTTCATCCCAATCAACAGTACCTGAAATTTCATACATCTGTACTAGATGCATTTACATGTTTCTATAGTACTGGAATTGAGTCATTTTTTCTATCAACCAAAAAAAAATTTAATATTTTCACCAATAGAATTTTCTGAATTTAATATTTTATAGTTTATAAGCATTCCATTATAGAAGTTTTTAAATGCAATTAATATTTCTTTCAACAACTAATATTCAGTTTCTAGTACAATATACAATAAGCTTATACTTTTAATTTTATTTTTAGTTATTAAAATTTACCAAAAACTTAGTGGTTGTGTTCAAGTGCACCATTCAGTGACGTTGCATCTTTTTCATCTCACAGTTCTGGACAGCAAGCTAGAATAGACAAAGAACAACAAATATCAAGTGCAACTGAAACAGACAAGTAAGTAAACTTGAAACAAATTCTTATACGTACAATTGACATAGCATTCATATTTATCACCAACATATTTTACTTCTAATTGTTTCTTTTTCCACATCAACATCATCAATACATAGATCGAAAGCAACATATTTAGTTCCAGTTACCATTGAAGAACTAAACATTCACAAAACTGGAAAAATGTTCAATGGAGATGTTATGGTTATCAATAGCACATATCTTGATAAAGTCCACAAAGCACGAAAAATACTACGTGCAGATTTGACGGATGTCGAAGGAATCATGACAATCACATTGTCCATACCAACTGAGCTTATTGAACAACATGGACAAAAAATATCACCAAGAAAAGCAACATCTATTACAAATTTTAAAGTTCTTCCCAAGACAAATTATGACCGTGGTGATTGTGATTGGATTCTGCTGCTAACTGAACTAAGCACCGTATAGAACATACCAACAATCTGCAAAGAATACAAATTCATTTCAGATACAATAATAAAACAACTTACATTTGAGAAGAGGAGAGATGCGAAGCTCTGCTAGGGTTTAATTTTCCACAGGTTCACAAAACCCTAACAACCTTGCAGAACTGATCAATCTTGTCAGCGCACTTCCAAAACATGCACAGTTTTTGGTGTTCATCCATGGAAACAACGTCGAGGGGGGGGGGGGATAGCCAACCCCCCCTGCAAACAAGGAAAAACTCCAAGTAACTTCTGACCAAGGTACTGAAACCACTGAAAAATAGCAGGGGCAGGAAGCACCTCAGACGCCGACCACGAAGAATCGGTCGGACGCGACTGCTGCCACCTCCTCCACATGCAAGCCTATTTCTCCAAAAAGACCCAAGATCGACTTACCAATCCATCGTATAAACGCTCAAATCCAATACATGAGGGACCATTCCCTCATAGGGAGATTCATTGGCTTCTGGCCAACTGAAAAAGCTCTACAAGGGTGGATTTCCTCCAAATGGAAGCCCAAGGGACACACTACTCTCCAGCTTGGACCGAAAGGCTTCTTCACCGCTATTTTCAAATGCATTGAGGACCGAAATAAGGTTATGGACGAAGGACCTTACTTCTTCAACTCAGCAGGGTTGTACCTCAGGAACTGGGTTGAAAATTTCAACTGGGCACTAGTATGGATATGCCTATACTCGCTGCCGCTTGAATACTGGGATGAAGATTCACTCCAAGAAATTGGCAGGGGATTGGGAGAGTTTATTAAGATAGTAGAAGAGACAAAACTTCACAGAGACACCTCATATGCAAGAATCTGTGTTTACATGCATTTGGACAAAGCCCTACCAGATGCGGTAATTCTGTTTCATGATGATTTTGAATGGATTAAACCTTTAGATTATGAACATGTTCCATTCAGATGTCACAGGTGCCATGCTCATGGGAATTTGTTCAGATATTTCCCTCTCAGCTCCCAGTCTCTGAATAAAGATACCAAAGATAAATCAGAACCAGATGGCTTCACCAAGTTTCCCTCTCGTAGAAAGCATAGTAAGAAACCCTCAGTGGTTGGGAAGAAAACTAACCATTCCTCCAATACACCTTCCACCAGTAATATCTTTGTCTTTCTCTCCAATTCTGATCCATCTACTGAGACTAGCCTTATCTCCCCTAATCCCACCCTCAAACCCTCTGCTCCCTCAAGCATTCCCAATCACCCTACCCTCATGTCGACTCCGAATGAGAAGCAAAATAGTGATTCCTCCGAGCCCAAATCCTCCCCTGCAACAAAGCTCCTGACCTGGAACCCCATCATCATGGACATTGATGATCCAAAAGCCAAACCTAATACGGAAAGTGAGGAGAATCCTGGAAGCAACCAACTAAGTCTCATGGAAGAGGACTCAGAAGGTATCGACTTTGGGGAGCCTGATATTCTAGGACTAGAAGATTCTTGTAGACGAAAGGACTTTGACAAAATCAATCCTCGGCAAATTGACAAACTCGAAGTGGTCCTAACCAAATTCCAACAACAAAAGAAACTGGGCATTCAGCTGGGCATCCATTGGGACAGCTTAAAAGTCATAAAAGAATCTAAGAAGAGAGGCCGAAAACCAGATTGGAAGCGCACCATCACTTTAGGGGAAATGTTGGTGGAGTCAGGATGATACCCCAAGTTAACCTGGTTCTTTAAACCCCTTGCAAACAGTTCCCCATGAAGCTCTTCTCATGGAATGTCAAAGGGCTCAATCGCCCTGGGAAATATAAAATGATTAAAAACATGATTCAGAAAGAAAGACCTAATATTCTCTTTCTTCAAGAAACCAAGTGTAATAGTGCAGCACTAGGCTCAATATTATCTAAAGCATGGCCTAGTTGTCATTCGGTAGTAGTTTATGCCTCGGGTTCTTCAGAAGGACTTGCGATAGCTTGGGATACTCAGTCTATAATGCTCACAAATTTTCATGCAGCGCATAATCTTATTCAGACCACTTTTCATCCTATTGGAACAAATATACATGGACACCTTTCAAATGTCTATTTCCCCCAGGACCAAGCCAGAAAAATAGCACTTTTGAACACCATGGAATTCCTAAACTCCAACAGAACTCACCCTCTTTTAATTTTAGGGGGGGACTTCAACATGATCACCAAGTTGGAAGAAAAGAACAGAGGAAGGCCAAGACTAGATCCAAAAAGCTCCCACTTTAAAGATTTTATCAACAACAGCTGGCTAATAGACCTTCCTTTTTCAAATGGCTCCTTCACTTGGAAAAAAAGAAGGACAGGAAGCCAACAGATTGCCTCAAAACTGGATCACTTTCTCATTTTGGACAATGTCATCTATCTCGGGGGGGACCTTTCTGCTTTTATACTTCCACTGGTAGGTTCGGATAATTTGCCTATCTCGCTTCATTGGCAAAATATTGGCACCCAATTCAAAAGGCCTTTCAAATTTGAGGCCTTCTGGCTCTCTCATCCTTCATTCAAATCCATGGTCAATGCTGCTTGGAAAAGTTTCACTCCACCAAAAGGGTCGAAAATTTTCCAGTTCCAACCAAAGCTAAAACATCTCAAATTCCTCATCAAATAATGGAACTCTTTAGTCTTTGGGAACATATTTCAGGAGAAAAAGATTCTCAAGAACAAAATGGAAGAAATAAAACAAAAAATCATCCACGAAGGAAGAACAGAACTCCTTGCTTCCAAAGAACAGGACCTACAGAAGCAGCTGGAGGAGCGGCACAAGCAAGAGGAAATTATTTGGAGAAAAAAATCTAGAATACGCTGGTTAAAGGAAGGTGAAAGAAACACAAAATTCTTCCACAGATCCACAGTTCAAAGAAGAATGCAAAATTGCATCAATCACATCACCAATCAACAAGGAGAACAAGTGGAGAAACATGAGGAAATTGAGCAAGTTCTTCTGGAACATTTCAAAAGCATACAACAAGAAGAGCTCACAATAGATAGGCAACAAGCCATTGACAAAATAACACAGCTGATCCCCAAGATGGTAAAAGCCGAGCACAATCAGATGCTATTGCACCCAGTCTCCCTTTAGGAGGTTGAAACAGCAATGGCACAATCTAAGGAAGGCAAGGCTCCAGGTCCTGATGGTTTCACTTCTACATTTTTTCATCATTTCTGGTATCTCATCAAGATGGAAGTCTGGCAGCTAGTAGAGGAGTCAAGGGAAACACATTGGCTTCTCCCCTCTCTCAATGAAACTTTCATAGCACTGGTTCCAAAAGAAGAGCACCCAAGCACTCCTGAAAAATATAGACCCATTGGTCTTTGCAATGTGATCTACAAAGTCATCTCCAAAGTCATAGCCAATTGACTTAAGCCTCTTCTTCCACTTCTAATCTCACCTGAGAAAACTGGATATGTGGAAGGATGTCAAATATTGGATGGCATCATTCTAACTCATGATGTCATCCATTCCTTAAAGAGTGTCAAGAAGCCAGGTATGCTCCTTAAAATTTTTCTCTCTAAGGCTTTTGATAAACTATGTTGGCATTACATTCAGCACATCCTGAGTGATTTTGGCTTTTACCAAATATGGATAAGATGGATAATGAACCTCATCATGACCCCCTTTTATTCCATCCTCATCAATGGTATCCCTTCCACCCCTTTTTCCCCTTCTAGAGGCATTAGACAAGGGGATCCTATATACCCCTTTATCTTTGTTCTCATGGCTAACGGCCTCAGTAGGCTGATCCACCATGCTGTCCAAACCCAACAATTACGTGGCATCTCCATTCGTGAGTCTCCTTCTACTACCCACCAACAATTCGTGGACGATAATATGCTCTTTGGTTACCCCTCTGTCCAAGAAGCTTGTTCCTTTAAAGCTATCTTGAACCTCTTTTTGTAGCCTCTGGTATGTCTATCAATGATTGAAAATCCCATATTTTCTTCTTTAATACTCGTCCCCAAACCCAAGCCAACATTCCCCGAATTCTTGGTTTCTCAATCGCATCCCTTCCTGCCAAGTACCTGGGCATGCCTGTCATTGATACTGCCATTAAAAACTCTTCCTAGAACCTTCTCTTGGAAAAATTGGAAGCCCGTCTCTCTTCATGGAATTTTAGAGCTCTCAATCTAGCGAGCAGACTCACTTTCATCAAGGCAGTGTTGCAATCCATGCCCCTCTATCTCTTCTCTGTTCTTGCTACTCCGAAATGGGTTCTCAAACAGATGAAGACTTTGGAACGCAGATTCCTTTGGGGGTATTTTGGAGAAAATCATAAATGGGCCTTTGTCAACTCGAACACGGTCTGCTCCCCAAAAGAAGTAGGGGTACTTGGGCTCAGAAATCCCCTACATAGCAACGAAGTCATGGGAGCTCGTATTTGGTGGAAATGGCTCTCGAATCCACACACGCCCTGGGAAAAACTTTGGACAGCCAAGTATGCCAATAATAGACCTCCTGAAGATTTGATAAGGCTCTCCCCAGAAGACGCAGGATCCCTTATCTGGAATGCGGCCAAACAACATTTTTCTCTCATACAACAACATAGTTTCTGGGAAATACGCAATGGAAACCTGGCCAGATTCTAGTTAGAATCTTGGCAGCAAAATCCAAAGTTGGTAGATACTCTCACCTTCACGAATGGAGGGAACATCACTGGCCCAAAGGAAGACAAGGTTAGCTAGTTCTGGCTACCCACAAGCTGCAAGGAATTCAAAAAATGGAAGCACCCAACTCATATTTCTCCTCACGCTTAGGATGCTATATGGGAGGCACCCAATGAAGAACTAAAAAGTAGGAAAATCAGATGTTCAGAGGATCCAGATATTCTTCGATGGGGCTACTCGACCAGAGGCATGCTCTCTACAAAGGAAGCCTACTCTCTTATGCATCATGTACCTCTCCCCCATGACCCGCTATGGCAATTTATTTGGGCTCCTGGTACTTGGCCAAAAGTCTCAACTTTTATCTGGTTACTCAGTCACAAAAGAATCCTCACTTGGGAAAACCTGCTCAAAAGAGGCTTCATTGGTCCTTCTCAATGTCTAAAATACAATCAAAGCAACGAAACAATTCAACACCTCATGATCTCCTGTAATTTGGCCATCACTCTCTGGGAGAAAATCTGCTTCAGGTGTCAAAAAAATAAGCCGAATGGGGACATAAATAATATCATTTGCAACTAGCCCAGGCATCCTTACAGCAGCTCTCTCCTCAATAATCTTTGGCAACTCATCCCTGGTCTTCTCTTTTGGTCTCTTTGGAAAGAGAGAAACAAGAGAATCTTCAAGAATCAAACCACTCCTTTGGAAACCAGCTAGAACAGCTTCAGCAATAACCTCCAAGAGTCTCTTGCACTTCACTCCTGGCAGGAAGAGGATCTCCCCAAATAGCCAAAGGAAATAGCCATATGGAAAAACTGGCAGCTTAAAATCACAACCATATCCATCGCTAACAATTGGAAAACTCCTGATATCCCGCTACATTGGAATCCTCCTCCACCAGGGATTATAAAGTTGAACTTTGATGGAGCCTCAAAAGGAAATCTAGGACAAGATGGATTCGGTGGCATCTTTTGAAATTCCAAAGGGGACATCCTTGCTATCTACTTTGGCTCCATAGGCTGGGATACCAATAACTCAGCTGAACTGGAAGGGCTTTGGCAAGGGCTGAATTTAATTCATCTCTACAACTTTTCCCCCACCATCATTGAGGGGGACTCCCAGATTCTCATGAATATGGTTAACCAGCTGCTTCAGGGCACCAGTTCAACGAAGGCAGCCACAAGTTGGCGAATGGCTACCAGAATCGAAAGAATAAGCAACTGGTTGAAAAACAACCAAGCAATATCTTTCACCCATATCAAAAGGGAAGGTAACAAAGTGGCAGATCTCCTAGCCAATCTAGGAGCCGACAACATCAACACTCTAAATCATGGTCCCCTTCAAATCATTCATGACAGATATCTTCTGCAAAACTACACCATGTTGGTGCACAATGACCACCCAGCTCCAGATGTAGATGGCAGCCTTGATTGATGGGACATCAGTCCCCGGACACATCTCGAGGAAGCTCGCATGGGGTGGCCATATGGCCCCCTGCAGCTCCATTACCTTCGCAATTACTCCACCAACTTGCTCTGAATTTACTCTCCCTTTCCATCGTATTCATCTCCCCATCCTGGTCAGTTGGTTAATGATGGAATTCATCTTGGGTAATCTAGAGTGTTCCTATCTTGCTTGCCGATCTCTACCTCCTCTGTGGAGCGCTTTCCCTATTTTGTGTGCTGAGCCAAGCGCTCGCACACAGACGGGGTGACGCTTCTTGCTATTGGGATGTTTGGAGACATTACTAGGCCATGATTTCTCCCATAGCTCCTTTTGATGCTCCAATTCCTTTCTGCATACCCAATTTGTCAATCACTACGGGCTCCCATCGCCTTCTTCTTGTTCTAATTGTCTCAGGAATATCCATACTACTTCTATATCCATGCCACGACTCTGTCATCGAATGCATTGTTGCCGTGGTGTGAGTCGAGGCCAGGCTGCTTGCTCTCGACCTTATACCAGTTCAGATGCAGAGACTTCCTCTGACGACATTGCGTGGGGGCGCTACCCGGATACTCGCAGCTAAAGAGGTTGCACTTGCCATATTGGTAATTTCCGCATTGCTCAGACCACCCTGCCTCCTTTTTCTGATCCACCAAGGCCTGTTTCCCCTGCCTCCCATACTTCTGATAGTTATGCCCTTCGCCATTCCTCTTAGAGGGAGGAATTCCACTTTGAATGCTCCTTCAATCAGCCCATTGTGACTGCCTTCGTTACTGTCACTCTGAGAGAAGAGATGCATAACTTGAATTTTCCTCCTATGCTCGGTCCAACTCCCTCTCCCCTTGGTCCTAATCTCGTGCTAGCTACGAATATTCCCGTGAGACCGGTTGCGCCCTCTGGACCAGCACTTTCCGACTTGGGCAAGCAACCCATGCAGGTGGACGTGGACATCACCAACAAGGACAACGAACCAAAGGAAGACGTCAAAGTTCCAAAGGACGAGTACTGGTGCTGCATTGTGGAGGAGCCACCTTCTCCAGCTCATGAGTAGTAATTCCCGGTTTCCTTGGTCTAACATGGTACATTCACTCAATTGTTTTGGGAGAATTTCTTATTTTTTTTGTTTTTCTTCAGCAGCAACAGCTGTTTGCTACTCTAGTATATTCTGTTTTGATATGTTATACGCAATGAAGAATGAGTCGTTTTCCCTCTCAAGGGCGGCGAAACTCTTTCTAAAAGAACTGGTTTCCCACTCAGGGCAGTTCGTTATTTTTGTTAAGCATGGACATCAAGCCCAGTCTTCAGGCTCCCATAGCTGAGACTGTGGCAGTTTTGTATCAGTATGTTTTAGAAATAGAATTAGTATTATTTAGAAAAAAAAGAAAAAGTAAAACAACTTACAACAAATACAGAAACATATCCAATTGGAACGATTGCAGCAGTTGTCACAGCTGCACAGAAAGTTGGTTTCCAATATACATTGCAAATTAAAGATGGAAATTTCAATGACAATACAACAATGGTAACATAAATTAATTTGCAATGTTTTTATATTGCTAGTTCCATCCTACATTTCAATTTAGTTTCAAAAAAAAAAAAGACTTTCTGTGTTCTTTTGTAGTTGCAGTTATTTGAAACATTTGCGCCGCTCTATGATGAAATTGAGCAAGAATTGCAAAAAGGCCATCTTCCAATTATGTTATTCAAAAACATAACAAACAGGAAAGAACGGATGGACAAAACACTTCGAACAACGCAAGGTACATTCGTCACAAAATTGAATGCAGAAGCAGCAGAAAAACTCAGAAAATTGAACCCTCCAACATTCTCTGTAAGTAAAAATGAAACAGTACCTCTACTACTCAATATGCAATTGTTTCTTCATCTATTTCTATTTTGACATATACTACTTGTCCTCCTCTATGAACAGATAAAAGCAACATTGACAATTGCAAGCATTTACTCTACGCCATTTGAACCAGTTTGTGTTGAATGCAATTCACCAATACCAGCCTCTACAATGATATAGGATAATGCAGTTGATTGCCTAAAGTGAAATAAAAATTCGTCCTTTTCCTATTCACAGTGTCTTAATTGCATAATCAAGTCCAAAAACACCAATTTGCAATGTTGCATCCGAAGCAAATTCCTCTTGAAACAGTTACTTCCCAACCTAGCGCATATGTATTTTCAAGACTATGTTAAAAGGAAACAAGAAACAATGTATATGCTACGTGATTTCGAAATCAATGGTACATTTACAATCAATGAAGACAACGAGATCCAATCTGTTGACAACAACGAAAGCCCTACCAAGGCTAGGTATACTTATAATTACTCTTCATATTTCAACAAAAAATCAGATATATGCAATTTAAATTATGCTATCCAAAATAGCAAGATTTGTACTAATTTTTCCCTTTTCTTTGTAGCACCAGCACTTCTTCAAACATTGGCTACAACAGAATCACATAGTAATCCAAAAATCAGTGCAAAGTTCTTCTCAAATTTTTTACAATATTTTACTGCTCAAATCTGCCTTTCTCAAAGTGTAGTATGTCTGCAACATTTTTCCAGAACAAGAATGTTTTCATAGAAAATTTACAAACAAAAATCACTAGTTATACTTATAGTGTTTCTTCTACCTATTCATAGATACTTTCAGACTTAATATATGTATATTTAAGAAATATAGCTTTTCTATTTGACGTTTACAAATGTTTTCAGATTTCATATATATATGTTTAATGAATAGAACCTGTCTTTACAATCTGACATTATATATATAAATGTTATAGATCTATTTAAAAATTTCCTGAAAAAAATATTTCTGCAGACATGATCCCTGGACTACTTCCAGACTTATGTCTTGTTGTTTATTGGTTTTGCAAAAATCATAATTGACATCCGGAACATTAATTCATCTCCGTAAAAGAGGGAGAGGCACTAAGATTATTTGTCCATACGATGTGCACTACAAGTAGCCGCCTCTGCAAATGAAGAAAGGACATTAATTTTTCATATATTTTTATGTATCAACTTTGAAAAACATCTCTCAATTTGGGCAATATTGTTATGGTAACAGAAATAGTAAATCACCATTTCTAAATTTATGCTTCCTTAGATTATAAGTTCATATTTTTTTTTTTGCAGATTCCTATATTCACTGTTAATAGCAATGCACCAAATTCTATTTCTAAACACTGTACTAAGACTAAAGTTAGTCTTATCTTCCCTGTTCTTCGCCTTTTTTATAATTTTCTTTACAATATGATTCTTCTTCACCTGCACTTTATGACTGAAAGTTTATATATTAAGCATTATTGGATCATTGATATTTACTTTTTAAAGTTCTTTTTCTACTTTAATATTCAAATACTCCAGTATTAGCTTTTGATAAGTATTTGTTTAAGAATTTTCACTAAATATTCGATTCCATGAGATAATATATATAATCAATAAACTATGCACGTACAGTGCAGATGCCACAAATGGTTTGAACAGTATTTCAAGCCAAGAATAGAAATATCCTTAAATAGTAGAATTCTAGTTTTTGTCTTTGTTGTATTTAATTGTTTTGTATTTGGAAAACTTACTTTGCACTAATTTCTTGAACTAGAAACTTAACTATACCTGTAATTTTTTAATATCTCAATCAAAGGACTTCATATGAGGCTTAGCCACATAACTGTTCATGCTCTTTCCAGTTTCGCCTTTCCTCCAATCTTGTCTTCTCCGCCTAGATGACTGCGAGGACACATCATGGATATAGCTCAGCAAGCAATGTTTCTATCTCAATCGATATTGCTCCAATAACCAAAGGGTTCAACGCAGGTTCAAACATATCCAACAATCAACTACTCGTATCATTTGAGTTCTTGATAAAACAAATTGGCTGGCTTTTCCATATCTGATACATTGGCTGAACAGGATCAGAGATTTGGGTGAATCTTTTAGCCAAAATGAAATTTTCATGTCTACAGGAAGAAAAAATCTATTGCTGATCGACTGTCAAAGCTAGGAGTTGAGAAAGATTTTGGCATCATGTACTACCACAGGCACAGGGTTCTGTTCTACTTCACTGAATATGTCTTTGTTTTACATCATACTTCTGGTCTCTATTATTAGGCCATTCTGGTATACTAGTGCTCCACTTTTTTTTGCTCTTTTGATACTTTTTGGTGCTCTACTTATATTGAGATTTCACTATGACTCTGGTACTTTGTGTGTCTGCATGCACATATGCCTTTCTGAACAGTATTAGTTTCTTTTTGTGTATGGGATGGGTTCCTTCTATTTTTTTGGGTATATCTCTGCATGTATGCATCTTATGTTGATATAGAATCTTTCTATATATATATATGATTAATTTCTTGGCCTGGTACATTATGTCAAAATCAGTGCTCAGGCATGTAGTGACTCTTTGATTTGGTAAATAGTTGAGATTTTACAGTATTGTTTGTTGTGATTGTTTTCGAATTCAATGGAGAAACATGTGAGAAATGTAAAATTAGATGGTACGAGACGTCATAATTTACCTTTTGTTTGACCCAGAATTTTTTCGTTAAAACTCTTCTTAATATGTCACCTTTATCCAATCCAACAGGGCATTATTTTCTGATTGTAGATCAAAATATACAAAGTGCCACTGTACCGCTTTTGCCATATTTCCACTTTGTTGTTTGTTATGAATATTTTATTTTGAGTCCCTACTGATGACACTGCTACTTTATTTTCATTTTTGGTTGTTTCCAATAGTCACTTTATGTTATGGAATTTTTGAAATCTGATCTTTATAATAACTAGCAAATTCAATTATTTCTGAAATCTGCTCTGACATTGACTCACTAATTGAGTTATTTTTACATCTTCTCTTACAATAAGTGACTAAATAATTGAATTATTACTACAGTACATAACTTGTAACATATTCAGTACAGAACTTCGAAAGTCATTTTAATACAATTCACATTTAAAAAAATATTAATTATAACCTTAGAGGGATTTTTGAATCGAATTATTATTTAAATATAATATATATTTTCAAATATATTGAATCTTAGATTTTTTTAAACTTATACATCACAATTATTTTTTAATGAAAAAGATGAGTAATGCTGAGCAAAAAATTTGACCACGCTTTATTATTACCGTATTTTTCCTTCAGGCTCACTACAAAATATGAAAAAAAGAATACACACTCTGTGTTTTTTTTTTTTTTTTTTTTAAATAAATAGTAAAGAAAAATTACATACCATCTTTTGCACTCTTCTTTTCTTTCAAAATAAAAACATTACACTGTCTGTTACAATAGCCTCTCGGGCTTCTTATTTTATATATGTCGCGCATATTAAAAGATAAAACAAAAACTATATGAAATGAAACTAAACTAAAATTTGTGGGGCCTATTACAAATGCGCTTTGTATATATTTAAAACAATACAACAAACCAAACGTTGTAAAACCTTTTTTCGTGTGATAAAAACATTAAAACATTTCATTTGCGCTTATACCGCCGGACCTGAAAAGAGATTAAATCCGCTTCATAAACTGCATCGGGTCCGAAACATAATATTACAAAGTAGCCAATACAAAAATTTCTGATGCCGATTGAAACGCAAACCTGTGATCAACTATTAACTACACCATATAAGATAGATCGGGTCTGTACTTATAGCATAACAAATGGTTCAAATAAAAAACTCAAAAATGCTGATTGTTAATCGGACCCAAGTTCAACTTTTAGCTGCGGCCTATAATATGCATCGGGTCTGGTTCCTTTCACTGTTCAATTGGGCTACAAACAAAACGCTCCCAATACGTTTCAACTTGCGATACAATATGATAATGCCGCGTGGTCTTGTGGACGCGCGGACCTTGGCTTAAGTGAAGGGAGATTGTTATATGAAATAACATGCGATGAACTCATCACATCACGACATAACAAAAGGCTATGGATTATATGAATTACTTCCGATTGTGATGAACGCATCAGAGTCTCCATCATCAACAAGACATTGTACTTGTAGACACAATACAACACAATATTTTTTTAATTAAACTGAAAATTTAAAAAATTATAAATATTATTTCTTAAAAATTGAATTAAAAATAAAAAAGTTATAAAATAAATTCCACCTTTTATTTTATTTTAGTACTAAAAATATTATTAGTACTAAGTTAGAAATAAAAATATTATTAGTACTAATTTACAAAAATCGATGAGCGATAAGCACCAGGTAGTAGTTACTCTGTCATACTCATATTGATGCCAAAAATAAGCTAAGCATATGTAGTAGATCTAATCTACACATCAAATGTGTATGTTCATGGGTCGTCCTAGTAATTATCAAGTGGTTACCATCATCAACACAAAAGTTGTTTTATTATAATTTAGATAGATTTAAACTACTACTATATAGCGCATAAATTTTTAATTTTTACTTTGATTTAATTATATTTAAACTAAATTAAGCAGCAACCTTATCACAAAGAAAATCCTAATAGACATGCTCAAACTCAAATTGCAACAATTATTTCTAATTTAATTTAACTATACTTTATTACAAAGCAAATCTTCATAACCATGCTCAAACTCAAATTGCAACAGTTCTATAATTGCATTAAGCATCATATGTAATATTCCTAATTAGCGACAACTAATTGGAATATTCTATTTTGTTTAGTTTTCTGTCTATAGTTTGTAAATAAATAAAAAGTGAGTGAAGAGGGTCTAACTCACTTAAGTGAAATAAGACATCCACCTAGTAGCACAACGTTGTGACTTAAGTGGGAGTCAAGTGGGGCCTAACAGCACGTAGAGGAGGGGGCCTATGTACACTCTAGAAGCTTCTACAAGCTTCTGTGCAGATAAGGATGAGGATGTGGAGGAGAGAGAGAGGCTACGTTGGGTTTTGGAGGGAAACCAACGTTATAAAAGATGGAGGAGCCTCCTCATTTCATTCATTCTCGAGTTGATGATTTTTGAGTGAGACATTTGTCTTCTTGAGCACGCTGGCTATTTAGCCTATCTGCAGCACTTTTTAGTGCATTGAGTGTCTCCGGTCGGAGATCTTGCCCCTAGGCCCGGGGGAATTTGAGTGTCTGCTCGGGCAAGGTTAGTTTTTCAGCATTTTGTGATTCGTTTCTTTGTTTGGGTTTGTTGCGGAGATGGAGCTTATAGAGACTGCACAGTCACTGGGAGAGAGGACGTAGTCCATTATAGAGGAGCTTCGGATTGGGGGTTTCTGCAGGTGATTTCTTTGGGATTTTGAGTAGAGGGTCAGCCTTTTCCCCGAGGAGACTTTTGGCGGAGTTTGAGGTAGTATTTCAACTGTTTCCATCTAGTCACTGCACAGAGCCTTGAGGGCCAACGTAATTCACTGGGGAGGTAGTTTCTGGTGATTTCCGGGGTTGGCCATTCCTGGAATGGTTTTTTGATCTTGTCTGGGTTGGCGAGGAGAGGAGGTTTGTCGATTTTCAACTTATTCCGACAAGGGGATCAGCCCCTAGTTTTCTGTCCATTTCAGCAGTAGCAGCTACACGACAGTCTCCAGCAGCTAGGATGCAGTTCCTAGAGAAGCCATTTTTGGTATTCTCTGAGAGTGTTTTCTCACTTTCCTTGCGCAATATTAGCCTATTGTACTCCATTAAATTTCTCAGATTAATAAAATGGCTCAGCATTTCTTCTCTATGTTTTCTGGATGAGTTGCCATAGTTGTCGTATTCTCTTTCTATTGTATGTCTATTATTGTTTTTGAGCATTCTAGTTCTATACCACTTGGTGTGTTTATCTTTCACTCCTAGACAAAATCTGGAAAGGGCCAGGTAGCCTCCGGATCTAATCCTCTTTTAGAGGCGACATATCCGGTAAATGCCCTCCCAGTCAATCTCTGGTTGGAGTTTGCCGTGTTTTAGAGATATCCCCGAAACGGGATATTACAGTGGTATCAGAGCATAGTTCTGGCTCAGCCTGTGGTCTATGAAATTGGGAGAGAGATGACACAGAGGCCAAACAGTTTGGAGAGCAACAATTGACAGTAGAAGCTGCAGTGCCAACAAACAAACAAACAAACAAAACGAAATTGGAAGAGGGCCAAACTACAAAGGGTCAGATTTTGAAGGTTCGAATTAGAAGAAACCATTTCTGGGTTTTTTTGGGTTTTGGGCAAGGATCACCTTCCCAAATTCTTAGAATTTTCAAAGCAATTTTCAATGGGTAAATCAGAGGCTGAAGCTAGGAAGAAGTGTATTCTTGGAGCAGCAGTGCAGTTTTTGGAGGAGACTGTAGACACAGAGTAGGAGGAGCTGATGGCAGGTGATGATGATGCGAAGAGATTTGGGGAGATGCTCCTCAAATTAGCACAGGATCTGTTGAGGTAGATTGAGGTGATGGGGCAAAGATTCACCGCTGTGGAGGCTAGACAGCGTAAAACCCCAAGGGGTTTCCATATTAGTGAGGGATCAGGCACATCCCACCATTTTCCAGAGCATGATGCCACTCATCATATGGCATTACATACACCCACACGTTCCACTATGTCCACTTTTCTAGGTGCAGACACAAGGGAAGGAGCACAGCAGGGGCTAGAGACTGGCCACATGGGTGATTATTTCACTGAGTATCAGGAATATGGGCAGGAGTTCAGGGATGCCCTTCCATTCAGAGATTTTGTTCAGCTCCAGTGGAATAGCATACCACACAACTTTCACAGAGGGAATAGGCACTCACATGACAGGGGCTTGCAGCGCACAGTGGGAAGATTCCATTTACCAACATTTGACGGGTCATCCAAGCGTTCGGAAAAAGCTTGGGTGGAGGATTTGGATACCTCTTTCCAGCTTGATCGAGTATCGGAGGGGGAAACTATCAAAATGGTTACCTCGCACTTGGAGGATGAGGGCACACAAGATTGCAGGGAGTTCGAGGATACACCTAGCGTGACATAGGACTCACGCTCATTAGAGACCTCCTTGACCGTGTCGATTGATATAATAGGGGAGAAGGTAGAGCCTACCCCAATAGAGCCATCCATTGAGCTGATGACCGGAGTCATGTTTGAGTCTTCGGGTTGGGCAACACACTACAGATGGGTGAGGTGTCAGGATATGTGACCACCTTTGATGAGGCACTAGGAGATACAGAGGTATTGGATGATGGTCACAGACAGCAGTATCATCGGCTTCGGGAAGACCTTCTAGTTTTGAAAGGGAATACCACGTCAGTACGGGAGGCCATTTTTTTGCAGGACAAGGAGCTGGAGGGCATGAGAGTGGCTTATGCCGAGTCGGCAGCCAAGTTGGCCTGCATTGGGGAACGACTGGATTCCCTAATGGTACAACCAGATGGCACATTGGAGCGTTAGATCATTCCCCTTTAGGCATGCATGGACTGGACTAGCAACATGGTTGGGTCACGTCTTCCCATTGGAGAGAGAGAGATGGAGCCTCCTATTCAGACCTCATATGTTGACTTGGTTAGCAGGATGAGACGATCAAAGTTGCACAGTGTGCAACATCCACTTGTCAAGGTTGGATGGCGAGAGATTTTGAGTTGGTACTAGGTGGAGTGGGTTGTGGAGATAGTGGTGGACCCGAGTGTAGATTAGCAGGAGTTCCCAGGTTCTGGGCATACAGGAACCCCAGATTGGCATTAGGATCTAGGCGGGATCACCTATCATTTCCTAGGCAAGTTGATTGACTATGTCTTGGAGGGTACAGTTGGCCTAGCAGTGGAGCATGCACATTTGCTAGGGGAGTTTCGGTCAGCTCCAGTGGCCAACCAGTTTATGGGCAGACTCCCTAGGTTGTCTTGGTATGACACTTATACATGGGATGACGGGGTGATCAACATACCTTGGCAGGAGCTTGTTGGAGGAGGTGGCATTGGGAGGCCACCAGATGGCACCTTGTATGGGGCCAAGGATTCTTCACCTTTGTGTGGAGCACAGAGGACACATCGAAGCCAAGCAGTGGTGGTAACACTACTAATACATAGGGAGATTCACTTCTCGGACCCCTCGAGGAGGATTTGGAGTGATGATCAATTCGGCGGTGGGTATAATGATGCGACGGTGGAGACGATGATACCAATTGTGGATAGTACGACATGTAGAGGCACAGATCTAGGTCATCACATCCAGGGATATGTGGGAGCCTCTAGCATTGAGCAGTGGACTACCGGTGGACATGGAGTTGCATGGTGGTGTACCGTAGTGTGTGGGATTGCATTGTGGAGTAGGGGTGTCCTACATCACATTGAGAGCACGTAGGGAGTGATCGATGCCTGGACACAATCAGAGCACGAGATGGTACAGGGTGGTACAACAATAGCATGGAGTATCCAGCAGTATACAGGGGTATGCCTCAGTGTGCAGTGGCATGTCGAGGAGTACAAGGATGATCGGTGGTATGCGAGGGCGTATGGTGCTGCACAGCAGGATCTCAGAGCATTGCCGCCAAAGAGACTCACGGACAGGGACACCGGGCTTACCTTTGGGGGTATTTCACCCAGGATCATTGGGGAGATATATGAGTGATACTTGACAGTATATGGGGGGACTCATGCACCTGAACCTCTTCTACATCACTCATGAGCACAAATGATTTTGTCATTGTCATTTGGCACCTTGGGCACAAGCAGCGAGGTACGCGAGGCTCACCCAAGATATTTGGATGACACTCAGCACACTACGTGAGAGATTTCTTAGCAGTGGCACTGGGTCGAAGTGCTAGTTGACAGCCATAGGTTAGGGGATGAGATGATCCTCTGTAGGGGTGGCACATCAGTCATCGCTAAGCCTACGCTTGGGGAGTAGGTCATGAGGGAGGCATGCGTCACTTTTCCCTCAGGGCATGTCGAGATCATGCATGAGAAGAGGATACTGGGTACAACAGAGGTAGCATCCCAGTATGTGTCTAGGCTCCAGACATTGTGTCGACACTTTATCGAGAGGGTGGATGGCACATTCAATGCAGATGAGGTGGCAGAGGTAGAACAGGAGGGCATTCCTTCTGTATGCCAGGGTGAGGAGTCTTTTTCATATGAGTCCATAGGATCAGTTGAGGATTCTTCTGGGGAGAGAGAGCAGTCATGTAGAGATGGTGACAGTAGACCGGAGTTGCATTCTAGTTTCCAGGGTGAGCAATCATGGGACTCTACGAGAGATACTCTGGGTAAAGAGTCACATGTGATGATTTAGCTAGAGTAGCAGGTAATGGAGCCTGAGTCGACAAAGGAGGAAACTATTCACATCAGGCATGATATTCCTTTGGGGGAGAGCCAGATGGGTGCCCACATTGAGCCGATGAGGGATATGCAGCTAACATTGGGATCATTCATTGAGGTGGGGAAGTCAGATGCACTAACATCGAGTGCGGTGCCAGTAGTTACAGATCCATATCCTCTGGAGGTGTTGGAGGTTGATGGGATTGTTATGCAGGGGGCTAGTAGATAGTGGGAGCATGACATTTTTGATCAGGAGTGGGAGGAGCTGTTGGATATGGTGGATCATCCATCTGTGGGTCGACACAGGGATGAGGCGCAGATATACGTACATGCAGTCAGCAGAGCTGCAGTGTTTTTAGTGGGTAGCACTCTCTAGGAGTACATCAATGGAGTTTGCAGCATATCTTTCCCACTTTGGCCTATTATAGAGGGAGGGGCTTCCTTCTACAGGTACATTTCATTGGTAGACAAGGAAAAGCAGTGGGAGTTGATTACGGGTTGGTGGAAACACTCCAGGCATGTTCCATATGCATTTGTTGTTGCTACATTGGATTCTTCTTCCAGGATCGACTGGCGGGAGATCATGATTTGCTACCCTCTTAATGGTACGGTATTCTTTGTAGGGAGCACATTGGAGCAGGGGCCCTTGGACATAGCAGATGTTACAGATTCTAGCTGGCAGGAGGGCACAGGTCGTCGTTTCTTCAACACTCTATCCCGATTTCAGTAGAGTAGGATCAGTGAGGGATTGAGTTAGGACTTGGATTGGAGAGAGGTGATGAGTTGCTACATAGTTGAGGGGACAACTTACACAGTCACAGATATAGTGTAGCAGGGGTCATGGTCTTCGCCTCTTAGAGCATCAGTCATAGCATGTTGTGTAACCAGCTCCAAAAATAGAAGAAAAGAGATATTAACGCCTTAGAAATAAACCACTTCAAAGGGGCAACCTCCAATACATTACATAAATGAACAATTCTTGGATGATACAATTTACAAAACCTCCTTTCTATATATAGGAGTCCATGTGGCCATAATGTAATCCTAGTGGGCCACAATGTAATCTTAGCCAACCTAACAATAATAATTTAAGGGCACAATAATAACAAAATGGGGGTTACAAGGGTACAATAATAACAATAAGGGGGTTACACTAATAACAATAAGGGACTATACTAGTAATATAGGGACCTAACATGCCCCTCTCCTCCAAAAAAGTGTTGTCCTCAATGCTTGAGTAGCTCTGGGTGCTTCTATATAAACTTCTCATCCTCCCATGTAGAATCTTCAGTGGGTAAGTTCTTCCACTTGATGAGATACTCTGAAATTGATCGATTCCATAGTTGTCGAGTTCTTGTTTCCGTGACCGCTTCCAGTTCCAATATGATTTTTCCTTCCTCATCAAGTTCTGGCAATATTGTTTGAACTGGAAGATTTTCACCTATAACCTTCTTTAAGCATGAAACATGGAAAAATGGATGCACTCGCGAAGAAGCAGGAAGCTCCAATTTGTATGCCATAGTACCAATCTTTTGCAACACCTTGTAAGGACCATAGTACTTTGGTGATAATTTATTATCCTTCTTAGCTTGCTTGAGGGACATTTGTTTGTATGGTTGTAGCCATAAAATACCCAATCTCCTACATCAAAACTTCTCTCGCTGCGATGTTGATCCGCCTGTTGTTTCATTCGATTTTGTGCCAAATTCAGGTTATCCTTTAAGAGTTGGAGAACTTCTTGCTAATGCTCGATGTGATCTTCCACTGCTTGAACCTTCGAATTTTTCCTTAAAGATGATGTGATCGATGGTGGATGATATCCATAAAGTGCCATAAATGGGGTCATTTTTGCTGCAGTATGGAAGGAAGTGTTATACCACCATTCACCGAGAGGTAACCACTTGACCCATTGTGTTTGTTTATCAGATACAAAACAACGAAGATATCCTTCCAAACATTTATTTACTATCTCAGTTTGACCATCAGATTGAGGATGATAAGATGAGCTATGAGCTAATTGAGTAGCCAAACAAGAAAATAACTCCGTCCAAAAATTTCCAGTAAAAATGGGATCTCTGTCGCTCACAATAACCCTTGGGCTTCCATGTAGCTTTTGAATTCTGCCCATAAATGTAGTAGCAACTGTACTTGCTTTAAATGGATGAGATAATGCACAAAAGTGTGCATACTTGGTAAGTCTATCAACTACCACCATGATGACACTCTTTCCTTCGGACTTAGGTAAACCTGTGATAAAATCCACTGAAATCTCCTCCCAACGTTGACTTGGAATGGATAAAGGTTGTAGAAGTCCTGGGGTCTTAATTGTTTCCACTTTATTCTGCTGGCAAACCAAACATTCCGCCACAAAATTTTAAATATCAGATTTAAGGCCATCCCAAAAAAATTCTTTCTTCACCCTGTGGTAAGTTTTTAAAAATCCCGAGTGTCCTCCTAAAGGAGAAGTGTGCAATTCCAGAAGAATATTTTGTTTTAGTTGGGAATTCTTACAAAGATATAGGCAATCTTTGTACCATAAGGAATCATTTTTCCAACTAAATGTATCAGATGTACTAGGATCTTGTTGCAACTTTTGAATGAGTGTCCATACATCTTTGTCCTTCTTCTATTCATCTCTTGCTTCGGTTATCCAATCTGGTTGGATAATAGAAATGGCACAAAGAAATGCTTCCACCTCTTCATTCTTTCTTGAGAGTGCATCTGCAACAACATTAAGCTTTCCTTTTTTGTAGATTATTTCAAAGTCATAACCCAACATCTTTGTGACCCATTTTTGCTGCTCTTCTGAAGATAGTCTTTGTTCCAAAAAAAATTTAAGACTATCATGATCAGTTTTTACCTTGAAGTGTCTTCCCATTAGGTAAGTTCGCCATTTCTTTAGTGCATGCAGTATTGCTAACATTTCCTTCTCATAAATAGGTTTCGGTAAATACTTTCCTTTGATTGGACGACTTTCAAAAGCAATGGGTCTTCCTTCCTGCATTAAAACTGCACCAATTCCATTTCCTGAGGCATCACATTCCACAATAAAGGTTTTTGTGAAGTCCGGCGTAGCTAAGACCGGTGCTAGGCACATTGCCTCTTTAAGATGTTCAAAGGCCTTAGTTGCTTCAGGAGTCCATGAAAATGCATCTTTCTTCAATAATGTTGTTAGAGGTGCTGCTATTCTCCCATAATTCTCAACAAACTTGCGATAATACCCTGTTAACCCGAGAAATCCTCGCAACTGCTTTATGGTTTTGGGGACTTTCCATTCCTTAATGGCTTTAATTTTGTTAGGGTCTACTTTAACACCCTCGTGAGATACAATATGACCCAGATATTCCACCTCTTGTACTCAAAGAAACATTTGGATGTTTTTGCATATAATTGTTTCTCCTGCAATAGTTTGAGCACCCTGTCAACATGTTCAACATGATCCTTCCAAGACCTACTGTAGATTAGTATATCATCAAAAAATACTAGAAAAAATTTTCTAAGGAAGGGTTTGAAAATGGAATTCATCAACCCTTGAAATGTAGAAGGTGCATTGGTAAGGCCAAAAGGCATGACCAAAAATTCATAATGACCCTCATGAGTTCGAAATGCTGTTTTTGGAATATCTTCAGTCTTCATTCTAATTTGATGATATCCTGAATGAAGATCCAACTTGGCAAAATAAATCGCTCCATGTAATTCATCCAATAACTCATCAATCACAAGAATGGGAAATTTATCTTTAATGGTGAGCTTATTGAGCTCCCTATAATCTGGACACATTCGCCATGATACATCCTTGTTGTGTACCAATACTATAGGAGCAAAGAAAGAACTTTGACTAGGTTGAATTATACCCGCCTCTAACATTTATGTAATCATACGTTCAATTTCGCTCTTTTGGATGTAAGGATATCTATAAGGCTTGATGTTTGGAGGAAAACATCCTGGAATAAAATGAATAGCATGATCATGATCACGAATAGGTGGGAGTCCTTTGGGAGTTTCAAACACCTTGGAATGATTGTCCAAGACTTGTTAGAGATCTCCAGAAATAGATGATTTTGATGTTGGAACTTCTAGTGAGCATAATTGTGAAATTACGCCTCATTGTTCTTTCTTTAGAAGCTTTGTCATGACATTAGAGCTTATTATATTTCCTGGCTTCCCAGCAATACCCCTTAATTCGACTTCCTTTCCTTCTGAAAAAAAATTCAAGAAAACTTCTTGAAAATTAAAATCTACCATCCCCAAATATTATAACCATTGTACTCCTAGTACAACATCAGCACCTCCCATAGGAATGGAAAGCATTGGACTAGTGAATACATATTCCCTCATGGTTAGCTTGATATTATGGCATTTTCCAGAGCAATTTATAGTTCCTTCATTTGCAACCATCACTTGACATTCTGGTGCTGGGTATAGGAAACAATTTAATTCCTTGGCTACCTTACAATGAATAAAATTATGGGTGCTACCTGAATCAATCAACACTATTACCTTTCTCTTCTTGATTTGTCCTTTTATCTTGAGAGTTTGAGGAGTGGTAATTCCTGCCAGTGCATTACACGATATGGCTGGATTCATTTCTTCCTCTTCTGGGGCTGGTTCCTGGTGTATATCCTCTTCTTGTTCATTTTCTTCTTCCTCTTCACAATCTATGTAAAATAATTTCTTCTCAGCACACTTATGACCTTTAGTGTATCTGCTATCACAACTGTAGCAAAGCCCTTTTGCTCTTTTTTCTTCCAATTGTTGTGGTGTCAACCTTGTAGGTTGTGGAAATCTAGGCGTAGCAACACTTCCTTCTTTATAGAATTGAGTGGTAGGCTTCCTCGTCGCCATTATTTTACATTCAACTTTTCTTGCCAACCTGAATGCCTTCTCAATGAATCCGTTCCAAAACGCGAACTTCATGTTGGATGTTATCCTTTGCGCCTATGAAGAGACTTCTATCCCAGAAGTTCGGAATATCGCCATTCTTATATTCAATTTTTGGAAGTCCCGAATGTGTCGCCCACTAAACCCTTTAATGGAGATTTATCAATTTTATTAAAGAATGTGTTGCTCTTTGTGGTCCTTGGTGGAATGCTATCATTTTCTCCTAAAATTGAATAAGCATACGATGAGTGTCATCAATATACCATAAAAATGTATTTTTTTCTAAATGTAAAGTTGCAATGCGTACCTTTTGTGTGTTTTCCATGTTATGGAGATCAAATATTGCTCCATCTGTAGTATCCATGTTACAGAATCCTTTCCATCAAACTTGCTCATATCCATTTTTTGAATATGGTGGTTCTTCCTGCCAACATTAGAGTTTATGAAATCATGATTGACATTTATTTTGTTCTCATCATGAGGTTCTTCTACTATCTTTTCACCATTAGGAAACATTTCTTGTGTCAACTTTGTCAAACCTTCAATGTCTGCTTTTAGATCATTCTTCATGTTTTCCATGTTGTCTTTCATGTCATCCATCTTAGCTTCCATCCCAGCTTCCATGCCATCCATCTTAGCTTCCACGCCTTTCTTCAAAACTTCCATTTCATTTTTTGTTGCTCTTTGCGAGGGTGAAATTTGTTGCACTTGCTCTTGTAATTTTGATAGATCATGTTGCAATTCTTTATCTTCATGAGTCATAGTAGAGCCTTCTGAAGGCTTAATGGGTGTTGAATTATTTTTACAGGGCATCTTTTAGAACCCAATACTGATATATATTCTACAATATGCCCTTGGAATCAATTCAAATTGATTCTTCAAACAAGACTTATGCAATTCGCAAAAAAATACACACCTTTTTCTTGCTTTTGAGGAGCTCGATATTGAAATTGGATTATATTTTTAATTTAAGCACTCTAATATTTGAATTTTGGTACTAATGTAGCCCTTTGAATTATCTTTCGAATGCCACAGGTCTGACTTGATTTGGATTCTCCAAGACAAAGTTATGTCCAATCTCCCACAATGACCTAATTATGGATTGGTTTAGTACAGCGAACTTGTATGACTTGCCACGTGTCACTGTTTCATCCTTCGGCTCTGAAATTGATATCCAAGAAACTACAGTCCATGTACTAGTGGCCAATTTTTACAGCACTCTAATCCGATGCTTAGAGGGAGAGAGAGTTATAAATATTTTCCCACGATCACCTCTTTGAGATGAAATTTAGGAGCCTGAACAAGCACTACCTTCCACAGATCATATCTCCAAAAATATTGCGAACCAAGATCTGAAATTTTTTGACGATGTTCCTTAGAATTTCGGCTTCGTACCCTAACAATTTCAGCTTCTAATACTTCTTATAAAAAAATTTATAGCACAAATTCCACGATGACCTGTTTAGGAGCCTGAAAAAAGACCTAAATTCCACAAATCATATCTCCGAAAATATTGCGAACCAAGCTCTAAAATTTTTAGAAAATGTTCCTCGGGATTTCGGCTTCACACCCTAAAACTTTTAGCTTCTGAAACTTCATCGAAAAAAAATTATAGCGAAAATTCCACGATGACCTATTTGGAGCAGCGAAACCCTAGAATCCAAATCTCTGATACCAAATGTTGTGTAACCAGCTCCAAAAATAGAAGAAAAGAGATATCAACGCCTTAGAAATAAGCCACTTCGAGGGGGGAATCTCCAATACATTACAAAAATGAACAATTCTTGGATGATACAATTTACAAAACCTCCTTTCTATATATAGGAGTCCATGTGGCCATAATGTAATCCTAGTGGGCTACAATGTAATCCTAGCCAACCTAACAATAACAATTTAAGGGCACAATAATAACAAAATGGGGGTTACAGGGGTACAATAATAACAATAATGGGGTTACATTAATAACAGTAAGGGACTATACTAGTAATATAGGGACCTAACATAGCCAAAGGCAGTGCACAGTCCGAGCCATGGGGCTTGGGCGATTATTGGCCATGGTGGCGATGGGATCCGAGACGATTGTTGGTTGGCTGGTACCGTGAGAGATCAGTTTGGGATCTTGGAATTGAGAGATCCCTTCATATCAGGGTGATGTAGAGGACAGGGAAGATTCAGTGGCGCATCTGGGACCCAGGCACATTTTGCAGTGTCGGTGGGGAGCATCAGCTAGAGAGGAGGCTTGTTCAGGCATTGCTTGAGGACAAGAAACTTTTGGCGGGGAGGACTGTAATATTCCTAATTAGCGACAGCTAATTGGAATATTATATTTTTTTTAGTTTGCCGTCTATAGTTCGTAAATAAATAAAAAGTGAGTGAAGAGGGTCTAACTCACTTAAGTGACATAAGACATCCACCTAGTAGCACAACGTTGTGACTTAAGTGCGAGTCAAGGGGGGCCTAACAACACATAGAGGAGGGGGCCTATGTACACTCTAGAAGCTTCTACAAGCTTCTGCGCAGATAAAGATGAGGATGTGGAGGAGAGAGAGAGGCTACGTTGGGTTTTGGAGGGAAACCAACGTTATA
>JAXQQM020074160.1:0-12734 GCA_034641835.2 Pinus albicaulis | reverse complement strand
TGTTTTTTTTTTTGACAATAACGGGTATTTTTATTAAAGGGCGGCAAACCAGCTGCCGCGGGCTGAAACAATTCTGCTCTGTCTTAGATTGATTTTCATTTTGCACAGAGAGGGGTCTCGAGTCTTGATACAGATAGTGAAAGCTCCATGGGTAGCTCGCCTCAAGAAGGCTAGTTCCACTTCTGGAGATGCATTAAGATTGCAGAAATAGTCTTGAAAATCCGCTGTAGCTTGTGTTTCCTCCACCTTGCAGAAAAAGAGCTTGAAAGAAACATCATGTGATTCCTCCATGAGAGCTTGCGTGGGTTTTTTAATGCGATTTTGAGTGCCTTTAGAGGTTCCAGTGAGCTGGCCGGATGTTCTTGCAAGATAAGGAAAATCCAAAGCCTTATTACTGCATCCTTTGGAACAATTGTTCTTGCCCGCCCAAATCTTGCACGGCAGAAGAGACAGCGAAAAGCAGAGGTAGAAGGCAGGGCCAATGATGGGATTATCAAAGATGAGTCCAGGATCAATAGCCATTGACTGCACGGGCTGAAGCGAACCAAAAGAGCTGGATTTTGACCAAATTCTGCAGTACAGGTAGATCATTAGAAGATTAAGGAACGCTGCAGATAGATTCAATAGAATTGACTAACAGGGATCTCCGACTGCGGGTAGAGCCTAGATTGGCTTCTAGATATGCTTGAGAATTTAGATTCCTTAGAATATGGTAGAAGGATATTTTATGAAACTTGGCCAGAATAAGCCTGATTTTCTTGAATATGGAGGTTAAGTGAACCTGTGATGGGTTCTTTTGGGAATTCATGAATCTAATGTTGTAGATAACAAGCAAAAGGAATTATATCTTATGTCTTCCCTCTCTATTTCCTCGCCTCTGGACACCTTGGATAATTGGTTGATTGATAATGGTGCCTCAAGACACATCACTGGGTATAAGGATGCTCTTTAAAATTTTATACAAAATAACACAAATTTGAAAATAATCCTTGGGGAAATTCCACCTATCCCATAAAAGGAATTGGGAATGTTACTCTTCAATTGAATCAAGGTAACACCATTCATCTACAAGAGGTATTGTATGTACCCGATATAAAGAAGAACTTGGTATCTATCTCACTGATGGAGGAAAAAGGATTCCATGTGGCATTCATTGATGGAAAGGTACATGTTTGGAAAATAAATTTCAAAGAAACATTCACTCTTGGATTCAGGGTTGACATCCTATATCAAGTTGGAGGAAATCCACTGGGAGCTATGTCTTGTGACACATCTCTTTAGTTCGAGTTATGGCACCAAATGTTTGCTCATATTCATTATAAGGATCTACCCTATGCAAGGAAGATGATGACATGTATGCCCAAATTTAAAGTAGAACATGAAGGTGTTTTTCAAGGTTGTGCCGAAGGAAAACATATAAGGGGACCATTCCCCTCAAGTGATAGCAAGACTCCCGACATTCGGAAATTGGTTCATTTTGATCTATCTGGTATGTTTCCCATGACATATTTGGGAGGGTATTTGTATTATACTATTTTTGTAGATGAATTCTCTCACAAAACTTGGATTTATTTCTTGAATAATAAGGACAGACTGTTTAATTGGTTCCGCTCTTTCAAAGCCTTGGTTGAGAATAAAATAGGGAAAAATATCAAAATATTGAGGATCGATAATCGAACTGATTATGAATCAAATGAGTTCAATGACTATTGTAGAGAAGTTGATATTAAGAGGGAGACTACCACTACATATACTTCTGAGAAAAATGGAGTTGATGAAAGGAAGAATAGTTATATTATAGGAGCTACCCGTGATGTGCTTCATGATCAAGGCCTAACAAAGTTCCTATGGGGAGAAATTGTCAACACTGATGTGCATGTTCAAAATAGATTCCCACATCAAGCATTGAACTCCAAAAGTCCCAAATAAGTTTTCTCCGGTAAGAAACCCGATGTCTCTCATTTTATAATTTTTGGTAGTCCCATGTAATTTCATGTGTCGAAAGAAAAGATAAGTAAATTAGATGCATCTGGGAAGAAAGGAACATTTGTGGGCTACAATGAAACTTCAAAGGCATATAGAACCTATGTTCCTAGCCAAAGAGAAGTGGAAATAAGTCATGATGTCACCTTCGATGAATATGCTTCCCTTGGGAAGGTTAAAGATCTTCTTATTCCAAGGAAGGACAAAGGTGAAGATGTGGTAAAGAAGGAAGAACTAAAGGATGAGTTGATGTCTCATACTGAAGGACCAATGGATCCAATTGATCCACCTCCTCATGAGCCCTCCTCCTAAAAAATGAGACCCTCATGGCTCAGGGACACTCTTGAAGATGTCGAGAGACATATTGCACCAAGGGGGACATTTCGTGAAAGTAATAAGTCAAATAGGTACCAAGGGTACTTAGCTACCATGAGCACCATTGTTCAAACTGAGGCTTGCACATTTGAAGAAGATGAAAAGAACCACGTGTGGAAGGATGATATGAAAGAATAATATGCATTGATTATGAATAATGATGTCTGGGATGTGGTCCCTAGACCCAAGGAAAAATCTCTTGTCACCTCGAATGGCTCTACAAAATCAAACATGGAGCTAATGGAAATGCTGAAAAATTCAAGGCCAGGTTTGTTGCTCAAGGCTTCTCTCAAAAGGAAGGTGTTGACTATGATGAGATATTTGCATTGGTTTCCCGATATACCACCATTCTTTCGATCATTTCCCTTGTTGCCTTTCAAGGATGGAATTTTCATCAAATCGATATCAAGATTGCCTTCTTGCATGGATCACTCAAGTAGGAAGTCTATGTGGACAAAATATGGGGTTCGAAGTTCAAGATCGAAATACACATGTATGCATGTTGAAGAAAGCCCTCTATGGGTTGAAGCAACCTCCTTGTGCTTGGCATGAGAGGATCGATAACTATTCGATGAAGCTAGGTTTTACAAGAAGTGAATCTGATTCAAACCTTTACTTCAAGGTTGAAAATGATAGACCTCTTATCTTGGTACTTTATGTGGACGATATCTTTCTGACAGGTGAAAAACTTTTCATTTATCAATGCAAGAGGGAGTTGGCTTCCAAATTCAAGATGAAGGACCTAGGACTGATGCACTACTTCCTAGGGTTCGAGGTCTGGAAAAAGTAGGTGAGATTTTCCTTTCTTAAGGAAAATATATTGTGAAGCTACTTGAAAGATTTGGGATGGTGTACTGTAAGCTTGTGACTACTCCGATGGAACTCAATTTCAAGAAACTATGTGGAAGTGGTGTTGGGCCCGATTTGGGAAATACTTTTTAGTATCGTCAACTCTTGGGGGCCCTAATGTTCTTGGTGAACTCTCATCTGGAAATATTTTTCGGAGTGAATATGTTGAGTCAATTTATGGTCGAGCCTCATCAAATTCATTGGATTGTTGCTAATAATCTCTTGTGATATTTGGATTAACTGTAAGTTTCTCTAGGTGAAACCAATGAGACTGTGGCTCAATCCCATTGAGTATATGGCCTGCTATGATCTTGGCTCAAGGAGTAGACTCCCCCCCTTCTGTGAGTCTCGACCCTTTGTAAATCATAATATCTGGTATATCTGGCTTGCAGGTTGCTGGATGTACCCTTGGTGTTATAAGGTAGCCACGAGGATTGATCCTGGGACCTCCCTTAGATTACTAGTATAAAAAGTTATCGATTCACCATGGTAAAAAAAAAGAATCTCTTGAGATATCTCTGGGGCATAATAAACTATGGACTCATATACACTAGCGGGAATTTGAGGGTCCATGGTTATTTTGATGCTGACTGTGCTGGAAATGTTATGGATCGTAAGAGCACATCTGGATGTTTATTCTCACAAGTATTTGCTTCGATATCCTAGATGTTGAGGAAGAAAAAATTAGTTTCTTTAAGCACTGCTGAGGTCGGATATATTGTTGTGATTATGATCTATTGTGAAGCTTTTTGGTTGAGGAACTCTTCAGGGGGATATTTGGACAAGTTATGGATACCACCATGATCTACTACAACAACCAAAGTGTGATTCGTCCCTCTGAGAATCCCGTGTTCCACGACCGCGCCAAGCATATTGATATCAGGTACCACTTTATCTGGGATATGGTACAACAGGGAGAAATAAGTCTCCATCACATTGGGACTGATGAACATGTCGCAGATATTCTCACAAAACCCCTTGGGAAGGTAAAATTATTAACCTTTCGTGAGAGAATTGGAGCCATGGAAAGACCCTCTTATGAGGGTCATGTATGAGTTGAATATTGAGCTCTGGGAGATTTGGGGGGCTTAGGGGTACTTCTTGGAGCTATAAGCGACCATAGGGTGAGTGGTTCACCTTCCCCTAATGGTGCACTATGTATAGGGTGAGTGGTTCACCTTCCCCTGTGATACCCCATGATGGTTGAGATATGCATAGAATGAGTGGTTCACATTCTCCTATAGCATATGAGCGGGAAGTGTGGTTCACCTTCTCTTGCTGATACATCCTACCCATGTAGTTCAAAACTCATGGGAAGTACCTCTCATTTGGCCAATGAGTTGGGAAATGAGGATAGGGACCATAACACTACCGATGGATGCCTCGTGTACTGTCATGCTCCCTATGCTAGGATGCTTGATATTGATATAGGATTAATTGATACTCACTTCGGGTTAGTGGACAGTGGAAAGTCTTGTGACTCACTCTCGATAATTTATTCTTCATTATTTCTTCATGGTTCAACAAAGTAGAGTAGAGAAGGGATGATAAATATGGTACAGGTTGACAGTTGTTTTGGCAGGTGGATTTCTCTGTAGTTGAGAGGGAGTGTTAAAATTGGAAAATAGGGCCAAAATACACCTTGGACAACTCATATGATGGAGATGAATTTTTTATTATATTCCTCTTTCCGAGATGTGCAATATTTATCTAAAGATCATCTTATTTTGATGAGTAGAAGTGTGATTTTGAATTTAATTCTCACACGTGCAAATTGTCAAGGTCGGCTAGAATTTTAATGTAGGCTCATGAAGCCCCAATATGTCTCCACCCCTCATCAAATTGTATAAATAAGAGATACATTATCCTCATTTGGAAATCAACACATCTCACACATTCTCTCTCCTCTCTTGATTGGGTTGTACAAGGAGCAACATCTCTTCACACGTTGACCAAGGTTGGGAAAATTGCAGAGCGTTGACCATCGTTGACTAAGGGTCAACTCACCTATTTTGACCGGTTTTTAGGAAGTTATTTCTATCTCTCGAGGCTGCATCTACTGACACAAAAACTAAGGCAATTAGAGCAGGTTTACCTACGATGACTGTAGGAACTTTGACCGCAACGTTGACTCTGCGTTGACTGAGAATTTTAGGATTGTTTTGAGTTGAATTTGACTGTATTTGGAGGCCGAATTGACTGGGTTTGACCGAGCTAATTTGGAGGAGAAATTCTACTGGTTTGACCAACATTGAATTTTTGGTTAGGGCATCATGTTGACTGCTGTTTGACTAGTTTTTTTTTATAGTTATTAGGAAATTGAATTTTGTATGATGTACTCTCTCTCTGCCGAATGTTTGAAGAATAATAAGAAGATTTGATCAAAGGGTTTTCTAAACATTGGGGTTTTTCACTGGCATCCGCCAAATATTGTTTCCTATTGTATCGGCTTGTCTTCTGCTTATTATTTATGTTCTATTTGCATTTACTATCATTGTTAATGTGATTGCTAATCTGTAAATTGATATTGGGCTAATATGAAAAAATGAAGTAAATTTCTCTCAAGCATAGAACATACCATTTTTATCTGAAATTCACACTTTACAACAAAATTTATGTACTTTTATGTATCCCAAATAAGCAGCTGGAACACCCAAATTCTTCTAGGTGACTATTCCTAGTAGTTACCATATAATGGATACTTCAATGTATTTGTCACTTCACTAATCACTAATTATTTTTATCCATGCCTACTAGAGAATAGCCTCATTGATACGATGGAAATTATGATGAAATTTTCATTAGTCTCTATAAAATATTCATTTTCCCAAAATTTAACCTCAATTTCACTAACCTAATCCTCTACTATAAACAAAAATCATTCTAACCCTTTCTGCTCACCCAAAAAATAAAAATAAAAATTGTGACTCACAAGCTATAAAATAAAAAAATGGCGGCTTAGGAGGATGAACTTTTAACTAGAGGACTGGTTTTGAAAATTAATAGCTTGGGAGGATTGAGAGAGTTTGGGAGATGTCCCTTCATCAATTTAAATTAAAGGGACATATTTTCCAACTTGCATGTTAATTTTATTTATTTTTAATGTTTCTTTCTCACATCCTTCAAAAACAAACTTGAAAATTGAAATCGAAGACCATCAAAAGAAATTCCAAGGGAAAAATGGGAAAAAAAACCATTATTTAGAGGGGAAATCATTGATATTGAGAAAATTTCGTTCCACACAAAAAGGTGACCCTAAGAAAGCTCTTCTTCAACTTTTGATACAAGTCAGGTCAATAAGAAAAAGTGACGACAGTTCAAAAAAATAGTGTAAATTTTGTTAATACCATACTGGAATTATAGCCATGCATAACATGATAATTTATAATGGGGAAAGGCATGTGAGTGCGACCTCTAGGATGATGATAGATGGGAAGAAGCCAAAATTATTATTGAGTTTATGATGCCACTAGTAGATATGATTCACTTTTTAGATTCAGATTCCCAACCTTGCGTAGATTTATGGGTGATTGGGAGATTAAATATATGGACTGGTCACTTGATAGAGTTCCCTCCTTACAAATTGTATGAGACAAGGAGTATTAATTTTCAAAGGTGAAGAAACTGTTGTTTTCCAACATGTATTTTCTTAATACTTTTAGCACCCAATTTTCCTTTTGCCCAAACTATCACTAGATGAATCAATTTTTTTTTGGAATTATTCTTCATGGATATTAGGATCATACATCTACAACCGTGATGTTGTGCTTAGAAATGCCTCCTGTTCTTCGATGGACCTCTTTTTTGGTCAATTTAGTGTGTTCTAAATTGCTGCATTTAATTTGTCAATCCGGGATTCGTAAGCTGATGAAGTGCGGCGCACTATATGTGCAAGATAACCTATTTCTTAACTTTTTGTCGTTTTTGGTTTTCTAAGGTGAAATGGAAATTCTAAAATAAAAGCAAGTATGGTTATGTTTTTTCAAGGAAATGATATCCTCTATAATGATTTACCAACTTGAAACTTAAAAAGGAATTTGAAATTTAAAATGACAAAACTTGAAGGAAATGAAAATGCGCTGTTGCAATGAAAAGGTGCTGCTAGTCTAATAAATCAAAACAGTGAACTATTGAGCATGAAAACCAAACTATTCTTGCTGCTGTCTAAACACAAAAGAAACTATGCTTTAAAGAAATCCAAAATTACAACAAAGTAAATCTAAATCAGATTACATCAACTTGTCTTCTGATCCCTCATCATTAGTCCAACTATGATTTTCGGAAGTAACCATAAACAACTTGAGTAACTGATATCTAACTTGTAGAAAGTAAACTAATATCAAACCATACATTCATAATTCAATCCCTCACCATCAGTCCAGCTGTGGCTTTCGGAGGTAACTCAAGATGTCATGCACAATTTAATATATCTAAATTTGCAGAAAGGAAACTAATACCAAACTACACATTTCATAATACAATCCCTCACCATCAGTCCAGCTGTGGCTTTCGGAGGCAACTGAAGATGTTATGAGCAGTTTAATATATCTAAATTTGCATAAAGGAAACTAATACCAAACTACACATTTCATAATACAATCCCTCACCATCAGTCCAGCTGTGGCTTTCGGAGGCAACTGAAGATGTTATGAGCAGTTTAATATATCTAAATTTGCAGAAAGGAAACTAATATCAAACTACACATTTCATAATACAATCCCTCACCATCAGTCCAGCTGTGGCTTTCAGAGGCAACTGAAGATGTTACGAGCAGTTTAATATATCTAAATTTAACTACTGAAGCAAATGAGAAAAACTGAATTAAACAAAGCAGTACTGAAATTAAACAAAAACTAAGAAAAACAAATTAGTAGCAGAACAATGTTAATTCCATGTCATTAGTCAAAAATTTATGCAAATGCCCGGGCTGCCTATTTATAACCTGAAACAAGAACACTGATCAGTTATCAATAATATAAAACATGAAAGACAGAAGTAAAATGGAAAGCATGAAAGATTATAAACAGAAATGAAGCATATATACCATGAAAGATGCAATGTATAAACATGTGAATGGATTATGGCACAATGAGCTTTAAATAAATAAAATAAGAACTATACAATAATGCACAGAACCTTGGCAAGTGCAGGGGCCCTCTACACCAGCCTTGGCAACAATCTTCAAGCACGAATCACGTTTGGAAACAGAGTCTTCTTATATTAAAGTGCAGTCATAACAGTAAGGTGGTATTACGGCACACAGGCAGCGTATTTACATTACAAAGTAGACTAATAAATGATAACAGAGACTAACATCGACTAACGTCTATGCGTATACAAACGTGTTATTTATAACAGAGGAAATATAACTGATTCCTAATGTTTATGCTGGTGGTAGAACACGTAGACCATTACGTCCACGGATCTAGGATCATGGCCGTGTTGAAAAGTAAATCTATGAGGAGTGGATGTTTGAATTCGACTAAGGAGTCATGTACAGATGTTGATTTATCCTCCGCAACTTAGAAACGGCCGTATGAACCTTCACGTGACACAAAACAGAGCCCTGTCACCGTGGGACTCTACGGTTGACTTCCATGTGGACACCTTTGACTGCGGCCTCTTTAGATGGATTTGCTCGAGCCAATAGGACATGAACCATGTCCACATCATTTCAGACTTGCCCATGTGGCTCGTTTCCTCTGAAGACACCTGTAGCATAGAGTTTCACAAAATAGCTGCGGAAAGTTGCAGCAGTTGCGGAAAGTGGCAAGATTCTGCAGCTGAATGAACAAAATCTAAATCAAATAGCAAACACAAAAATATAATTAAAAACCATGTTAGATGCTCTTTTGCAAATGATATTGACAACTTGGGAGGTTCAGGTGAGTGAAAAAGGTATAGAAAAGTGTATGGAAAAGATGCAGATTTGAGACTCAACATACCCCCACTGTGAAGGTGTTGCATGTCCTCATGCAACCAAAATTTTGATAATATTTCTTCAGTTCATGTGCCTTGACACTTCAGCCAGCACATCCAATCCTCTCCTCCTCTTCCTTGGTGCTGCCAACATTCTGGGTTTCTTCATTAAGCACCTAAATTTGATATTAACCAGTGCTCTGCTTAGCTTCTGGCATTTCCTTTTCAATTTCTTGTTTTTCTTCTGCCATATTCCCATATGTAGCATGGTATTATCATGAATGATTTTGTCCAATTTACCTTGCTCCTTCAATGTCTCATTTTCATTTTTGATGTGTCTATTCAAAATCTCTAGCTCAAAGATTTCCTGTTTTAATGATTGGACTAAATCATCCTGTACTGTGTGAGGCTGGATGGACGAAGTACTGGGGCCGGTAGCTGCTTTTTCCAGAGATTCTATATAGTCATATACTTCCTGTTGCTTGGGGTCTATTTCAGGTGTCATTTTTATTGGGCTGTCCCCAAAATGCCGTGAAGGAGAGTTATTTTCAAAATCTGGCTGAGAATGACTCACATCAACATATTGCTGAGAATGGGATGGACTATGTTCAATGTCTAACTGAGAATGAAATGAACCAGGTTCACTAACTGACTGAGATGGACTATGGTCAGCTGGGGACTGTTCAGATGTTTCCTCTCCCAAATCAATGAAATGAGGACCCTTCACTTGCGTTTTCCTCAATTTCCCCTTAAGTCTGCTGCTTCTTCTCACACGCTGTGGTACACTATCCTTTTGTTTTTGTTTTCCTTTCTCTGTCTTCTTGACCATAGATGACTGTTTTTGAAGATAAACTAATCTTTCAGATAACACTTGATGATCTTCTTCTTCAGAAGAAGGGGTTTGATGTATGGCCTCAATAGTTTTTCTCTCTTTTGGTGTTATTGGCTTCTTACCTTTGATTTCTTTCTTCTTCCTCTTTGATAGTCTCTCTTCCTTATCAGTTCTTTCAATTATAGTAGTAGGAGTATTTTGAATTTCAACAATTGTTATTTTTCTCCTACTTCTTCTTGCTGTGCTACCTTTAGGAATTTCTTGAGTAGGAGTAATTTGAGTTTCATCATTTATTCTTTTTCTCCTACTCCTTCTTATTGTGCTACCTTCAGGAATTTCCTTAGGTTCCTCAAAGAAATTTCTAACCAGAAATTGTTCCCATGTGTCTTTCTTCTCCTTTAACTCCTTTTCAATCAAAATTTTTACAAGACCGTGGTGATATAGATGTGGTTCTACATCTCCTAAATGCTTCTGAACAGTCACAAACATTTTCTTCAAGCTATTTAATAGAAAATATGGGAGATTGAGACCTTGATTATCTAGAAAATTCATCAGTAACCTGGTATGGTACATGTACATGGACCCAAAACAGCCTTCACAGGTAATGAATTTATGAACAACTAGCAGCAAAGTAGCCCATTCCTCTTTCAATGCATGAACAGGAATTCCTCTTTTAAAAATAGTTATGTCCATACCTTGGTTTCGTAAGATTGTTCTCCAAGCTTCATCACTGATTCTTTTATTCTTAAACCAATGCTCACCCTCTTGAAGAAGTTCTGTGGCAGATGCTATAGATACTTCATTGACCGCAAACTTAAGGTCTCCAATTTCTACTTCCAAGCCATTGAATGACCTTGCGAATGCCTTTGTCACTTCTTTATGATAACCTCTGAACTTCTGGATAAAACGCAGCCATTTTTCTTTCTTCAATATCTCCCTTACTTGCGGATATCCCTCCATGAACTTCGGTCCTTTCGGTTCTGCTCTTAGCAATTTACCCATTTTTTTCTGCTCTTCAAAGACTTGCCTGCGTGGAGGATTCAAATGGAAATAGAACGGATGAATGCACAGAGATGAACACAATGACTGCGGGTAGATATCAGAGAGTGGAAATGAGCACAATGAACGAAATGGAGTGAGACAAAATGGAAAGGGGTTTCGTGAGCACAACAGAGATACGGCTGTGAAATTGACAGAGTATAACACATTCGGCAGCGTTTTGAAATTTGGTGGCTGCGAAATAAATGTGAACATGTTTCAATCAACGGTTATGGATTTATGCGGCTGTAAGAGTCCATGGTAAAATCAAATACGTCTCATTGTCATCGGTGGGATATTGGATCATGAGTGAAAATCGGGGGTTTAATGATGGAACCCTTTGAGAATGAATGCGAGAGGATAATATGGAGATCGTGAAAAGTTACGGAATTATCAATATAATCATTGCACATACTGGATAGAGCTCATGGTTAATAACTATATAAAAATGTGTTTTCAATGCTATTTGAAATAAATTTTATTCATAGCTTTGGAATCTTTGCCTTTTTCCTTGATCTTCAATTAGTTGCTCTTGAATGCTCCATGTCTTCATTTTTGATCCTCTCACCTGCATTTTATTTCATGATTATGGAAATGACATCTGGCTATACATTCTTTTTGAAAACAGAGTAGTAGCTGCAGAATCTGCTTCTGGCTGCGGAAACTGGAGTCAGCTGCGGAAACAGATGTCAGCTGCGGAAACTGACACAGCTATTATTTGGATGAATGGAGATGAATAGATGACAAATGACCAGATGGAAATGGTCATGAAAAAGAATTTTATTGATGAAATGGAATGAAATGAAGCGGGATGGAGTGGAATGAGGTGAAATGAAATGGAATGAAGTGGAATGGAATGGAGTGGGTGGTGACAAAACTTGTGAAATGAAAGAGGGATTTTTTTTTTTGGAAAATATAGAGTGTCAGGTGTTCCTGATTTTCACCCTATATTTTCTGTATAAGACTGCCAATCAGTGATTGGTTTTCAGGCTTATACAATTTTTTTTATTTTTTATTTTTTATTTTTTTTATTATTATTATTATTATTATTTTTATTATTTAACTGAAAATAGCAAAAGCTAGGCTGGTGGAGAAGAAGAATTCTTCTGTACCAGCCTGATTGCAGAAATTTCTTGAAACATTTTGACAAAATCCTCTTTTGAGAGTGGCTTATGATAAACTTTCAATCTATGGCCATTCACAATAAGAGGAGTTTGAAACTCATCAATGGTCTTGATTCTTACCGCTCCATTGCTAAAGATCTTGTCAATCTCATATGGCCCAAGCCAATGAGTCTGAAATTTTCCTTGAAAATCTTTAAACTTGGAATCAAATAACAATACCCAATCTCCTTCTTGAAACTTCTTCTCTTTGATGTACTTGTCATTCCATTTAGCTCTTTGATATTGAACTAGATCAGTTCTTAAAATTGCTTCTTGTCTGATCTCATCTAGCTCATTCAACTGCTCCATTCTATGCTTTTGGGCTTCTGATAAGTCCATCCCCAACTGAACTGCTATCTTGAAGGTCTTGATTTGGAACTCAATGGGGAGAAAGACTTCTTTCCCATAAACAAGTTCATAGGGAGAATGTCCTGTTGTATTTCTCCATGTAGTTCTGTAGGCCCACAAGGCTTCAGGAAACCTTTCTGCCCAATCTCTTCTATGTAGATGAACAATTTTGGTGATGATACTCTCAAGAACTTTGTTTGTGGACTCCACTTGACCATTTGCTTGCG
>JAXQQM020080600.1:0-17162 GCA_034641835.2 Pinus albicaulis | reverse complement strand
CTATTGTGGATCATCTGCATATCCTTTTCTATTTTGTCTTAAAAATTGAAAAATAAAAAAAATTTGAAATTCCGAAAATGCATATGATATAGTATAATGTTTTATGCTGTATTATTAAAAAAAAAGAGAAGTATCCTTACAACCTTAATGCAAATTGAGTTTATCCTTAAAATTTATTTGAATGTACCTTTGGGTTTCATGCTTAAGTTTCGAGCAACTTCCCGAGCGGAAGTAGTGATCGTCGAATAATGTTTTCGGATGAGTAAATACGAGGGCACAAAAAGCTCGCACGTTATTCAATCCGGCACCCCCGCACTTGACTTGTTGACTGTGAAGAAAATGAAGATCGACGGCCTGAATTCTTTGCGGGGGGCATAGGTCGAGGTTCTCCGCCGTACTCTAGGACCCCCTGCGGTGACATCATCAAACGATCTGGAAGAATAGTTGTCATCCTCTTTCAACGGCTTTTTACACGTCGTTTCAGCATTTATTAAGGGTTTTGCAGCTGTTAAATGGTTCTTTTGTCTTTTTCTCGGTCATTTGTGATTGTTTTTTTTTTCCCTTCTCGCCACCTTTTCGATTGATTCACTGCCCCTCGAATTGTTTCCATTTTTTGTCAGCCATGGAAAAACGAGTCTCTCAAGCTGGTTCATCAAGCCTCAATTCCCTCCTGGACAGTGAAAAAGATGTCCAGGATACCATGTCATCTGTCAGTCATCCCTTATTGTGTCACCAAGTGACCCTAAACGCTGAAAAATCCCCAGTGTTTTCCTGCATGAAGAATTCTGGTGTCTTGTCCGCCTGTATCTTAAAAGCCCACTTTTTTCCCGAGTTCATCTCATGGCTGGTCTCTTCAATGTACCCTGGTAAGTGTTTCATAATGAACTCGCAGGGAGAAAACGTTATGCAGGTATCGACACAATTAATTCAAAAAGCATTGTGCTTTCCCGAAAATGAGTCACCACTGCAATTTTCTGAAGATTCATTGGCTCGTTATTTTGAAGACCTTTCAAATGAAGAATTTAGTCTGTGTATTTCATACTTGAGATCAAATTCAGAGGAGGATCGGCTAGAAGGAGAAGAATTTAGTTTGGAAGCGTTCGATGCTGAGAACAGACCAATTCTAAGTTGCATTGCGGAGATTTTGGGTAAAGACAGTGACCAGACAGTCGATAAATCAGTCTTGGGAATGTACGCGCTCATGATGAATCCAAGAGTTGTTCTCGACATTCCATCTTTCTGGCAGGAGATTGTAAATTCTCAGTTGATGGCCTTTCCTCTTACAGGTTTCTTTAGATTTCCATCATTGCTTGTCTATTTATTTTTATATCAGAATGTCGAAGAATTTATGAGTCTAGGATTGAATATAGTTGATGTCAATAAGAAAAATAAATCTGTGTTATTTTGGACTGATATGATTAGAAAAGAAGGAAATGAAGTAGGGCTATTTGAGTTTGCTAGTCATTATATGCCTATTGCTTATAAAATTTTGAATGGAGTTCCTCCTCCATGTTTTTTACCAAAAGCCCGGGAGTTCCTACAGATAGGACCAAGTTGCAAATTCGGAGATTGGTTTGTGTTTGAAGAGTATTCAGAAATAAGGTTGTATGGAGCTAGCATCGAGCCCTATAGGCTCCCAAATTTTGTACCCATGCGGATTTTCGCCTTGGAATTCATAAGACAGAGCCTTAATGTGGATCAGGTACACTTTCTTCCCATGAAGAAAGGTTTTATGTTTAAATTGCCTATGAGTGTGGGACCTTTCGTGGTTAATATGAGGCAAGCTTTTGATGAAGTTTCTAAAATGTTAGAAGAGACACGTTTGCTACTAGGAGAAAAATGGTCTTATGATCCGCATGGAGTAATTTCCCAGAGAAGAATTGAGAATGGATATTCTGTGTTTTCTCATGTAAGCAGACCTGATTAGGAGAAACTGGCAAACCCAGGCGAAATAAATACATCAAAAACGAGCATTCAAACACCTGTTATTACTGAAAGGGCAAACAAAAGAGGTAGGGAAGATGTTGTTGAAGTAGATGAGGAAGAGCCCAGGTAAGAAAAGAGAACCAAATTGGCTGAAGATCATTCTTCCAACTTGCCTGGTTTTACCTTTCATGTCAATGAAGAACAAAATGCCCCCTCTTCTCCTAGAGGACATGAACTTTACTCAGAAAAGATACCTTCAGTCAAGAAAATATTTACACAGATTGAAGAAAGAAATCAGAGGATAAAAGCTAATGTAGAAGCTCAGGAAGAGCATCACGTAGTTGCTGATCAGACCAGATTGTTGACTGTAATGGACCTTGAAAAAGATCAATTTAGGATGGCTCTGACACATCCAACTGGGATGTCCCTTGGATCTTCGAGCAGTTTTAGTGAGGTAAACATAACTATGGATGTTAAAAAGATCCCACTATGGGATAAAATGAATCTTCATATGCAGACTGGGCAGTTAATTGTAAATGATTTAACCAAGACTAATGCCACAACATTTAAGGCTGAGAACATGCTTGCAAAATTTATTAAACAGTTCAAGATAGAGAAGGCTAATTCAAGGGCCTTGTCAATTCAAAATGAAGAATTGAAGAAGATCATTGTGAAAATTGGTATAAATCCTAATGATAAAGCTGCGATTCAAAAGCTCATGAAAAGTGCAGAAATAGAGATATCCTCATTGAGGAAAAATTTAAAACTACCAGCTGCAGAGCATTAGATGGCTGCAGAAGTAGCAGAGGTAGAGAAAGAAAAAGAAGAGCTGCGTCAGAAATTTTTGCAGAAAGATGAAGAATTGACTAAAGTAAAACAGACTGCTATTTCATTACAGAACCATATTAAAAGTCATACTTGCACTTTTGTTTTTCCTGCAGGTAATGCTGATTCTGATCCCCAAGCACAGATTGCACAGCTCAGCACAGAGATAAAGATGGCAGAAGGAGATCTTAAGCGAGCTCAATCAGAGTTAGAAACGGCCACCAAGGTCATACAGACACTAGAAAATGAAGTGAAGGAGAATAAGCAAAGATTCCAAAATGTTGAGGTTGAGATTAAGGATCTTAAAGAGAAGTTAAAAGGTAATATTTCCCTTATAAAAGCTAAAGACATCATTTGGGGTGAGATTATTTCAGAGATGAAGTCAAATTGGAATTACCTAAATATAGTTGCTAGAGAGAAAAGCCTCATCTCTGAACATGAAGAGGAAATATTATCTCAAAAGCAGACGGCCATTAAAAGAGCAAATTGGGCTAGGAAATTTATAAATTTTATCAACTCCAAATCAGACGAAGAATTAGAAGATATTGGAATACAGGACAGATATTTTTATGCAGAAGAAGTCAATAAGATGATAATTAAGAATGAGCTTCGGAAGGTTGCAGAAAAAAGATTACTGGGAATCAAGGAAGCAGTAAAGAAGTTTGATATATCATTTGACAAATTGACTAGAACGGGTTTACCCTCATGCTAGACTGAGAAAGGAAATATCATGTTATGGAAGTTTTATGAAGATCATTTAACATTAGCAAAAAGCAAGGCAGATAATAGGCATGAAAAGACACAGATCTTAAAGGGAAAAACTGTGTTCAACTTCTTGCATAGGCATTTCAATTTACTTTGGATGGTGAAAACTCTCTTTACAGGGAAACCTACACACAGTCAAATTGTGGCGTTCAGGATAGAATATCAAAGTTTTAAAAATTCCCCGACAACTCAAAATGAGCTATGGAAGAAGTGCAAGAATTTTTCAGTGGACTCAACCAAAGAGCAACCAAAAGTAGCCGTTGATTCAACAAACTCTTCAGGAGCAGTTGTTCTCATAGACTAGAAGTTTTCAAATTTTCATTTTGTTATTCCTCAAAATTATGTAAATGTAATAGGACTTTTTCGAGGCATGTGCCTCCGAAACAGTTAGTAGTTTAAGCAGTTAGAGTTAGTTAGAGCAGTTAGAATCAGTTTCATTACTGGATACTGTCTTTTGATACTGTATTTAAAGAAAATTTCAAGAAAGATCAAGGTTCCGAGTTTTTGAACCTTGAAGCCAAATTTTGTACTGGATAATACTGAATCAATGAAAGAGTTTTGCAAGTTTCTATCATTCTGTCTATGCTGAATAGTTTCCCAGTTTTCATCATTTTTTCATATCTGTGAATAAAATAGAGTAATTTGAGCTGCAGGTCTCTTTATACACGTGTATTTAAGAGTTAAATAAACCTTAATTGGCGCTCCTCTATTTTAACTTTATCATCACTTGTTTCTTCAGGATTTTATTATGATAGATTATGTTTCAAACAGCATATCAAATTGAAATCCTTTTCTTTCTTGTTTCTTCCGTTCATTCACTTCAGCATAGGAGGAATATGGCATTGCAGAATATTGCATGGGTTTGATATTTGAAGATTATATAATTAATGTTTGAAGGTTTATAAAACAGAGATAGCTATACATCTATTAGTGACATAATTTAATAATGTCTTGAGCACAAATTCCTTTACACAGCAAGGATTTGTTTCTTGAGGTACAACATTAATTGGCGCCGTTGCCGGGGACCGAAGATTCGAAGATTTTCCCTGGGTTTTGTTTTGCATTTCCTCTGGTTGTTCAGAGAGGAGGAAATAGTAAGCTGTGTTTGTTTGAAAATAGCTCTGGCTCCCAAGAAACCTCACACGAGGTCAGATACCTCCCAGCAAAAAGTTCATGTTTTGTCTGATCTTGAGAAGCTTGTTTCAAAGAAGAGCCAGAAACCAAAAATATTTGATACACCAGAAACTACACTGCTCGCACCAGGCAGCAGTTCACGCACTCCTTCATCCAAGAATATTTCTAGGGAACTCACTTTCTTGGAAAAAGAATCCTCACCATCATCCATTCATTTGCAAGAGCCTACATTAGAAAAGCAATCTTTGGAGTTTGTGTCTTTTCCTTTTACAGAAACTCAACCTCATATAGTTTCCAGCTCTTCTGCAATCATTCATACTCCAACTCCTATATCAGTTGTTCCACCTCATTCATCCCCACCTACAACTGGTACTCATTTTACCCCCGCTCAAGGAGCAGTTAACTCGGGCATTAACATGGCGGCCCCTGCTTTCTTGATGAATAGATATGCACCATTAAATCTACCCTAACCACTACATGATATGCCTCAGGAGTATCTCAATTTACTCCCTAGATTTACTGGTGAAGATGAAATCACTGTAGAACAACACTTACCCCTGTTCTGCACATTTGCTGATAATTTAAATGTTGAACATTTGGACGTTGTATTGAGACTTTTTGTTCAGTCTCTAAGTGGAGAGGCAAGGAAATGGTTCAAAGAATTGCCTAATGGTTCCATAAATGATTGGGATGGACTAGAAAGACGTTTCATCGAGAGATGGGGCGAAAAAAGGGACCATGGTTATTCTTTAACCGAATTCAATGCAATAAAGAAGAAACCTGATGAAAATATGAATGATTTTGTGAAAAGATTTAACAAATTGTATAATAGTTTGCCCGCGGAAATGAAGCCTCCTCCTATTGGAGCAAGGGTCGTTTTTGCTGGAGCATTTCAGCCAGAGTTCAGTTTTACTTTGAGAGAAAGAAGGTCACCTAATTTAGAGCAGATTCAAACTGATGCTCTAGAGATTGAGGCTAATATGTCTGCTGCTGGTAAAGTTCAAGATAAAGGAAAGGCTAAAGAAGAAGCCTCATCTCAAGAACAAAGAATTGATGATATGACTAAGGTCATAAAAAATCTGTCTAATAAATTGGTGAAGTTGGAAATAGATAGTAAGCCTGCAAGACATAATAGAGGGGTTTTTAATCCCCAATTTAAAAAATAGCCCCTGCAGATTCTACAAAGAGAGAGGAAAGATCAAGATCAGGTGCAAGCACCTTTGTATATAGATGCAGCTCTGTCCCGTTCAGCAGATGATGATGATGAAAGAGAGGATGATGCTCAAATTTCTGCTGTGTACATGGAAGATGATGAAACAGAAGAAGAAGTTGAGGAAGAAGGAGTGGAAGAAAGTGATCTTTCATTTGATCAAGAAGAGATGGATGATTATTGCAGACAGTTTACAGACTTCATGCAATCCGAGTTACATAAAAATTATGATTTGAGGTCAAAGAAGAGGCTAAGAACTCAAGAGAATGAAGAAAAAGAACCAGAATCAGTGCCTGCTCCAATGGAAAATCCATTACAGAAAGACTAGACTAAGAAATTAGATAAGGGGAAAAAGCCCATGAATGAAGAAAAAGAGAAGGAAAAGTAGCAAGTCGAAGCTTCTCAAACAAAGGTTAGAGATTCTAATATTTTGGAGAAAGTGGTTACTGTTTCTAATCAAAAAACAAGTTCCAAGAAAGATCAAGAAGAACCTGAAAAGTTGAAAAAACCAAATCAAACTTTCAGTTTGGAAAAAGAGTTGGAAAAAGTGAAAATTCAAGTTCCTCTTCTTGAATTAATGAAAACACTTGGTTATAAGAAGGAGATTGCTGAATTTATTAATCTATCTCAGCCTGATGAAGTGGGTGATATAGTTAATATGCAAGAAGAAAAACCAGTGGTTACATTTGGGCCTCATGTTGAAGAGGTAGATTCATCTGTCCCTCCCTTTTATATATCACTTCTGTTACATGATTTTGTTTTGCATAATTGTATGCTAGATTCTGGCGCATCCCACAATTTGATGCCATTGTGTGTGATGAAAGAGTTGAATTTGCAAATCACTAAGCCATACCGGGATCTTTATTCTTTTGAATAAAAAAGGGTGAAGTGTGTGGGTCTTATTAAGGATATGGTTGTTTCATTGGCTCAAATCCCAGCCAAGAGCATTATGATGGATGTGGTAGTAGCAGACATTCCAACTAGATTTGGTATGTTACTATCAAGATCTTGGGGGGCAAAGCTGGGAGGAGTTTTGAAGCTAGATTTTACATATGCTATCATTCCTGTTTTTAATGGGGAAGAAAGGAGGTTGTATAGAGAGACTAGGTTTCAAAAAACTGCCACCAAGAAAGATGCAGGTAATTCACCTATTTATGGCCAGGAAAATGATGACCTCTCTTGTTTCATGCTGCATGAAGATGCAGAATTTGCTGAAGAAACGCAAGGGCAGCTCCTTTCAGCTATTGTACATAAGGAGCTGCGTTCGAACAGACTCTGGAAGTGTTACTTTGATGGTGCGTATTCTAAAGAAGGCACTGGAGCTGGCTTCATTTTTATATCTCCGGAAGGTAACCTTGTACCTTTCTCTTTTAAATTGGAGTTTGAATCCACCAATAATGTAGCTGAATATGAGGCATTAATCATTAGTCTGCAGACAGCTAAGCAAATGGGAATTCAATCTATGACCGTGTTTGGTGATTTTGAGTTAATCATAAGACAGATTAAGAATTTGTGTCAAACTAAACATCCCAAGTTAAGAGCATATCGGAATGAAGTCTGTGATCTAATTGAAAATTACTTTGAAGCTTTCAACCTGCAGTTTGTTCCAAGGGAAGAGAATAGAATGGCTGATTCTTTAGCAGTTGCAACTAGTACATTCAAACCTCCAATCAATCCAAGACTAAGATATGAAATTGAAATGAGACATAGGCCTTCGATTCTAGACTATATCAAACACTGGCAGGTTTTTGAGGATGATGAACAGATTAAGAAATTTTTGTTGATGATTGAAGATTTTGAAGATCATCAGATTGATTTGGAAACTAATGAATATGACTTGGCTGATATGTCTAGCACTTTGAAAGAGAAGATTGGTGATCGACAGATTATTCAGTTGAAAGATAATATTTTACCAAAATGTTTGGTACCTCTCGAAAGACTGTTTGATGAAAATGATGTAGCAGTGAATCAGAAGAAAGCACATCAATATGAGAATGTGGAAGATTGCAATTTAGGAACTCAATCTGAGCCTAAAATGATCAAATTGTTCAAAGGCGTTCCGAAGGACTATAAATAAAATTACATAGATCTGTTCAAACAATTTGAGGATATTTTTTCTTGGTCGTATGTGTTGGAAATATGATGCAGAGTGTTGTCCTTGATGGCAACCCACTGAATGAAGATGAAGACATGCGACTGTTGACTTGTGTTGTCCTTGATGGAAATCCACCTGATGAAGTTATTCTTGACGTGATGGACTTGGTAAATGATGTTTGTTAGCAATATGATGATGAATGTTGTCCTTGAAAGGCAACCCTCTTGATGAAGATAATGGCAACTTACTGGATGAAGTTGTGCTTAATAGAATATGTCTTGATGAAGTAAATCTGATGTATCTACAGTAAGTACAGAAGTCAATGAAGAAAGGAATTCAGCATGTACTAAATCTTGATGAAAAGAGTATGTCTCTAGGAATACGCGGATTTGCCTAGGGGAAGTCGCGTATGCACGCAGGAAACAACGTGACAAGTCGCGTATGGGAAAAAGTGCTCAAAAAGTGAAAAACCAGGGGTAACCACCATGGTATTGACCCATTGTATTGGGTAATGATCCGTCTAAATGACCCCATCCAGGAATACCATCGGAAGTAATGTAGTTTTGGGCTCATGGTATTGAAAAAGGGGCTCATGGTATTGAAAAAGGGTAAACCTATATAGAAAGGTGTGCAGGTACGGTATGGGTGCGAAGATGTCGACTTGAATAGATACTTCTCTACGAAGTATATACGAATGGAAAAGGAGTCACGGATGGACGCGATAGATACGAATGTGTGATACACCAGCTGATGAAGAAGGGATCCGAATCAGAGATGCTGTTTGTATTTGCTAAAGATGTTGTGGAAGGCTTAGATACGGGGTGGGGGGAACATGTTTGAGTAAAAGATAGTCTATGACCGAATATACGGTGAGAAGAAGTATGTTGCTCTATAATGATTGAAGATCTATACGCTACTTCGCCGCAGTGGAAGCGCGTATATACGCGGCTTCGATGAAGAGAAAGCGCGTATGCGCAATGAAATATGTACTGAGGTATACGCTGGTTTGTGTGGACGGAAGCGCGTATGTACGCGACATCAGTGAAGTGAAAGCGCGTATGCAAACTAGGGTTTGCTGAAGCATGGGGTATGGAACATCTGATCTGTTCTACTGTATTACTGCTATCTGATCTGGGTTGTCTGAATTGGTATGTATCTGTTGGTGATGTATGTTTGAGCTTAAAAGTATGGAATGGGTCCAATCTGAAAATATGATGAAACGTGGCCTACAAGTTGTGCTCTTTTGAAGTTGTTGGATCCAGTGTGAAAATTGATGAAACGTGGTCCATAGAGGTGCTGAGGGTTGTAGCCTTCAGTCAGGGGGTTGTAGCTCCCCTTCAGGCTAGTAGCGAGAGGGGTCGTGGCTCCCTTCCGGGAAAAGGCTGGTAAACGAGTCGGCGGGTTGTAGCTTCCCTGTTCGGGGGAGAGGTGGCGCGGCGCGGTGGGTGCTGCGTGCGTGCGTCGCCAGCACTATGTTGTAAGATGTTTTCTCTATAATAAAATATTGAAGGCTGAGCAACTGCAGCGGTGGTTTTCTCCTGACTTGGGTTTCCACCTAAAAATCCTGGTGTTCATGTGTGATGCTTTGTGTGATGGTTTATTCTATTGTTACTACACATGTTTACTGTTAACATAATATCAGATGATTGAATAGTGCAAAGAACTAAGTTAATAAACATCTGCATATCTAGATCTCTGATAATACGCGAGTTGCATGAAGGATATCCGCGTATATACGCGAGTTTACTAAATGAAAGTAGCGTATGGGTTTTAGAGAGTGAAAAAGTAAAAAGTTTTGAATATGCAGTAAATACTGATTCACCCCCCCCTCTCAGTATTTTTCCCAACAGTATGATGATTTAAAGACGTATGATAAGAATATCATTCAGCATAAAATACCATTGAAGGATGGAGTCAAACCACATAGACAGAAGCTCAGAAAAATCAATCCATTATTGTTGGCTCCGATTGAAAGGAGGTAAAGAAATTGCTGCAGGTTAAAATAATTGTTCCTCTCAGATATTCAGATTGGGTTTCCAATCTTGTACAGTCCGAAAGAAAAATGGAGAGATAAGACTGTGTGTAGATTTCAGGAACCTGAACAGGGCTTCATTAAAAGATAATTATCCTTTTCCGAAGATGGATTTCGTCTTACAAAAGGTGACTGGAGCTTACAGATTATCTATGGTCGATGGTTTTTTAGGGTATAATCAGGTTGCTGTGGAGAAGGGAGATCAGAAGAAGACTGCTTTCACTACACCCTAGGGAACATTCATGTATGCCAGGATGCCGTTTGGCCTGATGAATGCGGGGGCCACATTCCAAAGAGCGATGGATATTGCATTTGTGGGAGATGATTTTGTGGTTGTTTATCTAGATGATGTCACAATTTTTTCAAATTTTGATGAGGAGCATCTAAAGCATTTACAGAAAGCTTTCCTGAAGTGTAGAAAGTATGGATTATCGCTGAATCCTAAAAAACATCTGTTTTCTCTAGAGGAGGGTAAACTGCTGGGTCATATTGTTTCCAAACAAGGCGTGAAGATTGATCCAGCAAGGGTCGAAGCAATACAGTCAATTCCTCTGCCCCGAAGTAAGAAAGATATTTAGAGATTTCTTGGAAAAATAATTTTTCTAAGGAGGTTTGTTCCCAATTACGTAGAGATAGTCAAGAAGATAACAGACATGCTAAAAAAGGATGCTGAAGTAAAGTGGGACAAAGAAGCGAGGGAATCATTCCAAAGAATTAAAGAAGCTTTGAAGGAAGCACCTGTTTTAATCAGTCCAAATTATTTGAAGTCATTTCAAATTTTCTCATTTGCATCTCCCTCAACAATTGCAGCTATGTTATTACAGAGAAATGAAGAAAAGTGTGAACAGCCTATAGCATATTTCAGTAAGGTGCTCCGAGATGCAGAATTAAAATAAAATATATTGGAGAAACAAGTATATGCTCTGGTGAAAGCATTAAAAGCATTCAGGACCTATATCCTGCATTCTCAAATCTTGGCATATGTTCCAAATTCTACCGTAAAAGATGTTTTAGTACAGAGTGATGTAGAAGGAAAAAGAGGCAAATGGATCGCTAAAATCCAAGAATATGACCTGGATATTAAACCAACAAAGTTGATCAAAGGATTGGGACTGGCCAAATTGTTAACATAGTCAAATTTACAAGCATTGGGAATTAATTTATTAGCGCCTGTAGAGGAGGTTAATGGAGAAACAGGTGATATTCAATCAAAACCAGCAATTAAGTATAAATTCCTATGCTCAGATTGGTACAAGGACATTGTTCATTATTTATGCTTTCTTTCTTGTCCTCCTTCCATAGATAGAATTAAATACAGAGCTTTGAAACTTAAGGCTCAACCTTATGTCATAATTGAAGCAAAGCTATATTAGAAAGATCCTGCTGGTGTGTTATTGTTGTGTTTGACAGAGGAGGAAGTTCCTGAAGTAATCAAAGAATATCATGAATGCTTGTGCGGAGGTCACTACAGTTGGAAGGTAACTGCTCATAAAGTTTTTAAATCAGGTTTCTATTGGCCATCTATGTTTTCTGATGTTTGCAAAGCAGTCAAAAGTTGTCAAAAATGGCAGGTGTTTGAAGAAAAGAAAAATTTATCCCCTTTACCCCTTCTCCCTGTTTTTGTCGAAGAACCTTTCAGACAATGGGGATTGGATTTCATTGGAGAAATCAATCCACCATCCAGTGGGCAGTTTAAGTGGATCCTTACTGCTACAGATTATTTTACAAAGTGGGTGGAGGCAATCCCCACCAGGAAGGCAAATGATTTGGTTGTTATGAAGTTTCTAGAAGAAAATATCTTTAGCAGATTTGGGTGTCCAGTAAAGATTGTGACAGATAATGCACAAGTCTTCAACTCAATCAGGTTTATTAATTTCTGTCAGAATTACAATGTTATATTGTCTCATTCTACAGCTTATCATCCATAGGGGAATGGATTGGCAGAATCTTCTAACAAAACATTGGTAAGAATTCTGAAGAAGACAATAAATGAAAACCAAAAGAATTGGGATTCCAAGCTAGTGTTTGCGCTATGGGCAACAAGGATGACCACTAGAAGATCCACTGGTAAGTCACCTTACGAGCTAGTATATGGGACTCAGGCATTATTCCCCACCCAGTTGGTGAAACCTGTGATTTCCTTCCTTCAAGATGCTCAAGCAGAACCTAATGCCATGATCAGAAGAATGAATAATGTAATGGAGCTGAGTGAAAACAGAGATAAATTTCGGGAGAATTTGCTCGCTTATCAGCAGAAAATGAAAACAATATTTGACAGGAAAGCAAAAGAGATTATGTTTCATAAGGGAGACCTGGTATTGAGATGGGATACCCGAAGGGAGGACAAAGGGAAACATGGTAAATTTGATCCCTTGTGGTATGGTCCGTTCAAAATCAATGAATACAGGATGAATAACACTTTCATGCTGGAAAATCTTGAAGGAGAAGTACTAGATATGCCTGTGAATGGGCAATATCTAAAGCATTATTTCCGGCACTAAGGGACTGTTTCACCATCATTGTATATATCCGGTGTGATCACTGTACATTTTCCATTAAGAAATTTTTGACTCCATGCCCGAAGTGAAGGCACTAATCTACAAGTTCTTAGTGTTTCATGGTAAAAACACTATCCCCAGGTGGAGCCAGATGTTGTGGATCATCTGCATATCCTTTTCTATTTTGTCTTAAAAATTGAATAATAAAAAAAATTTGAAATTCCGAAAATGCATATGATATAGTATAATGTTTTATGCTGTATTATTAAAAAAAAAGAGAAGTGTCCTTACAACCTTAATGCAAATTGAGTTTATCATTAAACTTTATTTGAATGTACCTTTGGGTTTCATGCTTAAGTTTCGAGCAACTTCCTGAGCGGAAGTAGTGATCGTCGAAGAATGTTTTAGGATGAGTAAATACGGGGGCACAAAAAGCTCTCACGTTATTCAATCCGGCACCCCCGCAGTTGACTTGTTGACTGTGAAGCAAATGAAGATCGACGGCCTGGATTCTTTGCGGGGGGCATAGGTCGAGGTTCTCCGCCGTACTCCAGGACCCCCCACGGTGACATCATCAAACGAGCTGGAAGAACAGCTGTCATCCTCTTTCAACGGATTTTTACATGTCGTTTCAGCATTTATTACGGGTTTTACAGCTGTTAAATGGTTCTTTTGTCTTTTTCTCGGTCATTTGTGATTGTTTTTTTTTTTCCCTTCTCGCCACCTTTTCAATTGATTCACTGCCCCACGAATTGTTTCCATTGTTTGTCAGCCATGGCAAAACGAGTCTCTCAAGTTGGTTCATCAAGCCTCAATTCCCTCCTGGACAGTGAAAAAGATGTCCAGGATACCATGTCATCTGTCAATCATCCCTTATTGTGTCACCAAGTGACCCTAAACGCTGAAAAATCCCCAGTGTTTTCCTGCATGAAGAATTCCGGTGTCTTGTCCGCCTGTATCCCAAAAGCCCACTTTTTTCCCGAGTTCATCTCATGGCTGGTCTCTTCAATGTACCCTGGTAAGTGTTTCATAATGAACTCGCAGGGAGAAAACGTTCTGCAGGTATCGACACAATTAATTCAACAAGCATTGTGCTTTCCCGAAAATGAGTCACCACTACAATTTTCTGAAGATTCATTGGCTCGTTATTTTGAAGACCTTTCAAATGAATAATTTAGTCTATGTATGTCATACTTGAGATCAAATTCAGAGGAGGATCGGCTAGAAGGAGAAGAATTTAGTTTGGAAGCGTTCGATGCTGAGAACAGACCAATTCTAAGTTGCATTGCAGAGATTTTGGGTAAATACAGTGACCAGACAGTCGATAAATTAGTCTTGGGAATGTATGCGCTCATGATGAAGCCAGGAGTTGTTCTCGACATTCCATCTTTCTGGTAGGAGATTGTAAATTCTTAGTTGATGGCCTTTCCTCTTACAGGTTTCTTTAGATTTCCATCATTGCTTGTCTATTTATTTTTATATTAGAATGTCGAAGAATTTATGAGTCTGGGATTGAAAATAGTTGATGTCAATAAGCAAAAGCAATCAGTGTTATTTTGGACTGATATGATTAGAAAAGAAGGAAATGAAGCAGGGATATTTGAGTTTGCTAGTCATTATATGCCTATTGCTTATAAAATTTTGAATGGAGTTCCTCCTCCATGTTTTTTACCAAAATCCCGGGAGTTCCTACAGCTAGGACCAAGTTGCAAATTCAGAGATTGGTTTGTGTTTGAAGAGTATTCAGAAATAAGGTTGTATGCAGCTAGCATCGAGCCCTATAGGCTCCCAACTTTTGTACCCATGCGGCTTTTCGCCTTGGAATTCATAAGACAGAGCCTTAATGTGGATCAGGTACACTTTCTTCCCATGAAGAAAGGTTTTATGTTTAAATTGCATATGAGTGTGGGAAATTTCGTGGTTAATATGAGGCAAGCTTTTGATGAAGTTTCTAAAATGTTAGAAGAGACACGTTTGCTACTAGGAGAAAAATGGTCTTATGATTTGCATGGAGTAATTTCCCAGAGAAGAATTGAGAATGGATATTCTGCGTTTTCTCATCTAAGCAGACCTGATCAGGAGAAACTGGCAAACCCAGGCGAAATAAATACATCAAAAACGAGCATTCAAACACCTTTTATTACTAAAAGGGCAAACAAAAGAGGTAGGGAAGATGTTGTTGAAGTAGATGAGGAAGAGCCCAGGGAAGAAAAGAGAACCAAATTGGCTGAAAATCATTCTTCCAACTCGCCTGGTTTTACCTTTCATGTCAATGAAGAACAAAATTCCTCCTCTTCTCCTAGAGGACATGAAATTTACTCAGAAAAGATACCTTCAGTCAAGCAAATATTTACACAGATTGAAGAAAGAAATCAGAGGATAAAAGCTAATGTAGAAGCTCAGGCAGAGCATCACGTAGCTGCTGATCAGACCAGATTGTTGACTGTAATGGACCTTGAAAAGGATCAATTTAGGATGGCTCTGACACATCCAACTGGGATGTCCCTTGGATCTTTGAGCAGTTTTAGTGAGGTAAACATAACTATGGATGTTAAAAATATCCCACTATGGGATAAAATGAATCTTCATATGCAGACTGGGTAGTTAATTGTAAATGATTTAACCAAGACTAATGCCACAGCAGTTAAGGATGAGAACATGCTTGCAAAAGTTATTAAATAGTTCAAGATAGAGAAGGCTAATTCAAGGGCCTTGTCAATTCAAAATGAAGAATTGAAGAAGATCATTATGAAAATTGGTGTAGATCCTAATGATAAAGCTGCGATTCAAAAGCTCATGAAAAGTGCAGAAATAGAGATATCCTCATTGAGGAAAAAGTTAAAACTACCAGCTGTAGAGCATTTGATGGCCGCAGAAGTAGCAGAGGTAGAGAAAGAAAAAGAAGAGCTGCGTCAGAAATTGTTGTAGAAAGATGAAGAATTGACTAAAGTAAAACAGACTGCTATTTCATTACAGAACCACATTAAAAGTCATACTTGCACTTTTGTTTTTCCTGCAGGTAATGCTGATTCTGATCCCCAAGCACAGATTTCACAGCTCAGCACAGAGATAAAGATGGTAGAAGGAGATCTTAAGCGAGCTCAATTAGAGTTAGAAACGACCACCAAGGTCATACAGACACTAGAAAATGAAGGGAGGGTGAATAAGCAAAGATTTCAAAATGATGAGGTTGAGATTAAGGATCTTAAAGAGAAGTTAAAAGGTAATATTTCCCTTATAAAAGCTAAAGACATCATTTGGGGTGAGATTATTTCAGAGATGAAGTCAAATTGGAATTCCTTGAATATAGTTGCTAAAGAGAAAAGCCTCATCTCTGAACATGAAGAGGAGATATTATTTGAAAAGCAGACGACCATTAAAAGAGAAAATTGGGCTAGGAAATTTATAAATTTTATCAACTCCAAATCAGATGAAGAATTGGAAGATATTGGAATACAGGACAGATATTTTTATGCAGAATAAGTCAATAAAATGATAATTAAGAATGAGCTTCGGAAGGTTGCAGAAAAAAGGTTACTAGGAATCAAGGAAGCAGTAAAGAAGTTTGATATATCATTTTACAAATTGACTAGAACAGGTTTACCCTCATGCTGGACTGAGAAAGGAAATATCATGTTATGGAAGTTTTATGAAGATCAGTTAACAGTAGCAAAACGCAGGGCATATAATAGGCATGAAAAGACACAGATCTTAAAGGGAGAAACTGTGTTTAACTTCTTGCATAGGCATTTCAATTTGCTATGGATGGTGAAGACTCTCTTTATAGGAAAACCTACACACAGTCAAATTGTGGCGTCCAGGATAGAATATCAAAGTTTTAAAAATTCCCCGACAACTCAAAATGAGCTATGGAAGAAGTGCAAGAAAATTTCAGTGGACTCAACAAAAGAGCAACCAAAAGTAGCCATTGATTCAACAACCGCTTCAGGAGCAAATGTTCTCATAGACTAGAAGTTTTCAAATTTTCATTTTGTTATTCCTCAAAATTATGTAAATGTAATAGAGCTTTTTCGAGGCATGTGCCTCCTTAACAGTTAGTATTTTAAGCAGTTAGACTTAGTTAGAGCAGTTAGAATTAGTTTCATTACTGGAAAATGTCTTGTGATACTGTATTTAAAGACAATTTCAAGAAAGATGAAGGGTCCGAGTTTTTGAACCTTGAAGCCAAATTTTGTACTGGATAATACTGAATCAATGAAAGAGTTTTGCAAGTTTCTATCATTCTGTCTATGCTGAATAGTTTCCCAGTTTTAATTATGTTTTCATGTCTGTGAATAAAATAGAGTAATTTGAGTTGCAGGTCTCTTTATACACGTGTATTTAAGAGTTAAATAAACCTTAATGGGCGCTCCTCTATTTTAACTTTATCATTACTTGTTTCTTCAGGATTTTATTATGATAGATTCTGTTTCAAACATCATATCAAATTGAAATCCTTTTCTTACTTGTTTCTTCCGTTCATTCACTTCAGCATAGGAGGAATATGGCATTGTAGAATATTGCATGGGTTTGATATTTGAAGATTATATAATTAATGTTTGAAGGTTTATAAAACAAAGACAGCTATACATTTGTTAGTGACATAATTTAAGAATGTCTTGAGCACAAATTCCTTTACACAGCAAGGACTTGTTTCTTGAGATACAACACCAAGAA
>JAXQQM020066855.1:0-67990 GCA_034641835.2 Pinus albicaulis | reverse complement strand
CTCAAAAATATACATAATTGTCTTAATGCATCCTGAGACACTGTGTCTCTCAAAAAATAGGTGTGGCATAAATCCTAGAGACTAATCCGCATGGTGCTCATGATAGCACGTCACTGCACGCACTAGGCGCCTCAGGATTCGGTGGATCCGGTTCGGAACTCCCACCGTATGGCGCTGGTATGCCATCGGTACATCTGATAGTCGGGCATAGTCTGGGATCCCATGGGAAATCCCCTCGAGGTTCTGGATCAGTTCCTCTCCTCCTGTGCCTTCCCCCTGGATCTCAGGGGCGAGTTGTGTCCTCCGGGAGATTGGAGACATCCCGGCTGGTCTCTCAGGTCCTACATCTGCATGCATATATAATTGTGTTAAGACGAATGTGTATTTACAAAAAAAAAACATATAAACTTAAAATCAAAAATATGAGGTCTTACCCAGCTCCTCGTCCCAGTCATCTCCTTCTGGTAGTGGGAGATCTGGGTCCCCGGTAAAGTCAGTTCCCGAATAGGGCCAATCTTCCACGACGATCAGCTGGCGCCGTAGCCACCTAAAAAACTCTGGCCTCCAGGACATCTGTTGGCCACCTCCAGATCTGGGCATCAGTGCTGCCCAGCGAGCCATTCGCGGCTCTCGTGGTATCGGACTCGCCACTGCGGCCCCTTGGCCCTGGAAGATTGGTATGCGTTCCAGAATGAACGATACCAAGATGGAACCATACCCGAACTATTTCAGTTTCCCCTGTTTGCACCTAGTGAGCTGCCTTTTCATGTTGATGGTTACTGCTTCTGCCCAGTTGAACAGTAGGGGACCCATGCATTCTGAGGCTAACAGGAGTTGAGTCTTCGTGGCCTCGTGCGGAGCTTGCGACCCAGCAGCCTGCGTAATGGTGTGGAGAACTACTCTCAGTGCTAGATCAGGGATGGTGGAGATGTATACCTTCTTGCTTCCTGATCCTGTTTGTGCCCCTCGGCACACCTGTGCCATTACCTGTTCCATCTTTTCCCCTGATGGTCTGCTCCCGGTCAGTACAGGGATTGGACCTCTGCGGGACAACCCAGTAATGAAATAAATGTCAGTGACCTCCAATTCTAACACCTGGTCTCATAGCCTGAACACTTGTTCATTTTCATCCCAGATGCTGATTAGATATTGGAGGAGCTCGGGCTGAGCTCATAAACATGGCGTGAGGAAGAACTTTTTCAATCCACAGTCTCTAAGAGCGTTCATGCAAGCTTGGCTTTGCATGGCCTCTTCATCCTCGTCTCCGTGCTCTCGTTCCTTCCATTCGATTTCCATTTTGAGTGATTATCTGCATTCATATGGTCAAAAACCCCTGATTAGATCTTTGGTGAGCTTCAAATTTCAAGAAATTTGGTTTAAATACCGGAATTTTAGGCGAAAATTTAGGTTCGGCCGCTGGCGCGGCTGTTTTGCTAACAGTCGCGCCATGTGGCGCGAGCCCTTTAGTAAAAAGAGCTCATTGGCGCGGGTCCGTGCCCGATACCCGCGCCAATGGGCCCGGCCCTAAAATTTTAAAAGTGGCCACACAAAGTTGATTTCTAAGGGAAAATCATTAAAAAATGTATGGAAATGAAGAGCAAAGGAGCGCTCTTACCTGTGACAGACGAGAAGCTGAATGGTTGCCTGGATTGGTCGCAATCACCGTCAGAAGATTCTGTTCCAAAAGGACCACTGTTGCTTTCCACAAGGTAAATAGTAAAAAGTAATTTCATTTTTTACCAATTAGACATATTTATAACTTTTCGACGTTAAATGAGCTTTAAAAGTTATTTTTGTCGAATATTTGCATATGTTATGTCGAAAATGGATTTTACGCTTGCTTGGTATGTGCAGCAGCAGGTTTTTGCGACTTAAAAAGATGGACACGAGTTGTATTTTATACTTTTTTGGACTCGGTAAATACACGAAAAAGTCACTCTGGAGTCATCTTTCAGCTCTTTTCTGACTCTCTAAATATGAAAAGATTGCCGAGGCCCTTGTCGTTTCGATCTCGTTAAAATGGACACGAATCGACATTCACCCAGTATAAGTTTAACCCTTTTTTCGGGCTGGGATGGATCGATTACGAAAAAGGAATACCCTAGCCTATCGCGACTAGGAGGTTTTCCCAGATATTGTTTTCTACCTTTTCGGATCTGGGGAACTATTTACGAAAAGGGACCTGTGGAGTTTTCTTTTCCGCCGTCTTTTCAAACTCTCTAAACATGAAAAGACGCCGAGTTCTTCCTTTGTCAGACTCGTTAAACCCTGATGACATCGGATCTAGTCGAAATGACGTTCTCCGAGTTTCTCCTTCCTAGGACTCGTTAAATGCACTAGGATGGATTCGCTCGAAGGGCGGACTTATATCACAAGCATATGCTATCCCCTTCAAGCTTGTTATCAAAAATAATTGGGGTACTCGCCAGAAATGGTGGGGAAAAAAATGGAACCATCGTCGTTGTCGTCGGCAGTATGTCGCTCTTGAACATGGCACTTGTCTGCATTCGTGTCGGGTTGGGGACATCTCATCTCGTTGTTTCACTTTGCTTCCATGGGTTTGGGTAATCTCTTTTGACCTCTCATCTGTTCACTGCCTTGTCGCCATGACCTTTGATCCGTTGATGTCAAATACTGCCAAGTCCATTGTCGTGCCGTTTATGTGTTCAAGAGAAGTTGGCCTCTGCAAATATCATCCTTCCTCTGTTTCTCATATGGTCCCGATTCACAACAAAACATTATGTTCCTCTGTCTCGTGTCGATGATGTGGGAATCATTATGGCCCACCTTCGATCAAGGTCACTTCCTGTCGACTTCAACTCATTATCCGGGAAGTTGGTCTAGAGACTCCTGATGGTACCTTGGAGCCTGCATGCCTCAATGGCAGGTTCGTCGCATTCGACGTGAAGTTTACATCATTGACTTCCGATCGAATGATTCTGCGTGTGTTCGACGTCAACTCATTGTGTCGCACTTGGACGAATTTGTTTTACCTTGAGGACCATCCTCATTATTGCTGGTTTCTCTCGTGCCTGTTAACGGTTTTCATCATTGACCAGTAATCAGGTAGCTTCTACCATGTTCGACATCAGAACATCTACACATGCTTGAACCAGGCCTTGTTTGGGTCGAGATGGACAAGACTCCGGATTGTGTCTGTTGTAATCCAGCCGCGATTGTGGATTATTATCATTTATGTACATGACCCACCGACGGATGGTCGCGACCATACCCGAGTCTATTTGCTCGATTCTTACTGATGGTCACGCTCTGCTACCTCCCGGATTCAAGACAAGATACTGTCGATGGTCGCGTCCATACCATGGATGTATACATCATGTACTTGAGATACGCTTGTATCTTTCTCGCGTTGTGCCTTCCGACGACGGCCTTCGGTTGCACATGTTCTCGTAAAGCATTTCACCCCTCTCTCTCTCGGGCCTCATGCTTTAGGGGGCATCTGTTACACAGTAATTTGTCACCGTCCCTACCATTCCCCGTCCCGCAAAATGGAGGACCCATTATGTGACCTGTGAACACTGTCATGCCTTGAAAACATCATCAATGCATCCCTCTGAGTATGAGCTTCATTTCCCCTTGAGACATCTCCTTGCAAAATCCATGAAAAACAGCTCTTTTTGCATTGGCGCGGGCGGACAGTTCAGTGCTCGCGCCAATCAGGGAAATCCTGTAAAGAGGTCGCGCCACTTGGCGCTCTGTCATAGAGCAACAATCGCGCCACCCATTTTAGGGATTGTTTTTTAAATATGGATGGCGGAAGTTGAGTTCAAACAAACTCACAAACCACTGCCTATCTTGAGTTGGGAGGTTTGGCTGCGGGAGTTCTATGGAAGGGAAGTAGTTTTGCCACCTTCCATGGAACCTTCCTTGTTGATAGGGCCAATCCCATAATAATAGGGATCCCAACTCCCTCCTTCTCCATCTATAAAAGCCTGCTCAAATCCATGGCAAGCTAGTCTTGAAGTGCTGAAGCTTTGCATCTCCCTATTCCCAAGTGCCTTTGTGCTGTAAAGAATCCCTTCTTTCCCTTAAGGCCAACTCAAGTGAGGAGACCATTGTCACGAGACTCTGGAGAGGTTTTCCCTTTCCTTGGCGAGCTTTTCGAGACGTGGACGACCGGGGACCCGTTCGAAGGAGGCTGCGACGTCAGAACTTGGTTGTAACTTCTATTCGTTTATCATTTAATAGATGACTATGATTATGGTTCCACTCCGTTTTCCATCATGTTAATGCGAGTAATATCCTTTCTGACCGATGTTTAGTTACGTATGCTGGTTCCTATGCTTGTATCTGTTCGTTTCTTCTATGTGCAGGTGTTCATCCGCGGAGATCGTGGAAGGATTGTGATCTGCCAGGGCTGAAGGACGGGGACATTTCTTCTTCAGATCATAGCGTTGGAATCCAGGTAGGCTTCTATCCCAAGTCTCTCATTCGTAACTAGGAGCTTGCGTCATAGCATTGTTTGTTTGTTGCTAGACCCCTGCTGGGCTAGTAGGGATCGCCTCTGTCCGCAGAGGGGATTTACCTCCTCAACAATAACGCACTCTTGCCCCTAAAAGATAACTATGTATCCTTTCTGCGTTAATTGACCAACACTTATCAAATTATGTTTGAGTCCAGGGACATAATATACCTCTGATATTGTCTTTGGCTCCCCCTGCTTGGTCAGAATGTTGACCTCTCCTTTTCCATCTACATCCATAGTCTTTTTAGTCCCCAAATTTATCTCTATCTTCACATATTCATCAAAATTTGCAACCAAATTCTTGTTGCCTGTCGTGTGGTTACTGCAACCACTTTGTAATAGCCAGACCTTATCAGATGATTGATGCATGTTGTTTCATGCTAGGAACATGGAGTTAGTATTCTTTGTACTAACACTATCTCTCTTATTTCCTTGATTAATTATCTTCTTCCCGTAAACACGAGCATAATGACCAAATTTATTGCAATAATAACATTTAACCTTTGATTTGTCAAACCTTTGATTATTTTTGAAGCTTCTTCTACCGCTACTTCCACTTTGATATTCATGTTCTTCTCTGCCATCTCTGTGACCACCAGAGCTTCCGCCTCATCCTCCGCCTCTCTATCGACCTCTGCCTTGACCTCTTGAAATATAAACTTGAATTTTGAAGGCAGTTTCTAAAGTGGATCCTTATTTCTGTCTATCCTTGCCTCATACGATAGAAGTTGTCCCATCAACTCATCAATTGTTAATTTTTCCAAAACCTTGGCTTCTTCAATGGCTGCTACCACAACATCAAACTTGGTAGGCAAAGATCTAAGAACCTTCTCAATCACTGTTCAATCAAACTTGGCTTCTTCCGCTTGTCTTTCTTCCATTGTTCCCTATTTTCATTATTGAGGGCTCGTTCTTCTGTGTCATTGTGACGTTCTGCAAACCCGAACTTGACATGATCCCAAAGATCATGCGCTTCTAACATAGTCTCCATTTTAATAGTCCACGCATCATAATATTTCCCAGTGAAAGAAGGAAGTTGTGGCTAAAAACTTGATGTGGCCATCTTGCTTCAAAAAATATCTTCTTTGATAAAAACCTAATTTTCTCTTATAGAAACTTTACAAAGCTCCTTTAAAAAAAAATCTCTTTCAATAAAGCCCTAAAGTCTAATTTTATATTATAAATTATTAAAAAAAAAATTATATATATAAAAAAATCTCTTATAAAAAAATCTTTTAATAAAGTCTTATTATAATATATCCTTTCATACCATTTTTTTTTTAAATCTTCACTCAACTCAAAGAGATCTCACCACCTCACTTTTGAAAAAATCTTCACTTAAGTCAAAGATGTTACCACGTGAAAAAATATGAAGCCTCTTATAAAAATTTGATACCAATATGGTGGGTCCCGTATCAATATCGAACCTTTTGACTTTTAAACAACACGGTGTTGGGTTTATTAAAAAAGCTTACCTCGATTGCGCAGTCGCTTAATACAAAAAATGTGGAATAAACCTGATTCTGCCGAAATCTTAAGTTTTTCGAAAGTTGCATTGTTTTTCAATAAAAAAGGTTTGGACATTTGCATTTGCTGCACTAAAAATGTGTGGACCTGCACACTTCCTTATTCATTAAACATTTTTGCAAAATTAAAAAAAAAAAAAAATTGTCGACTTTCTACTCTTGGCCTTCTTCTCTGGCTTTTCTTGCCCACAGATCTTGTGATCCTTCCTCGGCTCCGATACCAAATTGTTGGAAAGGCAGAGAGGAAAAACACAAAATAATTTACACACAAACCATATGAGCTGCTGCTCTTCTATTAATCTTCAATCTCTCTTGATCACATTGAATACAATGAACCCAGTGAAGGGTATTTAACCTAACTTGAAATGCACACACTCACATAACTCAACTTGACCATCACTCACTTAACTAACTCTCTAACTCACTTACCAAATTCATCTATCACATCACTTGACTAACTCAACGCTTAATTGATTTTCTAACTCTACATGTGGGAGATAATTAACTATTTTAACACTCCCCCTTAATTACGACCGCTAAGCTAAAACATAAGTCATGACAACTAAAATATGCATGTTGTTTTATGTCTCAGCTAGGATTACAACACCCAAATTTATTTTTTGAAACTCAAACACATCTATTGCAAATGAATTTGTAAATATATCAGCCAATTGATCACTAGATTTACAAGGATTCAAGTGAACTTCTCCATTGCTCACAAGTTCTTTAATAAAGTGATACCTAGTATCAATATGATTTCTCTTTTGATGAAACACACTATTCTTGGATAGTGCAATCATTGATGTGTTGTCACAGTATATCGATTTCGATCCTTGTTGTTTCTTCTTTATTCCATCCAATACTCTTCTTAACCATAGTGCTTCACATGTTGTTGAAGTTGATGCTACATATTCTGCTTTTGTTGATGATAGTTTCAAAATGGGTTGCTTCCTAGATGCCCATGCTATCACACCTGAATCAATATGAAACACATAACCAGGTGTGCTCTTCCGATCATCCAAACTTCTGCAAAATCACTATCTGTGTATCCAATAAAATCTTTCTTTTTTGTACTTGCATACGTTATTCCATAATCTCTAGTTTCTGCTATGTATCTCAAAATTATTTTTACAACACTCCAATGTGTGTCTTTTGGAGTCTCCATAAATCTAGAAATCAAACTCACTCCTTGCATAATATCTGGTCTTGTAGCTGTGAGATACATGAGGCTGCCAACCAATCTTTTGAATAGACTTGGATTGACATATGATCCTTCATCATCTTTACTTAACTTTGTACCTGTTGCAACTGGTGTAGGTACAAGTTTGCAATTATCCATCCTGAATATTTTCAGCAAATCTTTGGCATATTTATTTTGGAAAACAAAAATTCCTTTTTCACATTGCTCAACTTCAATGCCAAGAAAATATTTCATGAGACCAAGATCTGTCATCTCAAATTATTTCATCATGGCTACTTTAAATCCATCTAACTCAAGATCACCTATAAAAATAATACCATCAACATATAAGCAAACAATCAAAATATGTCCATTCTCATTTAACTTTGTGTACGAGGTAGGCTCAATGCTGCTTCTGCAAAATTCATTCTTAATCATGTAATTGTCAATTCTACTATACCATGCTCTCGATGCTTGCTTCAGTCCATAGAGCACTCTCTTCAACCTTTAAACTTGATCTTCTTTACCTTCAACTTCATATCCTGGAGGCTGTTGCACATAAAATTCTTCTTCTAGAATTCCATTCAAGAAGGCTGATTTGGCATCCATTTGATATACTTTCCACTTGTTCTGAGCTACTGTCTCTAGAACTGATATTACAATATCCAATCTAGCTACCGGAGAAAATGTTTCCCCAAAGTCTATTCCCGGTTGCTTCGAGAATCCTTTTCCTACGTGTATTTCTTTAAATCTTTCAATCTCACCTTTCTCATTCAAATTTTCCTTGTACACCCACTTCACACTAATGAGGTTTTTATCGTTTGGTAAATTAACCAAATCTCATGTATCATTCTTTTCAATAGAATCCATCTCTTCATCCATGGCTTACACCCAATTTTCATCTCTGATTGCTTCTTCAAATGAAGAAGGTTGGAATGCCAACAATGCAAGATTTGAATTAACATCCAAATCATCATAAATATATTTTAAAATTCTCACCTTTCTCTTACCATTGCTTGAGTCATTACCTGATTGGCTTCTTGGAGAATTCAGGTCTATTGATATGTTTGAAGATCCATGCTACTCTGAAAATCTTGGAGTCCTTGCGGGTGTGACTCTGTTTGGTGTCTTCTCTATCGATTCTTACTGCTCCTTTTCTACTACATCATCCTCTTCCATCAATGGTGCTTATTCATCGTTTGGTTCGTCTACAGTCCCATTCTATGACTCTTATTATTTGAAGACAACATCTCTTCTAATTATTGTCTTCTTGGTGACAGGGTTATACAATTTGTAAGCTTTTGACTGCTCACTATAACCTGTAAATATGCATTTTTCACTTTGATCATCTAATTTTTGTCTTATCTGCTTAGGAACATGTGCATAGGCTACATATCCAAAAACTCTGAAATGAGATACACTGCATGACATACCTGACCCTGCTTCTTTAGGAACTTTGTTCATCACACTCTTTGTAGGATATTTCTTTATCACATAAACAACACATTCAACTGCTTCTTCCCAATACTCATTAGACAAGTGTCTTGCTTTCAACATGCTCCTTGTCATGTTCATGATTGTTCTATTTTTTTCTCTCTTCTACAACATTCTGCCGCGGTGTGTATCTAGTTGTAAATTGTCTTCTGATTCCATTTTGTTTGCAGTATTCATGGAATTCGTTCGAATCATATTCTCCACCAAGAAGTAAACCCAAGTCTTTAATTTATAGTCGTCAATAAAAGTGAGGAAGTAACAATTTCCACCAATCGACTGTGTCCTCATAGATCCACACAAGTCTGTATGCACCAACTCAAGTGGTTTCTTTTCTCTTTATGAAACTCCTTTTAGAAAAATTTCATGGTGTTGCTTTCCCAAGATGCAACACTCACAAGTGCTAGCAAGTTCTTTGATGGGAGGTAATCCTTTGACCATCTGTTTCTGCTGCAACAATCTTAAAACAGAAAAATGAAAATGTCCAAATTGAAAGTTCCATAACTAGTAATCATTAGAACATGCAACTGTAAAATAACTAACCTGATCGTTGTAGTTCATAATTAGAGGAAAGAGGTTGTTCCTCATCATCAACACATTAGCTATCAACTTCTTGATTGGGGGTTTGTCATAAATAATGCACTCTTGCCCCTGAAAGATAACTCTGTATCATTTCTGCATCAATTGACCAACACTTATTAGATTATGTTTGAGTCTAGGGACATAATATACCTTTGATATTCTCTTTGGCTCCCCTTGCTTGGTCAGAATGTTGACCACTCCTTTTCCATCTACATCCATAGTCTTGTCAGTCCCCAACTTTACGTTTTTCTTCACAGATTCATCGAAATTTGTAACTAAATTCTTGTTTCCTATCATGTGGTTACTACAACCACTGTCTAATAGCCAGACCTTATCAGACGGTTCATGCATGTTGTTGCATGCTAGGAACATGGAGTTAGTATTCTATGTACTAACATTAGCTCTTTTATTTCCTTGATCAACTATCTTCTTTCTGCAATCACGAGTATAATGACCAAATTTATTGCAATAATAACATTTAACCTTTGATTTTTCAAAACTTTGATTATTATTAAAGCTTATGTTGCTATTGCTTCCACTTTTATATTCATGCTCTTCTCGGCCATCTCTATGACCGCCATAGCTTCCACCTCATCCCCTACCTCTCGATCGACCTCGACCTCGACCTCTTGAGCTATAAAATTGACTTTTGAAGTCAGTTTTTAAAGTGGAATCCTTATTTCTTTCTATCCTTGCCTCATGCGATAGAAGTGATCCCATCAACTCATCAATTGTTAGTTTTTCCAAATCCTTGGCTTCTTCAATGGCTACTACCACGACATCAAACTTGGTAGAAAAATATCTAATAACCTTATCAATCATTGTTCTATATTTAATATCTTCGCCATATATTTTTAACTAACTTACTACAGACATGACCCAATTCATGAAACAATCGATGTCCTCTATCTCCTTTATCTGCAGACTTTCAAAATCTCTCCTAGTATTCTGCGATTTAACAATATTGACTTTTTCCATACCTTGATAGCTGGTCGCCAAAGTTTCCCATGCTTCCTTTTCTGAAGACGTGATCATTATCTTCTGGAACACTACTCCGTCCAATCCCTATTGGATAAGAAGCAACGCTTGTGCATTTTTTCGCTTGTCTTTATTCCATTGTTCCATGTCTGCATTACTGAGGGCTTGTTCTTCTGTGTCTTTCTGAGGTTCTGCAAACCCGAACTTGACATGATCCCAAACATCATGCATTTTTAACATAGTCTCCATTTTAATAGCCCACACATCATAATATTTCCCAGTGAAAGAAGGAAGTTGTGGCTGAAAACTTGATGTGGCCATCTTGCTTCAAAAAAAATCTTCTTTGACAAAACCCTAATTTTCTCTTATAGAAACTTTAAAAATCTCCTTTAAAAAAAAATCTTTCAATAAAGCCCTAAAATTTAATTTTATATAATAATTTTTTTATTTATTATATATATATATATATATATATATCTTATAATAAAATATTTTAATAAATATTTTGTTGGAAACATGATTTTCATTAGACCAAAACCTGCAGTCATTTGTCTTTGCTACAATCGCCAAAGTCTAATCCACGAGAGGCGGTTAGTCCATGTCGCGAAATACATGGTGTTAGGTCCCTATATTACTAGTATAGCCCCTTATTGTTGTTAGCATAACCCCCTTAGTGTTATTATTGTACCCCTATGAACCCCATATTGTTATTATTGTGCCCTTAAATGATTATTGTTAGGTCGGCTAGGATTACATTGTGGCCCCTCTAAGATTACATTGTGGCCCCATGGACTCCTATATATAGAAAGGAGGTTTTGTAATTTGTATCATCCAAGAATTGTTCATTCATGTAATGTATTGGAGGTTTCCCATTCAAAGTAGCTTATTTCTGAGGTGTTGATATCTCTTTTCTTCTATTTTTGGAGCTGGTTTCACAACATTTGGTATCAAAGCTTTGGATTCTAGGGTTTCACTGCTCCAAACAGGTCATCGTGGAATTTTCGATATAAATTTTTTTCTATCAAGGTTCAGAAGCTGAAATTTTTAGAGTGCAAATCTAACATCCTCTGGAACATCATTGCAAAATTTTAGAGTTTGGTTCGCAATATTTTTGGAGATATGATATGTTGAAGTTAGGGATTTTTGCAGGCTCTTGAATTTCACTTAAAAAGGTCATCGCGGAATTTTCGCTATAACTGTTTGTATACGACGGTTCAGAAGCTGAAATGTTTAAAGAGCAAAGCCGAAATCCTGAGGAACATCATAGCAAAATTTCAGAGCTTGGTTCGTACTATTTTCAAAGATATGATTTGTTGAAGTTAGGTCTTTTTCAGGCTCTCGAATTTCATCTCAAAGAGGTGATCGTGGGAAAATCCTCATAACTCTCTCTCTGAGCATCAGATTGGAATTCTATAAAAAGTGACTGGAAGTACACAGACTGTAGTTTCCTTTCTATAAATTTCAGAGCCAAAGGAGTAAACAGTGACATGGGGCAAGTTGTACAAGTTCGCTCTACTGAACTAGTCCATAAGTAGGTCATTGTGGGAGATTGGACATAACGTTGCCTTGAAGAATCCAAATCTGGTCAGACCTGTGGCATTTGAAGGAAGATTCAGAGGAATACTACAGGGCCGAATTTCAGATATTTAGGATCTGCAAGTATAGAGATAAGTCAATTTCAATATCGAGCTCCTCAAAAGAAAGTAAAAGGTGTGTATTTTTTTTCCGAATTGCATAAGTCTTGTTTGAAGAATCAAGTTGAATTGTTTCCAAGGGCATGTTGTAGAATATATTTTAGTATTGGGTTCTGAAATGCCTCCTAAAAATATTTCAACACCCATTAAGCCTTTATAAGGCTCTACTATGACTCATGAAGATGAATAATGGCAACATGACATATCAAATTTACAAGAGCAAGTGCAACAAATTTCGCTCTTGCAAAGAGCAACAAAAAAAGACATGGAAGTTTTGAAGAAAGGCATGGAAACTAAGATGGATGGTTTGAAGAAAGGCCTGGAATATAAGATGGATGGTTTGAAGAATGGCATGGAAGCTAAGATAGATGGCATGAAAGTTGGCATGGAATCTAAGATGGATGACATGGAAGCTAAGATCGATGAAAAAATGGAAAACATGAAGAATGATCGAAAGCAGACACGGAAGGTTTGACAAAGTTGATACAACAAATGTTTCCTAATGGTGAAAAGATAGTAGAGGAAACTCATGATGAGAACAAAATATATGTTAATCGTGATTTCATAAACTCTAATGTTGGCGGGAAGAACCACCATATTCCAAAAATGGATATGAGGAAGTTTGATGGAAATGATCATGTAACATGGATACTACAGATGGAGCAATATTTTGATCTCAATAATGTGCAAAACACACAAAAGGTACGCATTGCAACTTTACATTTAGAACAAAATACATTTGTATGGTATCGATGGCTTTGCTCCCATAAAAAAATTATCACTTGGTCAATTTTTACACAGGAAATGATAGCAGATTATGAGGATACAAAGAGCAACACCTTCTTTAGCCAATTGATAAATCTCAAACAAAAGGGTTTAGTGGGGGAGCACATTGAGGACTTCCAAAAATTGAATATAAAGGTAACTGATATTCCAGAGGAACAAAGGATTGATCTCTTCATAGGTACTTTAAAGGATAACAACCAACATGAAGTTCGCGTTTTGGAACTTGATTCATTGGAGAAGGCATTCAGGTTGGCAAGAAAAATTGAATGTAAAATTATGGTGACAAGGAAGCCTACCACTCACTTCTATAAAGAGGGAAGTGTTGCTACTCCTAGATTTTCACAACCTACAAGGTTGACACCACAACAATTGGAAGAAAAAAGAGCAAAAGGGCTTTGCTAAAGTTGTGATATCAAATACACTAAAGGTCATAAGTGTGCTGAGAAGAAATTATTTTACATAGATTGTGAAGAGGAAGAAGAAAATGAAAAAGAAGAGGATATACACTAGGAACCAACCCTAGAAGAGGAAGAAATGAGTCTGACCATATCATGTAATGCATTGGCAGGAATTACCACTCCTAAAACTATTAAGATAGAAGGACATATCAAGAAGAAAAAGGTAATAGTGTTGATTGATTCAGGTAGTACCCATAATTTTATTCATTGTAAGGTAGCCAAGAAATTGAATTGTTTCCTATACCCAGCACCAGAATGTCAAGTGATGGTTGCAAATAGAGGAACTATAAATTGCTCTGGAAAATGCCATAATATCAAGCTAACCATGGGGGAATATGTATTGACTAGTCCAATGCTTTCCATTCCTATGGGAGGTGTTGATGTTGTACTAGGAGTACAATGGTTACAATCTTTGGGGACTATAGCTTTTAATTTTCATAACTTTCTTAAATTTTTTTCAGTATGGAAAGGAAGTCGAATTACGAGGTAATACAGGGAAGCCGTTTACAAGATAATAATCTCTAATGTCATGACAAAGCTTCTAAAGAAATAGCAACGAGGTGTAATTGCACAGTTATGCTCACTAGAAGTTCCAACATCAAAATCATCTATTTCAAATTCCAAAAGTCTGGACACCATTTCAAGGTTTTGAAACTCCCAAAGGACTCCAACCTATTTTTCATCATGATCATGCTATTCATTTTATTCCAGGAAGTGTTCCTCCAAACATCAAGCCTTATAGATATCCTTATGTCCAAAATAGCGAAATTGAACGTATTATTGCAGAAATGTTAGAGGTGGGTATAATTCAACCTAGTCAAATTTCTTTCTCTGCTCCTGTAGTATTGGTAGACAAGAAGGATGGATCATGGCACATGTGTCCGGATTATTTGGAGCTAAATAAGCTCACCATTAAAGATAAATTTCCCATTTCTGTGATTGATGAATTATTGGATGAATTACATGGAGCAATCTATTTTACCAATTTGGATCTTCGTTCAGGATATCATCAAATTAGAATGAAGACTGAAGATATTCCCAAAAAAACATTTCGAACTCATGAGGGTCATTACACTTTTTAGCTGCCTTTTGAAGCCTACTTCAATGTACCTTCTACATTTCAAGGCTCGATGAATTCCATTTTCTGTACCCTTCTTAGAAAATTTGTGCTAGTATTTTTTGATGATATACTAATCTACAGCAGGTCTTGGAAGGATAATGTTCAACATGTTGACAGGGTGCTTAAACTATTGCAGAAGAAAAAATTATATGCAAAAACATCCAAATGTTTATTTGGAGTACAAGAGGTGGAATATTTGGGTCATATTGTATCTCACGAGGGTGTTAAGGTAGACCCTAACAAAATTAAATCCATTAAAGAATGGAAATTCCCCACAACCATAAAGTAGTTGCGAGGATTTCTCATGTTAACAGGGTATTATCACAAGTTTGTTAAGAATTATGGGAGAATAGCAGCACCTCTAACAACATTATTGAAGAAAGATGGATTTTCATGGACTCTTGAAGCAACTAAGGCCTTTGAACTTCTTAAAGAGTCAATGTGCCTAGCACCAGTCTTAGCTAAGCCAGACGTCACAAAAACCTTTATTGTGGAATGTGATGCCTCAGGAAATGGAATTGGTGTTGTTTTAATGCAAGAAGGAAGACCCATTGCTTTTGAAAGTCGTGCAATCAAAGGAAAGTATTTACAGAAAGCTATTTATGAGAAAGAAATGTTAGCAATACTACATGCACAAAAGAAATGGCGAACTTACCTAATGGGAAGACACTTCAAGGTAAAAACTGATCATGATAGTCTTAAACACTTTTTGGAACAAATACTATCTTCAAAAGAGCAGCAAAAATGGGTCACAAAGATGTTGGGTTATGACTTTGAAATAATCTACAAAAAAGGGAAGCTTAATGTAGTTGCAGATGCACTCTCAAGAAAGAATGAAGAGATGGAAGCATTAATTTGTGCCATTTCTATTATCCAACTCGATTGATAAATCAAGCAAGGATGAATGGAAGAAGTGTGGACACTCATTCAAAAGTTGCAGCAATATCCTAGTACATATGATACATTTAGTTGGAAAAATGATTCCTTATGGTACAAATATCACTTATATCTTTGTAAGAATTCCCAACTAAAACAAAATATTCTTTTGAAATTGTACACTTCTCCTTTAGGAGGATACTCAGGATTTTTAAAAAATTACCACAGGGTGAAGAAAGAATTTTTTTGGGATGGCCTTAAATCTGATATTCAAAATTTTGTGGCGGAATGTTTGATTTTCTAGCAGAATAAAGTTGAGACAATTAAGACCCCGGGTCTTCTACAACCTTTATCCATTCCAAGTCAATGTTGGGAGGAGATTTCAATGGATTTTATCACAGGTTTACCCAAGTCCGAAGGAAAGAGTGTCATCAAGGGTGGTAGTTGATAGACTTACCAAGTATGCATTAATTTTTGTGCATTATCTCATCCATTTAAAAATGTTGTCAGCTTGCTACTACATTTATGGACACAATTCAAAAGCTACATGGAAACTGGTACAAGTTTTTATGGAGCGACAGAGATCCCATTTTAACTGGAAATTTTTTGATGGAGTTATTTTCTTGTTTGGTTACTCAATTAGCTCATAGCTCATATTATCATCCTCAATACGATGGTCAAAATCAGATAGTAAATAAATGTTTGAAAGTATATCTTCATTGTTTTGTATCTGATAAACAAACACAATGGGTCAAGTGGTTACCTCTCATTCAATGGTGGTATAACACTTCCATTCATACTGCAGCAAAAATAGCCCCATTTATGGCACTTTATGGATATCATCCACCGTCCATCACATCATCTTTAAGAGAAAATTCGAAGGTTCAAGCAGTGGAAGATCACATCGAGCATCAACAAGAAGTTCTCCAGCTCTTAAAGGATAACTTGAATTTGGCACAAAATCGAATGAAACAACAGGCATATCAACATCGCAGGGAGAGAAGGTTTGATGTAGGAGACTCGGTATTTTTACGGCTACAACCACACAAACAAATGTCCCTCAAGCAAGCTAAGAAAGATAATAAATTATCACCAAAGTACTATGGTCCTTACAAGTGTTTCAAAAGATTGATACTATGGCATACAAATTGGAGCTTGCTGCTTCTTCACGAGTGCATCCAGTTTTCCATGTTTCATGCTTAAAGAAGGTTATGGGTGAAAATATTCCAGTTCAAGTGGAAGAACTTACCCAATGAATATTCTACATAGGAGGATGAGAATTTTATACAGAAGCACCCAGAGCTACTCAAGCGTTGAGGACAACACTTTTTTGAAGGAGAGGGGCATGTTAGGTCGCTATATTACTAGTATAGCCCCTTATTGTTGTTAGTGTAACCCCCTTATTGTTATTATTGTACCTCTGTAACCCCCATATTGTTATTATTGTGCCCTTAAATTATTATTGTTAGGTCGGCTAGGATTACGTTGTGGCCCCACTAAGATTACATTGTGTCCCCATGGATTCCTATATATAGAAAGGAGGTTTTGTAATTTGTATCATCCAAGAATTGTTCATTCATGTAATGTATTGGAGATTCCCCCTCGAAGTGGCTTATTTATAAGGCGTTGATATCTCTTTCCTTTTATTTTTGGAGCTGGTTTCACAACACGCGGGGAGCGTTGAACTCAATGTCCAACAATCTCCCCCCTAACGCAAGTCAGGTGAGTTTCAAACTCGAGACCTGTCACTCTGATACCACTTGTTGGAAACACGATTGTCGTTAGACCAAAACTTGCAGGCATTAGTCTCTGCTACAATCGCCAGAGTTAGGATCCACGAGAGGCGGTCAGTCCATGTCGCGAAACACATAGAGAGCGTTGAACCCAATGTCCAACACACTTATTATAATATATCCTTTCATACCCTTTTTTTAAAATCTTCACTCAACTCAAAAAGATCTCATCACATGACTTTTGAAAAAATCTTCACTTAAGTCAAAGATTGTACCACGTGACAAAATATGAAGCCTCTTCCAAAAAGTTGATACGAATATGGTGGGTCACATATCAATATCGAACCTTTTGAATTTTAAAAAACATAGTGCCGGGTTTCTTAAAAAATCTTACCCTGATTGCGCAGTCGCTTAATACAAAAAATGTGGAATAAACCTGATTCTGCTAAAATCTTAAGGTTTTCAAAAGTTGTGCAGTTTTTCAATAAAAAAGGTGCGGACCTGCACGTTTGCTGCACTAATTCTTAAAAAATCTTACCCCGATTGCGCAGTCACTTAATACAAAAATTGCGGAATAAACCTAATTTTTTTGAAATAATAAGTTTTTCGAAATTTGCGCAGTTTTTCAATAAAAAAGGTGCGGACCTACGCGCTTCTTTATCCATTCAACGTTTCTGCAAAAAACAATTTAAAAACTTTTTTGGCCTTCTGCTCTTGGCCTTCTTGTCTGGCTCTTCTCACCTGCAGATCTTGTGATCCTTCCTCAGCTTTGATACCAATGTGTTGGAAAGGCAGAGAGGAAAAACACAAAACAATTTACACACAAACCATATGAGCTGCTACTCTTATATTAATCTTCAATCTCTCTTGATCATAATGAATACAATGAACCCGTTTAAGGGTATTAAACCTAACTTGACATGCACACACTCACATAACTCAACTTGACCATCACTCACTTAACTGACTCTCTAACTCACTTACCAAATTCATCTATCACATCACTCGACTAACTCAATTCTTACTTAACTAAATTCCTAACTCTGCATGTGGGAGATAATTAACTATTTTAACACTCCCCCTTAATTACAACCACTAAACTAAAACATAACTCATGACAACTCAAACATGTCTGTTGGTCTATGTCTCAGCTAGGCTTACAACACCCAAGTTTCTTTTGTGAAACTCAAACAAATCTATTGCTAATGGCTTTGTAAATATATCAACCAATTGATCACTAGATTTACAAGGCTTCAAGTGAACTTCTCCATTGCTCACAAGTTCTCTAATAAAGTGATATTTAGTATCAATATGCTTGCTCTTTTGATGAAACACACTATTCTTGGATAGTGCAATAGCTGATGTGTTGTCACAGTATATCATTTTTTATCCTTGTTGTTTCTGCTTGAGTCCATCCAATAATATTCTTAACCATACTGCTTGACATGTTGCTGAAGTTCCTACTACATATTCTACTTCTACTAATGATAGTGTCACAATGGGTTGCTTCTTAGATGTCCATGCTATCACACCTGAACCAAGATGAAACACATAACCGGATGTGCTCTTTAGATCATACAAACTTCCTGCAAAATTACTATTTGTGTATCCAATCATATCTTTCTTTTCTGTACTTGCATACATTATTTCATAATCTCTAGTTCCTGCTATGTATCTCAAAATTCGTTTTCAAACACTCCAATGTGTGTCTTGTGGAGTCTTCATAAATCTGGAAATAAAACTCACTCCTTGCATAATATGTAGTCTTGTAGCTGTGAGATACATGAGGTTGCCAACCAATATTTTGAATAGAGTTGGATTGACACCTGATCCTTCATCATCCTTTATTAACTTTGTACCTGTTGCAACTGGTGTAGGTACAGGTTTGCAATTATCCATCCTGAATATTTTCATCAAATCTATAGCATATTTATTTTGGAAAATAAAAATTCATTTTTCAAAATTTTCAACTTCAATGCCAATAAAATATTTCATGAGACCAAGATCTATCATCTCAAATTCTTTCATCATGGCTTTTTTAAATTCATCTAATTCAAGATCACCTGTAAAAATAATATTATCAACATATAAGCAAACAATCAAAATATGTCCATTCTCATTCACCTTTGGGTACAAGGTAGGCTCAATGCTACTTCTACAAAATACATTCTTAATCATGTAACTTTCGATTCTACTATACCATGCTCTAGGTGCTTGCTTCAATCCATAGAGCGCTTTCTTCAACCTATAAACTTTATCTTCTGTACCTTCAACTTCATATCCTGGAGGCTGCTACACACATATTTATTCTTCTAGAATTCCATTCAAGAAGGCTGATTTGACATCCATATGATATGCTTTCCACTTGTTTTAAGTTGTTGTCGCTAGAACTTCTCTTACAGTATCCAATCTGGCTACCGGAGAAAATGTTTTCCCAATGTCTATTCCCGGTTGCTGCGAGAATCTTTTTGCTACAAGTCTTTCTTTAAATCTTTCAATCTCACCTTTCTCATTCAACTTTATCTTGTATACCCACTTCACACTAATGAGGTTTTTATCGTTTGGTAAATTAACGAAATCCCATGTATCATTCTTTTCGATAGAATCCATCTTTTCATCCATGGCTTGCACCCAATTTTCATCTCTGATTGCTTCTTCAAACTAAGAAGGTTGGAATACCAATAATGCAAAATTTGAACTAACATCCAAATCATCATAAATATCTTTTAAAATTCTCATTTTTCTCTTACCATTGCTTTAGTCATTACGTGATTGGTTGCTTGGAGAATTCTGGTTTGTTGATCTGTTTGAAGATCCATGCTTCTCTGAAAATCTTGGAGTCCTTTCTTGTGTGACTCTGTTTGGTGTCTTCTCTATCGATTCTTGTTGCTCCTTTTCTGTGACATCATCCTCTTCCATCAATGGTGCTTGTGCATCGTTTGGTTTGTCTACAGTCCCATTCCATGACTCTTTTTCTTTGAACACAACATCTCTCCTAATTATTGTCTTCTTGGTGACGAGGTTATACAATTTGTAAGCTTTTGACTACTCACTATAACCAGTAAATATGCATTTTTCACTTTGATCATCTAATTTTACTCTTATCTTCTTAGGCAGATGTGCATAGGCTACACATCCAAAAACTCTGTAATGAGATACACTACATGACATACCTGACCATGCTTCTTCGGGAACCTTGTTTATCACACTCCTTGTAGGAGATCTGTTTATCACATAAACAGAACATGAAGCTGCTTCTGCCCAATACTCATTAGACAAGTGTCTTTCTTTCAACATGCTCCTTGTCAAGTTCATGACTGTTCTAATTTTTCTCTCTTCTACACCATTCTGTTGTTGTGTGTATCTAGTTGTAAAATGTCTTCTAATTCCGTGTTGTTTGTATTACTCATGGAATGCTTTCGAATCATATTCTACACCACGATCTGATCTCAATACCTTGATTTTCTGATCACTTTGGTTCTCTGCTAAGGCTTTGAACTCTTTGAACTTTGCAAATGTTTCAGACTTCTGCTTCAAGACATAAACCCAAGTCTTTCTGCTATAGTCGTCAATAAAAGTGAGGAAGTAACAACTTCCACCAATCGATTGTGTCCTCATAGGTCCACACAAGTCTGTATGCACCAACTCAAGTGGTTTCTTTGCTCTGTATGAAACTCCTTTCGGAAAACTTTCACAGTGTTGCTTTCGCAAGATGAAACACTCACAAGTGCTAGAAGGTTCTTTGATGGGAGGTAATCCTCTGACCATATGTTTCTGCTGCAACAATCTTAAACCAGAAAAATGCAAGTGTCCAAACCAAAAGTGCCATAACCAGTAATCATTAGAACATGCAACTTTAAAAGAACTAACCTGATCGTTGTTGTTCATAATTAGAGGAAAGAGTCTGTTCCTCGTCATCGACACCTTTTCTATCAACTGATTTCTTGGGGGTTTTTCATAAATAAAGCACTCTTGTCCCTGAAAGATAACTCTGTATCCTTTTTGCGTCAATTGACCAACACTTATCAGATTATGTTTGAGTCCATGGACATAATATACCTCTGATATTGTGTTTGGCATCCCTGCTTGGTCAAAATGTTGGCCAATCCTCTTCCATCTACATCCACAGTCTTGTCAGTCCCCAAATTCTTGCAGCTTCTTGTTGCTTGTCATGTGGTTACTGCAACCAATGTCTAATAGCTAGACGTTATCAGATGGTTCATGCATGCTGTTGCATACTAGGAACATGGAGTTAGTATTCTCTGTACTAACATTATCTCTCTGATTTCCTTGATTAGTTATCTTCTTCCTACAATCACGAGCATAATGACCAAATTTATTGCAATAATAACATTTAACCTTTGATTTTTCAAACCTTTGATTATTGTTGAAGCTTCTGCTGTTGTTGCTTCCACTTTGATATTCATTCTTTTCTCGGCCATCTCTGTGACCACCATAGCTTCTGCCTTGTCTTCCGCCTCTCGATTGTCCTCTGCCTCGACTTCTTGAAATATAAACTTGACTTTTGAAGGCAGTTTCTAAAGTGGAATCCTTATTTCTGTCTATCCTTGTCTCATACGATAGAAGTGATCCCATCAACTCATCAATTGTCAGTTTTTCCAAATCCTTGGCTTCTTCAATGGTTGCTACCACAACATCAACTTGGTAGACAAAGATATAAGAACCTTCTCAATCACCGTTCGATCTTTAATATCTTCACCATATATTTTTTACTGATTTGCTAGAGACATGACCTGATTCATGAAAGAATTGATGCCCTCTGTCTCCTTCATCCACAGACTTTCACAATCTTTCCTAGTATTATGCAATTTAACAATATTGACTTTGGCCATACCTTGATAGTTGGTCACCAAAGTTTCTTATGCTTCCTTTGCTGAAGACGTGATCATTATCTTCTGGAACACTGCTCGGTCCACTCCTTGCTGGATAAGAAGCAACGCTTATGCATTCTTTTGCTTGTCTTTTTGCATTACTGAGGGCTCATTCTTCTGCTTCATTCTGAGGTTCTGCAAACCCAAACTTGACGTGATCCCAAACATCATGCGCTTTTAACATAGTCTCCATTTTAATAACTAACACATCATAATCTTTCCGAGTGAAAGAAGGAAGTTGTGGCTGAAAACTTGATGTGGTCATCTTGCTTCAAAAAAAAATATTCTTTGATAAAACCCTAATTTTCTCTTATAGAAACTTCACAAAGCTCCTTTCAAACAAAATCTCTTTCAATAAAGCCCTAAAATTTAATTTTATATAGTAATTTTTTTTTTAATTATATATATAATAAAATCTTTCAATAAAGACTTATTATAAAATATCCTTTCATACCTTTTTTTCTAAATCTTCACTCAACTCAAAAAGATCTCACCAAATGACTTTTGAAAAAATCTTCACTTAAGTCAAAGATCGTCCATGTGAAAAATATGAAGCCTTTTCTAAAAAGTTGATACGAATATGGTGGGTCATGTATCAATATCAAACCTTTTGACTTTTAAACAACATAGTGTCGAGTTTCTTAAAAAGGCTTACCCTGATTGCAGAGTCGCTTAATACAAAAACTGCGGAATAAACCTGTTTCTTCCGAAATCTTAAGTTTTTCGAAAGTTGCACAATTTTTCAATAAAAAAGGTGTGGACCTGCACACTTCTTTATCCATTCAACGTTTTTGCAAAACTATAAAAAAAAATTGCCGGCCTTCTGCTATTGTCCTTCTCTGGCTTTGCTCACCCACGGATCTTGTGATCCTTCCTCAGTGCTGATACCAATCTGTTGGAAAGGCAGAGAGGAAAAACACAAAACAATTTACACACAAACCATATGAGTTGTTGCTCTTCTATTAACCTTCAATCTCTCTTGATCACAATGAATACAATGAACCCGATGAAGGATATTTAACCTAACTTGACATACACACACTCACATAACTCAACTTGACCATCACTCACTTAACTAACTCTCTAACTCACTTACCAAATTCCTATATCACATCACTTGACTAACTCAACGCTTACTTAACTGATTGTCTAACTCTGCATGCAGGAGATAATTAACTATTTTAACATAATTGTCCTGCAATAACCTGTGAAACCTGTGAACAACAGACTTCTTTTGATTGCGGATAACAACCTTCCAACTATGTCTGAATGGACCTCTGAACAACCTACTTCTTTGATTGTAGATAACAAGCTTCCAACTATCTCTGAACGACGTTCTCTGATGCTCAAAAAATCAAAGGCTTCAAAATAAAGGCTCAAACCTTGAAAGAGAATCGAGAATTTGGAATTATGTCAAAAAAATTATTTACTATTTTGACATCTCCAGCCGTCGAGTACACCTTCTCATTGAAGGCAAATAACCTATTTTATAGTGAGTTCTAGTGCTTTTCTTCAGGCCTAGCACATTTACACAAAGAGATTTACCTTAGGCTTATTTGGTGGGGCCTAACCCAAAAAAACGTCATGTGATATTTAGCAAGCAATTAAGCTATCTCTTGGGTTGTAAATTGCATGTTAATAAAACATTTTCAAACCTATTTAATATTATGTTTTTAAGATTTTTCTAAATTATTTTTAATTAAAATAATTTTTTAGATATCTCTTCTCTATTAAACAAACTTTTATATAATTTATTTTAGTATTTTATAATTTTCTTCAAAATAATTTTATTAATCAAAATCTACAGGGCCGCCTGACCGCAGATCGAGTCCCGAGTCCGAAGATGCTCCTTTTCAACTCTGCACAGAGAGAGAGCTCAAGGTATAAAAGACATTACCGTATCAGTCGGTTGATCATGTATTTTCATTTTTTTAAATGGCGGGGGTTGCCTGTACTTTTCCCAGTTGTTTCCCGTCAATGTGAAAAATCAATTGACGGGAACTTTAATTACTGTTTTTGCTACGAGGGTTTAACCTTACCCTGGTTTACGTTGTGACAACTGTTTCGTCCCACGGTAGCCGTATGTGGCCATATTTTTGGGGAAGGAAAAAGTATTTAATAAGGAAAAGTGAGTTTAACTTTGAAAGTATTTTCTGGGGAAGGAAAAAGTATTTAATAAGCATTCAGGCGCTGAGTGAATTTAAATTTGAAAATCGCATAATTTGGTCAGTGCAGTCGGTAACTACTTAGTTTATTATTTTTTATTGGGTTTATTTTTAGACAAAAGTTTAATTTTGTGTTTGAAGAGTTAGCATCTTTAGAATAAAGTTAGCTTTGACAAGTAAGTCAAGATATTCCATATGATAATTATTATATCAAAGATATAACATAGAAAATGTAATTTTGTTTAGTAAATGAGAAAATAGTTTATTATTTTTTATTGGATTTTATTTAAAAAAGAAAGTTTGATTTTGGGTTTGAACCGTTAGCATCCTTAAAAGAAAGTCCACTCTGATGAGTGAATCAATATGTTTCGATTTTTAATAAATCATTAATATTAACTTGTATGTGGTGAAATATATTTTAGATATTACAATAATAATTAGAAAATTGATCATAATTTTAAAAATTTATATAACATAATTTTATTCAAAAATATATTTTTAAAATATTTATATTTGTTGATTCATATTAGTCATATTTGTAGATTCACCAATAAATGCACACACACAAAGCCATGTGAATTGTAAAAAAATGTAAGACTTATGATTTTCACCTGGATATTAAAATATTGATTGCGCAAACGTTGATGCATGGGTTGCATTATGTCGAGTATTGTTAAATGGTTAGAAAATCTATAAGGTGGAATAGTTATTGAAATCAAGTCAGAGTTTAATATTCTTTTCCTGAACCCTGTTTATCCAAAACAAAAGAAAAAAAAAACGATTTATATATTATCACGTTAATTTTCTTTTTACTAAGTGATTTTTTTTGGAGTGACTGTGACAAGGAGAAAAAATTAGTATAAGAAAAAAGTTTAATCTCATTTATTTTTATGAGTATTTCAATATGAGTTAATTTTTTTATTTTTATTTTTATAGTTTAATATAATATAAATTAATCTAATTATGTTAATAAATGTATTTATTTTGGAATAGAATTTTTATAATTTTAATTTAATTAATAGTTAGATAGTAAAAAATTATTTTTTCATTTTTTTTTAGTAATAATCATAAATATAAGGTTGAGATTTATTTCAAAGCAATTATATTTTTTTTAAGTTTCAATTTAATTAAAAACATGTTGTAAAATTAGATTAAACTAAATTATATTTAAAATATTTTTATTAAGAAATGAGTTATGGTTTTTCGGGCATGTGGTATTGATAAAAGATGGTATTCGTCCATGGTAATGTAACAAAGCTTATTCAAAATTTAAGAATCTCTATGGTAAAGTGGAATTATATATCTATGGCTAAGAGTCTTGTTTCATGTTTTTTTTAATGTATGCATATTTAACTCATATATTAATTGTTTTAATAATTAATAATAATGATAATTTAATAATTAGTAATAATGATAATTTAAAATAAATTTATAATTTAGTTAATTTTATGATTTTTTTTTTTTTTTTTTAAATTTTGACCTTGTGAGATGCATCAGGAGATAAGTGTTTTGATACCTATCAAGCAACCATTTAATTTATAGGGACTACCAATGATAATTTATGTAGATTCTCTTTTATGGCATGTATTATGTACCAACAACTTACTAGGAATTTATTACTTAGATTGCACCAAGGTGAGCTAATCTAGGCCAAACCCAAGTTCAAACTTAGTGGTTGCCACTATAACACCTCGGCTAATCTAGGCCAAACTCAAGTTCAAACCTGGTGGTTGCCACTATAACACCAAAACACCATGGAAGTTACCAAAAGTGAAAGTGAATGTGATTTCATGCATGTACTGCAAAAGAGGAAGTATACAACCATTATGATGAAACCAATTTGTATCAAACATGTAAGAGGGATTATGGAAATTATCAAAGGTGCGGGTGAAAGTGATTTCAAGCACATAACGCAAAAGAAGAAGTAAATAAGCATTATAATCAAACCAACTTATCTCAAACTAGAGATTATGGAGGTTATCAAAGGTGCACATGAAACAAACTTGTCTCAAACTAGGGGAAGTTACCAAAGGTGCAAGTGAAAGTGATTTCACGCACGTACCACAAAAGAGAAAGTCAAAAAAGTGGAAGTATATAATCATTACCATTACATCAATTTGTCTCAACTTAGTAGGAGGGATTATGGAAGTTACCAAATGTGCACGTAAATGTGATTTCTGATTAAAAAATGTATTCTGTAACTATTGATTGAATAGCTCTCCAGGTGAGAACCTGGAGAGTGTACAAACACTCATACACACACTCTGACTATTGAGTCATATGAGCCTTAATTATATAGGCTTTCACACTAACGGGATGGTTTCAACCACTCCCAAGATATTAGGACTTGAGATATAATCTTAACATCTCAATCCTATCTTCATCATAACAGCAATCTAATTATGACTTTCTCCATTAATTCCAACACTCCCACTTAATGGAGAAAGGGTACTGAACAATAACATATGCCTGCTGGTCTAGTCTCAGCTAGGCTTACAATAAAAATGAAAAACTTGGTAACAGAGTTTTCATTTTTGTCTTTATGCTTGTGACTCCATACTTGTTCATTCTGAGTCGAGGCTTCATCTTCACTTTCCTTGCTGTGAGGTAGTGATGTATTTGCACCTCATTTCTTCCCCAGTGATGGAAAGCTTGAATGTTTATCTTCGTCCTTCTCAAAGTTATGACAGGCTTAGTAGGAGAATGTTTTCTCTCACTATTTCCAGTGTAACGCATGTAAACTTCCGCAAAGTTGTCTTCAACAACTTCTATGTTCATTTCATAAAGGCACAATGTTTCATGCCATGCTTCATGAAACTTTAATTCCTCTTCAATCTTCGTTGTTTCTTTCTTGTTGTTGTTAACATCTGCACACACGAAAATATTCATGAGATCATCACATTTTAAATTCTCTCCATCTCTGCCTTCTTCTGCCATGTCTTCGCACTCAGCGTCATGTGGCTCGTCCAATTGATCTTCACCACTTTGTTCATATTTGCATCCTTCCTGAAGATCAACTCGTGACTCTTCAATATCAAGATCTTGCACAGCAGATTGTGCCTCTTCTTTTTGGTGGTCATCAACATAACCACATTGTTTTTTCTAAAAAAATACTACCCATGCTACCTAGGCTAACGCCTCCAAATGTTCACATGAGAAAATCATCATCATCATCAGAATCAAACATATCTAAAAATATAGACATGCTATTAAAAATTCCAGCTTATCTGGTTTTGTCTTACTTCCAGATTTCGACTCCACTCGGTCCTCTAACGAGCTCCAAAAACCCCGTTAACACGTAGGCGGGAAACCTCCCTTTGGAAGCTCTTCAACAGTAGAACCTTGTAGACTATGGCTTCTATGCCACGCAGGTCTTAGTGCCCTCGGCTCTTGCGATGAGCAACAAACGACCTCTCAGCAAGCTGACAACACTATCAATGTCAAATTATTATGCATGTAATTAGTAATTTCTCATATGACAAATATTTCCAATAAAATTTCCAGAATAAATCTGCTACATCACGTAGGAAGCAACACTGGATCAAAAAATTTCCATAAATTGTAACAACATAAGCACCAACACAACCTAAATTTTCCACAAGTGAGCTCGAAATTGTAGCAGTCTCTAAAAAAAAAAAAAATAGAACATTTGGATGAGTAATGGAAATATGGAGTGTTCTATACGCTGAGCCGCATATGAAATCTTCTGATGATGGCCTTAGGAGGTTCGATCTGTTTCAACGAATATTTATTTTATGCCTTAGAAAGGTCTACATTAACTCAGAGGATATTCGGCTGCTTGCTTCAGAGAAGCTCGACCTGTTGGATGAGATCCACTACCGTTGGTTTCAAGAAAAACCCGCACAGTCCAAACAAATTGAGTACTTCCTCTCACGAATTCGCTGGAGGGTCAGAACCATAGAATCGTGCCACTGTACAGGTGCCTTCGTATGTCATATTCCTCGCTGGTCTAGAGTGCCCAATCCGAATTGTCAACAGATCAAGCCTTGGCATGCATCGAATGATTTTCCGGGGACTCGGATCTACCGCAGGTTTGGTCTAACCATCCAAATGACCTTCGAGAAGTGACGTCCAGCTTCAGAAGAGCTTCGACCTTGGGAGAAGAGGGAACCGGCCTCACAACTACCGCCGATATGAGCAAGATCAAATGATTTCTTGCCACTTATAGGCGCAACGATCCACTTTGATCACAATAGGCAACAGTGTTCAGTAGCCCAGCATAACTTAGCTCCGATACCATGATAAAAATTGTATTATGTAACTATTGATTGAATAGCTCTCCAGGTGAGAACCTGGAGAGTGTAAAAACACTCATACACACACTCTGACTATTGAGTCAGATGAGCCTTAATTATATAGGCTTTCACACTAACGGGATGGTTTCAACCACACCCGAGATATTAGTACTTGAGATCTAATCTTAACATCTCAATCCTATCTTCATCATAAAAACAATCTAATTATGACTTTCTCCATTAATTCCAACAATTTCACACATGTACTAAAAAAAAATCACATTTACCACAAAAAGGGAAGTATATAATCATTACCAAGACTATGGAAGATACCAAAGCTGCACATGAATGCGATTTCACACACCTGGCAAAAAAGAGGAAGCATATAGCCATTATGATCAAACCAAGTTGTCTCAAACTTGGAGGGATTATGGAAGTTACCAAAAGTGCACATGTGATTTCACACATGTACTATAAAAGAGTATATAACCATTATGATCAAACCAATTTATTTTTCGTAAATTCATAGGAGGGATTATGGAAGTTACCAAAGGTGCAAGTGAATGTGATTTTACACATTGGGACAAAAGAGGAAGTATATAGGCATTACAATCAGACCAATTTGTCTCACATTCTAAGGGATTATGGAAGTTAACAATTGTGCACCTGAATGTGACTTCACACATGTACCATAAAAGCTTATACAACTATTACTATCACCTGAAAATATACATAGTTCTTTGAAAAATACAATTGAAATTTTTGGAATCTAGGTTATAGTTGTCAAACTATAGAATTTTAGGTGCCCTATGGGTTTTCGAGGGTGTTGAATCTATTTTTACCTTCAAAATTCATATTGAAACACTTCTAAATCAAGAGTTTGCAAAAATAAAAATAAAACAAACATTAGATTATGGTGAAAATGTTACACTAAGGGGGGAATTGTGGCCTCGTTATACAACTACCATTTTAAAAAAATCAAAGGAGGGATTATTGAAAAAAAAAACATATGAGTAAAACAAAGGACAATATGAGTGAGTTTCTCAAAGAACAAATTTAAGAAACTACAAAATATGTGCATGTGAATGTGATCTCAAACATATACCACAAAAGAGGAAGTATATGACCATTATGAACAAACCAATTTGTGTCAAGAAAATAAGTAAAAACCACTTCCATGATGCTCCAAAATAGGTGTATCTCATTGTGATTTCAAGCACATCCAAACCACACATGCCACAAGAGAGGAATTACATAATCATTGTGATAAAACTAAATTGTGTCAAATTTATATGAAATATTATAGGGAAAAAAAAAGAAAATAAGTAAAAGATAATTCCAAGATGCTACAAAAATAGATGTATCCCATTTTGAATCATTATGATCAAACCAATGTGTCATAGGGGGGATTATGGAGGAAAAAAGAAGTAAATAAGTAAAATGCAAGGACCAAAGGCCACAACTTTTCCAACTGAACACTCTACCATTAATTGAGTTTTATGTACATAATAAGAACACAAACATCAATGGTAAATAATTACGCCGTAAGGCATTATTATTTGAAAACAACTCCCCTAGATGCCAATGTGTCTCTGTTTGGTCCACTGGATCAAATGTTAGACGATTGAAATGTTTTAGGCCATTAGATCCACTACCTCCTTCATTTACGCTCTACTAACTACTTAACTACCTCCTTCTTGAATTTATTTCTTTTATTCATATGCAATCACTTTAATCGCTTTTTTATTTAGGCTCCGCAAATAATCAAACAACATAATCACATCCAAAAAGAGAGGAACAAAAAAAGATTGAAGATGTGCATGAGACATAATGAAAAAATTCAAGATGTGCATGAGACCAAATGAAAATATGTAGAAGATGTGCATCAAACGAAATAAAAATCTCTTTCCTGGGGAAAACAATGCATTTTTCTCCTGTGCCGCTGCAGGCAGTTCTAGTGAAACGACTGGAGCAACATTCTTCCAGGAGACAAGTTCGACTCACTGCGCTTTCTGCTCCTACAGGTTTGAAGATGTACTTTGGTTCATTTCAAAATTAATAATATAAAATTGTAAGTTTTGTGTGATTATTTCTAATGCTTAGTCAAAATCAGTGTTGTGAACATCTCGATAACATCTCGATTTTATCTCGAAATCACAATTTTTTGGCCTAGTCGATGTTTGCCGATTTTTAAAGATATTTTTATGGTATCATAATTTTGCTGATGTTTGCTGATTTTTTACCGATTTTTTCCCGATTTTTATGATTTTTTGGTTTTTCGGACCCTTGCCGATTTTATCCCGATGTCGATGTTCGCAACATTGGTCAAAATATTTATTTATTCTTTTTGATAATTTTCAAAAATGTATTTCAGGTATTTCGATTTATTTCAAGCTTAATGATATTAAAGTTCAAGTTTAATGATATCAAACTGTACATTTTGCTTATTTACTTCTAATAATTTTAGGAGATATTCTCAAGTGCATATTCACCATTACTATGCATATTTTCATCACAATAGGTTTCTGTGTAATTATATTTTTTGAACCAGGTAAAATATGATATGGAATAAGAGGCTTTTTGGAAGCAAGTAAAAATCTGTGGAATATGTGCATCAAATGGAATGAAAATCTCTTTGTTCGGTAAACAAGGCATTCTTCTCGTGTGCCGCCAACGCAAGCAGTTCTGGTGAAACTGCTGGAGCAACATTCTTCTGGGGGACAAGTTCGACTTACTCTGCTTTCTGCTCCTACGGGTTTGAATATGTACTTTGATTCATTTCAGGGTTAATAATATCAAATTGTAAGTTTTGTGTGTTTATTTCTATTGTTTAGTCAAAATTTTTATTTATAAGTTTTGATAATTTTCAAAGATGTATTTCCAGTATTTCGATTTATTTTAAGTTTAATGATATAAAATTGTGTTTGTAATTTGTTTTTTAAGTAATTAAAAATATATATATATATATATATATATATATATATATATATATATATATATTATTTTGCAATTGTTTTATTTTTTGAATATAATTTTTTTTTTTATTGATATTAGATTTTCGATGTATACTCTACAACTCAATTTTTGTAAACTATATATAGAGTCATTGTTTTCCATTTTTATTAAAAAATTGTGAAGTGTTAATTTCAATTTTCAATTTTTTAATTTATTTATTAATAATTATTAAGTGAATAACTTTCAAATAATATTTTAGAATATTTTTAAGTGTAGTTATAGATTATTATTTAGTTTTGAATATTTTTACTTATTACTTATTTTAGATTATTAGTTATTTTAGAATATTTTTATTAGTATTTATAATAGTTATAGAATATTTTTATTAATAGTTATAGAGTATTTTAGATTACTAGTGGTTCTATATTATTTTAGATTAATATTTTTATTAGTAGTTATACATTACTAGGATATTTTTATTAGTAGTTATAGATTACTGGGATATTTTTATTAGTAGTTAGAGATTTTTTTTTTTTTCTTTTTTGTAATTATATTGTTTAATTAAAAAATATTATATGAATATGAGGTTATACTTTATAATAATAATAATTTACAATAAAGTTATTATTTAGTTAATTTTTATAATTTTACAATTTTGGCTATTTAAAATATATAAAAAAATAAATATTTTGATGATTACCCATTTAAAATTAATTTAATTGTAATAAGTCATATCATATTAATTAATATCATATTATAAATATAGTTGATTATTAAATTAATGTTATTTTAAGAAAGATCTCAGTAAAATAAAATGTTTCTACATCATTTGTTATATGTTGTTTTTTTAGATATTTTAAAGCATTATGACTTATGCATGAAGCTTTACCTTAATTTGGATTTTGGACCATGTTTTTTTGAAAAACTTGAATCAGAAGTTCCTACCAAGAAGAAGGTCAAAAAGTATTATTTTAATTATTTTATTTAGCAAAAAACCAATGTATAATTTGCTACAAGTCGCCACCACATATTCTCCACATGATGCAATTCACAATTTTTAGCCTGAACTTGATTTGAATTCAAAAAAGCTTTTGTTGTTTTACATGAGGTTGCAACTTGTAAAGACTTGAAGAAATATATACTGGTATTTTTCTTAAACCATTTGTGCTCTTCAATTTTGAAATTTTGAACTACTTGGATTTTTGTTTTAATCCTTTGCTCCATAGGTAGTTCTAGCTTCTCTCTCTCTTATTGGATACTTATATGAATCCTGATTTCAAGTGTGATTTCACCTTCAAAAAAAATTCCACTTGTCATGTTGTGCAAATGTAAAAATTCTTGTAACTATATCATTTTGCTTTTTTTTTTTATGTCTTAAGTTAGATTCAATGCACTGTTACACTTCCAATGAACATGAAGCTGTGTTTATTAATTTTTATATCTTAGCCCAAAGTGGTCTCTTTTCAAATTATAATTGCAATACCAAAGTATCCTAATCCATTAATTTCTCTTTTGCTTGTAGGAAATCCTATGGAATTGACATAATAGGAGAAATTCTTGCAGAATTGGCTAAGTTGACTTACTCTTTCTTATTTTTCAGTAAAACTGAATGATGTCTTGTCTAATGGCTACAAGGAATTTTATTTCTTTTCAATATAAAATGTTGTCTTGTCTAATGGCTACATGGAATTTTATTTCTTTTCAATACAAACTTGTGCAAAATAACTAACATATCATAGTTGTGGTTTCTCAACATCATTGTCTAGTGACAAAATGTTATAGAATCACAAGCTCCTACCAAGAACAAGGTTAGACATGTCAGATGATATTACTTTATTTAGCAAAGAACTGATGTATCATTTTCTGTAGGTCCCCACCACATATTCTAGAGATTGTGACTCTAGAGGATGCAATTCACAATATTGCCTCTGAACTCAGATTTGAAGTCAACAAAATATTTTTTTTTACATGACGTTGCAACTTGTAAATACTTGAAGAAATATATATTGATATTTTTATTAAACTCTTAGTGCTCTTCAATTTTGAACTTTTGACCTGCTTGGATTGTCCTTTTAATCCTTGAGCTCAACACGTAGTTGCATGCCTTTGGCTTCTCTCTGTTATTGGAAGATGGTGTGAGACCACTATTAACCCCCAATTTCCTATTTAAATATTTGTAACACAATTTTTATATATGTGAACATATTATTTTGGGTTACACAAATGTGTATTGATGACAATTTTGTGATACAAGAGGGTTAATCCCTTGGAATTGCCTCTTCCCCGCATCTTCCCAACATTTCTACTTTATTTCTACTTGTTGATCACTCTTATCATCAATATATTTGAAACCTCCACGATGTAGTTCCGTGGAAGAAGATTTCGCCTTTCATTCCTTCTTGATGGCTCATTCTTTGCAAAGTTTTCTTTCTTCTACACTACTTTTTCCTTTTCTACTGCCTTACGACGTTTCTTTTGCAACATGTGGTGCAATTGCTAGTTTATCATTTATTTGAGAATTAATTAAGTCCTAAGGCGTTCTTATTTGGAAACAACTCCCCTAGCTGTCATTGTGTCTATTTTTGAGTCATTAGATCAAATGTTAGCTATCATTGTGTCTATGTTTGAGTCATTGGATAAAATGTTAGATGATTGAAATGTTTTAGGCCATTATATTCACAAGAAAATAGTTTTTATATGTTTCTTATAGTGTTAGTGTTTTTTCTTTTTAATAAGTTAGATTGAATTTAAGTTTTGGTGACTTTTAAGTTAAAATGTTGTTATTAAAAATTTGTTAGATTTTAACCTCAATTTAACATTTTGACTATGTCAAATTAAAAAAAATAAAAATAAAAGTAAATTAAATAAAAAGGTTGACATAATGTAATGAACATTTTAACTAGGTAAAAATACAATAAAATATAAAAATAATAAAATAAAATAATAACAAACTATAAAAACAACCCATGGTATTCATGTGGAATGTAGTTTATTTAAAATTAAGATGGCCCAGATCAATCTTAACTTTGGATTTACCAAGAGCCAAGAGGGATCATATGTCTTGATATGCAAACCTCTTTCAAAGTAAAAAGAACATTTTAACTAGGTCAAAATACAATAAAAATAATAAAATAAAATAATAACAAACTATAAAAACAACCCATGGTATTCATGTGGAATGTAGTTTATTTAAAATTAAGATGGCTAAGATCAATCTTAACTCCGCATCTACCAAGAGCCAAGAGGGATCATATGTCTTGATATGAAACCTCTTTTAGAGTAAAAAGATAATTGCTATAATATAGATCTAAACTAATTATTTAATAAAACTATTTTTAAATGTTTATAACCATTATTCTCTTAAAATTTTACTTAATAAAATATATCTAAATTTTCATACATCCAAATATACATAGTTTTTCTTGTTCTATATTATTTTTGTTACAACTATTTTATTATTCCAAAAATACATGAATTTTTTGTTATATATTATTTATGTTACAACTGTTTTATTATTCATGACTAGTATTTCTTAATATGTAGAAAATTAAATTAATAATGCTTTTTTTTTTTTAAATATGTGTTTTTTTTAAATTTGCAAATTATTTCATAGGACATGATTTATCTTGAGAAATAATGATGAATGTTCATAGTTCTCATTTCTTAAATAACAATAAATTTACCTTTAATTACTTAATTTTAATAGTTTCTAACTACATAACAGTTTGTAACTACATACACACTGTTTTGGATTTTTTGTTTGTTAATGAATATAGAATTTTTTGGGTTCAAAAAAACTATATACATATCTTTAATTATCTAATTGTAGCTAAAAAATCTTACATGTTTTTCACTATATAATCATAAACAATTTTCATATTATATGATCTCAAACTTACTCAACTTTTTATTCTGAAATTTAAAACAAAGTTTTTCACTACATAATTTTAGCTTTTATAATTTTTTTATTTTTCAATTCCAAACAAAACTTACAAAAGGAAAAACCCTCTCGGTCCTTATTGTAGATTATAGTTTTACAAAATTGACAACATGTAATTAACAATAGAGTAAGTTGATACAACCCTAAGGGGTTTTTTGTACAAGTTTTATCATAACCTTTCCCTCCATCCAATATATAATGTAGAGTCTTATGAAGAGCACCACCCTAAAAATTCTATACTCTTGATCAATTTAGAATAACCTAAGATGTCTAGATTGGATGTCCAGGTGGGTGGTACAATAATTGAGGATGCTTCTTAAAGGGTAAGGGAATTTAAATACTCTACCCTTCCACCAATGCTATAAAAAGTGAGACTTGTAGATTATAGTTTTACAAAATTGACACTATTTGATTAAGAATAAGTTACAAACATAGGGTATTTAAAAAGTAATAAGAGGAAGTTACATGAGGGCCATGGTAATTAATGTGTGTAACATACATCTTACTAGAGTCCTGACCACATGAAAAAAAAAATATTATTTTTTATTACTTTTACTTACCACCTATAAATTATAAAAGATAATTAATTAATCATGAACCAAAGTACTCATCACTACATTTGGTGTAAGGCAGATGACTCTCGTAACAACTTGTTTTTACTCTTCAAACTACAAAGATTCTTTGCATTATTGTTTTGCAGTGATATAAAGCCTAGCACTATGGTTTGCCTTTTGATTATGTCACACACAATTTAACCTCGGTGTTCGACACTATGTACAAAAAACTTATATGAATTATCCATGGCATCATTCATTAACAATTTTCATTTATGTGTTCCGCGTCCTTGTGATCTCGGTGTTGTAAGGTCATTCATTGTGCGAATTATTTCGGTGTACTTTGGTTCTGTTGGGTCTACGTAGCCGATCTTTTCTATGCTGGCATCCACCTTGTGTCCACCGCTCAACACCTGACGATCCTACCACCGTTGATCAGAGTTTTAATCCTACGGTGCTCGTTTGTTAGGGTTGGCTAATGACCTTTGGCCGTAACGGTATTCTCATTGCATTGTTTCTTCTGTCGAATGCTCTGGAGAGCGGCTCTGTGAGTCTCAGGGTTTCGTAACAGGGCTTCTTCCTAGCTCCATGACAGCGCGGGTAGCGGTATGGTGGCATCAAAGGAGGCTCTCCTTCCGACGACTGGTAATCAACATCCCTTGCTTGTTTTTTTTGTTGAATTCCCTGTGTGACAGGTTCTTTGTCCTCTTTTGGGTTAGGGAACAATTTAGTTTCTTAATGATTTTCTTTATACCCCTCATGTCGCTCTTCTTGAACGTTTGTATACTCATTTGTGTTTTTGTTGCAAAATTGTTTGGGTTTGTTGGCAAAAGCGGTCAATTCCACCTTGGCTCTTGCCGGGTCTCTTTGAAATCACAGGTAACTCTCTTCCCGAATGCCATGGTTAGCTGTTTATATGTATATATAAAAGAATTCAAGGGTTGTGTTAATTTCTAATTTCCGCTAACACTAACGCTTCTCCAAACTTGTTTGACATGTATTGTTTTGCTTCCTCTCCACTCTAGTTACCAGCTCTGGTTCTTAGGACAGTTGCCATGACTTCGGCTTTGAGGATTCTGACCCTTGCATCTATATTACAGGTACCCTCGACATTAACGGGGTTTGAACCCTGGAATTTTTCACGTCTGGGTCTCTTTTGGTTTAGTGGCAGTGTCGTTTTGGTTGCTCAAGTTATGGGTCTGTGGCCTTGTTTCACAGAACTATTGCTGTCTACTACTCTGTGGTAGTATGAGGGTTTATTTAAAATTACGGCTTCAAGCCGGTTAAGGTGTATTGTGCCCCCAACACTCTCGGAGGGTTTTTGTTTATGGATTTACCATTTAAAATTTGCATATAAGTTACAGCTGAACAGAAGGGCCAGGATTTTTGTACACCTGCGCACCTTTCACTCCTAGTTGGTTTGCTGAATAGACCTTTGACAAATTTTGTTCCTGACAGGTTCCTTTCCATTTTAAATATATATATAAGTATGAATTAGAAGCATGAATGTCCACGTTAGTTCTTGGTGGTCCTTTCTATTTCCGTTTTCCTGCACTCATTAGGAAGTATGCCTCTTGCGTTTCAATTAATTTCTTGCCTTGTGTGGATTACCTATGTTAAATGGATTATGTTGGAAATCTTAACTATATACTTCTCTGTTCATTACTGATGGCTCTTACAGTTACAGTTTCCTTCTGGGTTTGTTTGCCAAGGGTTTAAACTTTGTATTACTAGCTTTATTGCATTCTGTCCAAATGGATTGTTCTGTTCCGAATCTGGAAAAATAAAGGCTCATTATTCGTTTGCTTACTGCCTAATTGTAATCTCACAGATTCTCGATTCTTTGTTTTTTTTTTTCTAAAAGTTCCAAAGTCTATCTCTGCACGCAGCTTCTTTTCTTAAAACCCAGGTTATTTTGGTTTTCCTGTTTCCTTTCTCTTGAATCCTACAGGGTGACTGGACCACCAATTCCCGTGTAGTATTATAGGTTGGAGGACAACCAACCCCGGATTTCTGGTTTCAGAAGTGCTGAGTTGACGGTCCTCCCTTAATTTATCGACTAAAACCCTTTTTATAATTTACTCTTGCGATATTACTAGTATAGGTAGATGAAATAATGTCATTACACATACACGTCTGCTTAACAACACTTCAGCAATTTTTCTCTCTTTTTGCATTCTACTTTTGCTAGAAATAAATTCTTTAAATACGAACACAACCATTTGAACAAGTATTGTGTTACCTAGCTTGCTTCTGTTTGCATGTTAACAGAAAAACAATACATTCTGCTGCCATTACAAATTTTAACAGAAAAGCAATGTATATTACAGACATTACAAATTTAGCAGAAACACAATGTAATCCACAGACATCACTTAATTTAACAGAAAAGCAATTCTTTCTTCTACTTGAAAGATTTAACAGCATTCCACTCATCTGTGCACAATCTGAATGGTATGTGTTTGCCTCCCTTCCTTGAGTGAGGCAATTACTTCCTCTAACTCCCCCCGTGCTCCAAGTCTAAGTCTTCGTTGAACTCAGAAAAGTCTGGAAGAGAAATTAGGGACAGTCCGTTCCAATTCTCCAATTCTAGTGGAACATTTTCTCCTCTACGAGTTCTTCCCTTCAGGGATCACTCTTCAGGATAACCCACGTTCCTTATTTTTTTCCCCAAAGAACCCCAAAAACTCCCTTGGAATCCCCTATTTATCTAGAGTGTTTTTTTGGTTCTCTATGGAACTACTTTTCTGTTCAACTAACTTCAGATCTTGAATATTTTTTTTTTACCACCAGTCTTTACTTATGAAACCAATTCACAAGTAATAAATTTTTTTATCACACACCAAAAATCAATTTCTGTTCAAAATATCATGTTTGTTCAAAGTAAATAATGTTTAACATTTTCTTTAAATGACAACCTAACAACTAGTCAATAATTAATTAAGGCAGTGGTTACATTTTCCCCCCTATGAGAGAGAACACCGTCCTCGGTGTTCTTATTGCATATCAGCAAAAAGCTCTGGTTATGCTTCCCGCACAAAACTTTCGTCTTCCCAGGTGGCCTCTTCCAGGCCAAAGTGCTTGCATTGCACTTTAACCTGGGTGATGGCTCATTTCTGGAGCATGATTTCCCTCCGGTCGATGATACCGTGAGGCTCGACCAGGAATTCTCCGTCCGGTTCTACCTGCACACGTTAGACTTGTATTAGTTTACATAAGTCTTTAACATATAATATCTTAACTATTGTGCTTACTTGCTACCTGAATGTTCTGCCAGTGAATTATATGTCTCAGATCATGAATATATCGCTTTAATAATAATACATGGAAAACATTATGTACTTGGATGTGGCTGGGAAGAGCCAACCGATAAGCCACCGGTCCCACCCTTTCCAATATTTGGAAAGGACCACAAAACCTGGGAGCTAGCTTTGCACAAGTTGTCCATCTTAATGTGCTCTTTTTGGGTTTAATTCTCACATACACGTGGTCTCCAACTTCATATTCACGATATGATCTCCTCTTATCTGCGTATACTTTTTGCCTGTCTTGGGCTGTTTTTAAATTCTGCCTAATTTTCTTCACCTCTGATTCCATTTCCGCTAGCATGTCTGGTCCTAGCATGAGTTTGGTCTCGCGACTACTCCAATTAATGGGAGTTCTACACTGCCGCCCATATAGGGCTTCAAATGGACTCATTTTTAATGATTCTTGATAATCGTTATTATAAGAAAATTATACTAAGTGTAGATATTCCTCCCATTTAGTCGGTTGCTACATGACATACATTCTCAGCATGTCCTCCAGTACTTGATTTACTCATTCAGTTTGTTCGTCCGTTTGTGGATGATACGCAGTACTAAAATTAACTTGAGTTCCTAAACCCGTAAACAGTGCCTTCCAAAAAGCTAATCTGAATTTTACATCCCTATCTGAGATAACTGTCTTAGGAATGCCATGTAGTCTGAAGATCTCTCGCATAAATAAATCTGCTATTTGTACTGTCTTGTAAGTGGATTGGACAGGTATGAAATGTGCCGATTTACTTAATCGGTCCACAACTACCATTATGGAATCATTACCTCGTTTTGATTTTGGTAATCCAGTGATAAAATATAATGAAATCACCTCCCATTTCCATTCTGGAATTGGTATAGGTTGCATTAATCCAGCCGGATGCCCTTGCTCTACTTTCACCTGCTGGCACTCTAAACACTTGTTTAGATAGTTTACTATGTCCTTCCTCATGCCCGGCCAACAGTAATCCTTTCTTATTGTTGTCAACATCTTTTGGTATCCAGGGTGTCTCGCATAATTGCTTCTATGATATTCATCCAATATTAGAGTCTTCAACTCCATTCTATTTGGGACAAATATTATTTTCTTGAAAGTCAGTAATCCATCTTGATTGATTTCATATTCCCCCAAATTTCCTTGTTCTTTGGTTTCCTGAGATTGCTGCCACAAAAATTCATATTCAGGATCTTTTCCTGCTTCCCTTATAATTTGTTCTAGAAATCTACTTTCCACTTGGTTAACATACAATTCATAGATGTTATGCAGTTTTCTGCTCAATGCATCTGCAACCCGGTTCTCCTTTCCTTTTACATGCTGCAGATCAATGTCAAACTCGCTCAAGAAGGAATTCCACCTTACTTGTCGAGAGTTTAAATCAGCTTATTTGAAATAGCTGGTTAGATTGCTATGGTCTATCCTCAATACAAATATTTTCCCAAGTAAGTAATGTCTCCATACCCGGAGAGCGTGCACAACTGTAATCAGCTCTAAATCATAGGCTAAATATCGTAGCTCATGATATTTTAACTTACGAGATTCGTATGCGATTACCTTTCCTTCTTGTGATAAAACTTCCCTAACACCCTCCTTGCATGCGTCCGTGCAAACCTCGTATTCCTTATTCGGATAAGCCACACTTAACACGGGTGCTGATGTTAATAACTGCTTCAGTTTTTCAAAACTATCCTGACATTATTTTGACCATTTAAAAATTTTTCCCTTCCTTTGCAGAGAGGTAATAGGGAAAGCTATTTTTGAAAATCATTTAATAAATCGTCAGTAATAGCTAGCGAGCCCCATAAATGATCGTATATCTACCACATTTTGTGGCACCTTCCATTCCATAATAGTTCTGATTTTCTCCGGGTCTACCACTATACCTTTTTCAGATATCACATATCCAAGATATTGTATTTCTTCCTTGAAGAAATCACATTTACCAAATTTCGCATATAACTGATGCTTCCTTAACATTTCCAGTACCATTCGCAAATGTTCCTTGTGTTCTTCCGCATTCTTGGAGTAAACTAGTATGTCATCAATGAAAATTAACACAAAATTATCCAAATAAGGGTGAAAGATACTATGCATCAGTCTCATGAAAGTGACTGGTGTGTTAGTCAGCCCAAAAGGTAATACCACGAATTCATAGTGACCATACCTTGTGCGAAAGACAGTTTTATGTATATCTTCATCTTTGATTCTGATTTGATGATAACCTGACCTCAAATAAATTTTTGAGAATACGGTAGCTCCCCTTACCTGGTCAAACAGATCGTCAATACGTGGTAAGGGATATTGGTTCTTAACAGTCAGCTTGTTTAACTGTCGGTAATCCATGCACATGCAGATGGTCCCATCCTTCTTTTTAACGAAAAATACAGGTGCTCCCCAGGGAGACACACTGGGTCGTATATATCCCTTGTATAATAATTCCTGCAGCCACATTTTCAACTCAGTCAATTCTGGCACACTCATACGATAGGGTGCTCATGAAATCGGTGATGCTCCTGGCAGCAATTCTATTGTAAAGTCTATATCTCTTCTAGGTGGCAATCCTGTTGGAACACCTAATCCTACATGGGTAGGTGTGGAATATGAAAAGTCACAATGGAGTCCAAGTGGCCTTGGAATGTGAAACCAAGAGTCACACCATTGTACTATAAATGTACATCTTTGTATAATGGAAAATAAGGAAGCCTCACGCTTATCTTTCATTGTGTGTTGTCTCTTGTGTGTGTGCATTCTTCTTCTCATACACCATGTGTGTACTTCAACATGGTGTTTAACATGGTATCGGAGCGGGCGATTTCTGGCCCTGCTCCAAATTGAGTGAGCCAATTGTGTTTATGGCCTTGCATATCTGCAAAAATTGTTGGTTTTTTTGCAGCACTCAAGTGTTTGTAGCAGTCTTTTTGCCACATTCAAAAAGTGGTTTTGGAGAAGGAGCAGCGTTCAGAAGAAGGAGCAGCATTCAGAAGAAAGAGCAGCAGTGGTTTGGAGAAAAGCAGCATTGTGCCCATCTGAAGGTTTTCTAAATTCTGATTTTATCTCTGCATTTTAAATTCTGCTTTTTTAAGCTGCTGGAAAATGCTATTTAAAGAGGGTTTTTGAAGAAGTTTGTGGTTTCACTGCAAAAGAATTCTGAGTTTCTACTGGATTTCTGCTGCTATAATATTCTGAAAAGTCTTGAGTGTTTTTGTAAAAATTTCTGAGCTTCTGAAGTACTTGTTTTCTACTGCTGGACTACTGAGTTTTTTTCTGCAATTCTGGAATCTCTCTGTTGTCTTAAAATTAAAAAAAAAAAAAAAAAAAAATTCTGGGCAAACTCTGCCCTCGACCTTCCTCCCTCATGCGCTAGCCTCCGCCCTCCATACGCCATTAACTCCACTACGCACAAGCACAACAGTCCAGCTTACGGCCTATCACTCCACTCAATGCACATCCTCAACTCCTCACCGTGGCCTATCCAAACATCAGTCTACCCTATCCGCCCAAATCTCCAATACAACTCTGCCTACCGCTCTCAATACAACGCCTCAACCACCGCTCTCAATACAACGCCTCCCTCTTCTACTCCACAACCCCTATTCTCTTTCCAACTCACCGCTCCCTCGCCCCCTCTGGCCGGCTCCTTCCCTCTACGACTACACCTCCTCACTGCCCTGTGGCCCTACGCCCTCCCCATCCGCTCGGTCTTACTCTGCAACACACACCCTCGCTGGTCGATTTCTCCCACTCGTTTGCTCTCAAACGCTCCAACGCCACTCCACCCAACCTGCAATTCTTAACACACAACTCCATTCTCCCTAACTCTCCCACATGCCCTTCTTTCCTACGCAATCCTGCTACAGCCTCTTATCGCTCCTACGCGGCTCACCTACCCACCTTCCCTCTGCATCGACCCCTCTCGCCTCACCCGCTCGCATCTGCAGCGCCCTCCCCAATCTCCCCACGCGCCATCTCTACTATCTTCCTTACGCCCTTACCTCCTGCCGTTCCCTTCCACACGGCACCTAACTCCGCCTTCTGCGCACACCCTTCATGAGCTGCCCCTCATACCTCGACCTCACCAACTACCACTCCCACGCGTTCCATCTCCCACTGCAAACGCTCTCTCCCTCTCAGCTCGGCTTTCAAAGCGTTTTTAAACTTTTAAATCTTGTTTAATATTTACCTCCCACACAATACCGCCCTTTGCTTTTTCAAAATCGATTTTTATGTCTCTGCCACCCATTTCATATGATAAGTGCCCGCCCCCCCTTTTTTAAATTAAATTCCCACCATTTTAATATTCACCTTCCCATATTTTAAAATCTCTTCCCTCATTTTTCATTGTTCCCATTTTTTTTAATTAATTTTTAATTAATTAAAAAAAAAAAAAAAACAGCAGAGAGAGAGAGAGGAGAGAGAGAGGAGAGAGAGAGGAGAGAGAGAAGATTTGGACAGCAGAAAAAGAGGAATGACATGTGAGCAGAATTGAAGAAATAACATGGACTGAAATTTGCAAATTTACTTTGTGATTTGTGGCATTGACATGAGGGTGATTTTTTGAAGATTTTTATATGAGAAGATAAGTTTGCCATCAGTTTTAAAACAGCTATTTGAAGAAGAGATTTCAGCTGCCTTAAAGGCCCTTTGCACAGTTGTTTTTGCTGCACATTTTTGCTGCATATTGTATTGAGTTGACATTGTATTGCATCTTCTTCATAGTTGCAATCAGTATTTGAGTTGTTGGATTGTTGATTGCCCTCCATCATTTGAGGAGCACATTTTGTACTTGAGATTTCCATAGCTGGAAATTCTTTGCAGACATTTGTATTTGTTGTTGAATCACATTGTAAACGGGTGCATTTTCGGTTGTATCCGACACCCTTTCATTTGTTTTGAGCCTAAGTTGTTGAAAATGGCCAAAATCAATGAGGTATTAGTGTTGTTGAATGACCTCATTCATTCAAATGTTCATGATATGATAAAAATGAGCAAGGATGCTCTTTGTAATATTCAGACTTGTTTACAAGATGCACATGAAAAGATTGAGTTTTTGCAGTTGGAAACTCAGCTTCAGCAAGACGAACTTCAGCAAAAGAGTCACCATTCTGAACCTGTTTCTGTTCAGAAGATTGTGAAGGACTCTCATCAGAAGAAAGAAGATAAAGTTGCAGATGATTCACATTCAGTTCCTTGTTCAAGAGCAGATGTACATGCAGATGCAACAGTTCAGCCTGCACTTCTCAAGCCCATCATCAGACCTTGGGAAGAGCTTGTCCACAACAAGCACCGAACTGGTCTTGGATATGACAAGGATGTGTCCTTTCATATTCCAGACTACACCAAGCCCATCATATTTCAGAGTGACGGATTCCTATATGACAGTTCACCTGCAGCTGTTCCAGATCCTGTTCCACTTCCACAACAGATTGAGAAATGCCAACATTGTGATCGAGTTGGCCATATGAAAGATCACTGTTTTGATCTTCATCCATGCAAGCACTGTGGTCGGCACACCCATTCTTCAGACAGATGCTTCAGAAACAAGCCTCCTGCAAGAACAAAGATTCACCTTGGATGGATCGCTTCTTGGCAATGGGCATCAGCAGCCAAGAAGATGTTTATGACACATGTTAGAACTTGTTCACGGATATTGAGCAAACTTGCAGTTGAGTTTTCGCCATCATCTCACCTTGTCCCTGACAGGGGGGGGAAATGGTGGTCATGTACAAGCTTCGACGACAGATCAAGCAAGTCTGAGCCACAATCTCTCATTCCATGTTTAGAGTTGTAGCCAGCAGTTCAAGCGAGCCTGAGCCACAATTCGTCATTTTGGATTCAGAGATGTAGCCAGAGATACGAATGCCCATGAGCATACCTTCGGTTGGTGGATAACCTAAAACCATCATCTTTGGTTGGTGGATAACCTAAAACCATCATTTTCGGTTGGTGGATAACCTAAAACCATCATCTTTGGTTGGTGGACAACCTAAAACCACCACAAGCGAGGAACACTTCCTCTAGCAGAAGCCTTCAGCTTAGCAGCCTTCAGCTTAGCAGCCTTCATTGGTTGAGTTCCAGGAAATGCTACAAGCATTCCAGAGTTGTTGGTAACCCTAAAACCATCACAGGTCGTAGACCTCCCTTCTTTTAGGTCGAAGGTCTCCCTTTTATATGAGGGACAATTCCTCTAGCAGAAGCCTTCAGCTTCTTGCCAGTTTTGGAAGAGTTCCGGGAACTGCAACAAGTTTTGCGTTCCAGTGTTTGTGGTCATCCTAAAACCACCTCTTTTTCCAACATTTCAGAGAGTTGATTCAGCCAAGTGCTGCCATGCATACTTTGCAGATTTGTATTACAACTCTTTTCTTGGACTCACACATACCCCTTCTGATTAAGGGGGGATGTTGGAACACCTAATCCTACATGGGTAGGTGTGGAATGCGAAAAGTCACAATGGAGTCCAAGTGACCTTGGAATGTGAAACCAAGAGTCACACCATTGTACTATAAATGTACATCATGTATAATCGAAAAAATAAGTGAGCTACACGCTTATCATTCATTGTGTGTTGAGTCTCTTTTGTGTGTGTGTTCATCTTCCTCATACACCATGTGTGCTTCGCTCTAGTGTTTAACAAAGACAGAGACAAGTATTTAACATCTGGGCCTTTGTAAACCATCAAACTTCGATGTGATTGAGTTTGGCCTCCATCGATCCCGCTGCAATCTCCACCGTTGATCTACCGTTTTGATCAGACAGCCCTGCGCCGATCGCACTCACGCCCCGATCGCAATCGCAAAATTTCGTCGTGCCACTCCTCCGCTCCTCCTGATTGCGATCCGTCGATTGTAATTCCACCGTTGATTCCCCGGTCGATCCAACGGCCTGTGCTCTCCCGCTCCAATCGCAATCGCAAGTTTAAAATGCGACACACTTTGCCCTTTGCGATTGCGATCCACCGATTTAATCTTCGTCGTTGATCTATTACTCAGATTCGACGGTCCAGCGCTAATCGCACCATCGCTCCATTGCCTCTCTCCATCTCCCTTCGATTGAATGTGAGAATCCAACGGCCAGCGCTCAATCGCCCCAATCGCAATCGCAAAGTTTAAGCGGTGCCACCTTCCGCCCCTTCCGATTGCGATCCCCCGATTCAATCGTGATCGTCCGTTCAAACGAGATCGATGGCCCATATTGCATTGCGTCTTCCTCCGTGTTCTTCCATCAGACATTCCCAAACAGTCCATCGTTCAATCTCCGCCGTCTGTTGATCTCCTCCTGAGATCCAACGGTCTAAGTTGAATCGCCCTCCGCCCATGCCGCGTCCCACCACATACGATTGCTTTTATTGCATTTTCGTCCATTTTAATGCATTCCACCCAATTTCATAAACCATCCCATTGATTAATCTCTGCCTTCGATCTTCATCACCGGACCATGATCGAACGGCCCACGCTCATTTCTCCACCATAACCCTATAGGTCAAATTTTACGCCACATTTATGCATTTTTCATGATTGCTTCATCATTTTATCACCACCTTGCTTCCATCCTCTTGACTCCCCTACATCCACCACCTCCATGCATGTTTTTCTTAACAGGATTTCGTGTCTTGCAGGGTTACCAGGTGGCGAAAGCCGCCCATGATTACACAGTCTTTAATACAGTGGCAAGACGACAAGACTTGCATTAAAAGAACATGATTTGAAACTCTGTAAAGTCTTCCCTAGAGCCATTAAAGCATATATTTCACAGTCAGAGGCAAGCGTGGAAGCGGCAAAGAGTACCAGTGGAGAAAACAGTGTGTTTAAGGCCCGTAATGGAAGATTTTGAGCCTTAATCCAAGTATTTCGAAGCAGAGTACCAGATCAAAGACATCATGGATCTCTCAGAAGGCCCAGTGCATAGAAAACTATGCCATCAGGGTAGCTACATCAGCAGAACATCCCTGCATGTGAAAGGACAAAGCGCCCATATTGTTTCCTCTATTTACCGTGTTCCTGAAGAACATTCAGCCTTGACCACAGTCCTAAGTTATCAGAGCATTTGTTATGCAGCATGGCGCACTTCACTATCATTCATTTTTCTTTTTGTTTATTCACCAAAAGTACTACAGAGTACTACAGCCAGAGTGCATCAGATCCATACCGGAGTAAATGGAAACATGAAGAAGATCATTCTTTTGTCCAAGGCATGTCAGAGATAAGTGCACAGAGTTTAAAACTGAATGGGCTTCGGCCCTCTCTCTTTTCTGAGTTTAATGCTTCATTTAGTGTTTCACCTACCTCCTCTGCCCTCTTCAGCTATAAAATTCAAGAAGGAACTCATTGTAAAGGTTGTTGATCGGCTATCTGAGAATTGCAAGCTGTTTCTTTCGAGACATGTTCTCTATGTAAAGTTGTAAGATAGGGTGAGGAAGATGTTTTCAGACTGAATATAAAGCTATTGGTAATTTCGTACTTGACTGGTGTTGTTTTTTAATATGACAAGAACATTTCTTTGGATCCTGATTTAAAGCAGCTGGTGATGTTTTCTATCTCTGTGTTTTATTTCATTTCATTACATTTGCATCGGCTTGCATTAGAAATCTAGCATAGGATTTACCCTTGTTAGGTACCTTATGTTTCTCGCTTCTCCTTGCTTTTAATGTTTTCTTTTACGAAATGTGTTATCTAAGAGCTGATTTCAGCTAATTTAACCAAGATAGTGGATGTTATCGTCGCTAGATAATGTATGAATTAAATGAATCGTTCTTAGATGTTCTTGTTAGGATTTAATTGAATGAATTGGGAACACTCTAGAGGTCTAGAAACATGTCTCTATCTCGGATGGATCCTGCTCGCTTAATTGCATATATATAAGTTCCCTTGAGTCAGGGAGGCGAAAGAATTGAGAGTTCAAAGTCTCTCTTTGATCTCATGTTTTAAACTTTGTATTCTGAATCTTTAATGTTTCTTTGCTCTCACCTTCCCTCTTGCCTATCCTACCATATTATTATCTTAAGATCCAATGCTTTAGATGACTAGCCCAATTGAAAGCCTGCATATTGATTAGCAAGAAAATCCTTTCTTGACTCCATTGCCCAATGGTCTTGAATGTTCCCTGGAATTATCTCTCCTTTTCCTAAATCCTCTTTGCTCATCCTTGTATTATATCGAACCCTTCTTTTCTGATTCCCAACAACCAAAAAAAAAAACTCCGAGCCTTATAACTAGCCTAGCATCTTAATTTTGAGCTTCAAGGACATAAATCCTTTGCCAATCATAGAGAGATCCCTCTCTCGACCCAGGAGGGCTACATCCTGAGGTCTGAAAGTGGTTTGATGTTGTCTCATCTTTTGGTATTTCCAACCTTGCCAAAACATGGGAACCCCAACATAATGGCGACTCCACTGGGGAATTTCTGAGTATTTTCCATCTTACTACATTACAAGAGCCTCAAAAAATCTAGAAACTTTGGTTATGTTGGTAGTGAAACACTTCCATTTGCAATTCAATTTCTACACCATTTGTTGTGTTTCTCCCATACTCTTAGACAGAGCCTGGAAAGGGCCAGGTAGCCTTCGGATATCGCACTCTTTAGAGGTGATAGATCTGGTAAAAGCCCTCCCAGTCAATCTCTGGTTAGATTTTGCTGTGTTTTAAATATATCCTTGAAAAGGGACATCTCATAAGCACTGTGGTAGACAGTGTACCCTCCAGAAGCATTCCAAACCTTCTACCTGGCGACTCCGTAGCTCCTTAAAGATAAAATACTCCACTGGTGATTAGTAGATCTGCTGATTATCTTTGTTTCACATAAGACTCCACTAGAAGACCAGCCTCTAAAACAACATCAACCACAATAAAGGTAACGAGTAGGGTTAAGCTGCCTTGTTGGAGAATAGCATTCTGGCTTTCAGAACCATTCACACAAGAGCTTATCCTAACCCAAACCCACCTGAAATAGTTGAAAACCCTGAGAGCATCCTCAAGAGACCTCCTACACCTAAAAGACCAACTATTTCCAGCCACATCCATAGAGCTAACTCTTCTCCAGAAGACTTTACAGCTCTATCAGACCCATTTTTTGACCTAGACCTACCAAACAAACTACCAAGAACTAGGTCATTCAATGTTCCAGACCAGCCAGACCTCGAGTTTCCCGGTTCACCAACTCAAAGTGGTAAACACATTAGGGACAGAGGAACCCCTCCATGTACACCTCCTGATATTCACTTCATTCAAAACTTGGGGCTCTGCCACCCTAGATTTGCTCAATAGTCTTCTGCTGGTCATAATATCCCTGCCATCCATATACCAGCTGCTCAGGTTAACCCTCTACCTCCTCAGAACATCATCATGGTAGCCTGGTATGCACCTCTGGTTTTACCCCAGCCTCTAGTGCCTTTACCCAATGATTATCAATCAAAGATCCCACACTTCACTACAAAAGAGTCTACCACAACCCAACACCATGTAGATAGGATGGAAGATTCTTTTGACTATATGGAGATAGATGATGATATAGTCAAAATGAGAATCTTTTCCCAGAGCTTAGGAGGTGATGCAAAGAAATGGTTCAAGGGCCTACCTCCTAATAGTATCCAAGACCATCCTCCTTTATATTAGACTTTCATAAACAAATGGGAGGTTAAGGCCAACCCTCGCCAAATCCTAGCAAAATATATGAACCTTAAAAGAAACATAGGAGAGAGTGTCCATGATTACTCTACAAGATTTAACAGCATTTATAATGCTCTTCCTCCACAAATGAAACCCCCCCAAGGCATGGCTCTAGCGAAATATCCTGAAGGCTTTGATGCTGACATGGCCTACCAGCTTATGGAGAGAGATTACAACATGTTGGAAGACATGCAAAAGGGAGCAGTGAGTGTAGAGGCTAAACTGATTGAGAAAAGAGCAAGATTGAGAGCTGAGAAGAGGGTAACATATAGAGATGACACTGTAGCTTCCACATCTGATCCCAATTATGACCGTTTATCCAAAAACATGGAAAAGCTACAACAAATGATGGAAAAAATGGTTGTCACTGTCAGTAACCAAAACCGAAACCAAAATCAGAACCAGAACTTTAGAAGAAACAACACCACTCCCAACAGACAACGAGAGTCAGATCAGCAAGTTATTCCCCCATTTCAAGAGAAATTTCTTGATGAAGATGAGGGAATCATAGAAGAGTCTAAAGGGAACACAATAAACATGTTTGAAACAAAGATTCAATCCATAATTGTTACATAGAAGAAGATCAGCCCTCACCCTCATATTGGGATGAGGAAAGATTAGAATCTGAGGATTGCAGACTTGGATTTGAAGATGCTATCATGCAGGTCAGAGAACAGTACGAACTTAGGAGAAAAAAGAGCTTAGATACTTCCAAACCAAAAGCTTCTGATATTACCATCAAGAAAATACCTGAGAAACCTTCTAAAGTGACTGCTGAAGGTAACAAATTAGCAGTTGAAAGTTCTGGGAAGAACAAAGAAAAGGACAACCGAAACAGTGAGAAACAAATTCAACCAACTAGCAGCACTAGCACTGCAGTTAGTGCTCCTGATAAAACAGTCATCAACACTGTTCATAACGAGAATCAACACACTGATTCAGCCACCAAGGCAGTGGCTAACAAAACAGAGTCGAACATTCCAAAGAGTCAGTCCACTTTCAATCTAGAAAGTGAGATTGCAAAAATTAAAATCTCTGTCCCACTCTCTGAGTTGGCCACTCAGGATGTATATAAAGGCCAAATTTTGAAAGCATTAAATCTAGGTGAGAACAGTGACATGGTCAATTTGAGTGATGATCAACCAAAACTTCTGTTTGGTCCCAAGATTGAGGAAAAATTTCAAGAAGGGGTAGTGCCCCCTTTCTATATCAGTCTCAATGTCCATGATAATATCCTCCACAATGCCATGCATGACTCTGGGGCCTCACACAACCTGATGCCTAAGATAGTTATGGAGAAGCTAGGCTTGGAGATAACTCGCCCATATAAAGACTTATATTCATTTGACTCTAGCAGAGTGAAGTGTCTTGGCCTGATCAAATATTTATGTTTAAGCCTAACCCAGATCCCAGCAAAATGTATGGTCATGGATGTTGTGGTGGCTGATGTGCCACCTAAGTATGGTATGCTACTGTCAAGGTATTGGGGGGCCAAACTGTAGGGTACCATGCAGATGGATGGGGCATATGCCACAATCCCTGTTTTCAGCCAACTGAGAAGACTGTACAGGGAGGCAAAAATGAAATTCCTGGTTAGTCGCCCTGAAAAGCCTGAAAATTCTCCTCTTTACTCTATATACACAGATCTGGACTCCTTTATCTTCTGCAGCGATGAATCTTTGGGGAAGCCAAAACCAAAAAACATAGATACAAACAGAGAGGCTAAGACTACGGACCTTAACCTAATGGCTAATCTCAACTTAGAGGAACACGACGAAGAAAACCTTAGATGGTGCACTGAAACAAAGATTCAAACCAAGTGCAAAATCACATGTGATCAGCCAGTTAGTCACCCCTCACAAACTCATATACCACACGAGGAACAAAACCCTCCACAGCACAATGCAGAACCCGTAATAAAACAGACCAATGAAACTCATGATAGGGAGGGAAATGATGATAAAATGAAAAATGGACCCCTATGGGAAATGAACTTTGATGGGTCATGCACCAAGAGAACTGCTGCAGCAGGGGTGTGGCAGCATAACATAGAGAGCAACTACGTAGAGAGCCACGCCTGCAACCTACATTTCAAATGTACAAATAATATTGCAGAGTATGAGGCTCTTATCCTAGGCTTAAATCTGTTGAAGAAAATAGGAGCCCGTAGGATAGCCGTGCAGGGAGACTCTGAGTTGGTTATAAAACAAGTAAACGGTGAATACACAGCCAAACACCCTAGGTTGAGAGCATATAGGAACGATGCCGTGGATATATTGAAAACATTTGTTGAATACGAATTAGTGTTTGTTCCTAGGAGTCAAAATTTCATTGCAAACGGATTAGATTGCTTAGCAAGTTCATACCCTAAGACTCCAAGCAACCAGCAAATCATAATACAGACCAAATTCAAACCTGCAGTGCCAGATAACAAAAAATACTGGCAGGTCTTTGAGGGCGATAAACGAATTGAAGATTTCTTGGTGGGCAGGAACAGGTTTGAATTTTCTGATTTAGACTCAAAATCTGATGATGGCTACCTAAGTGAAGAGCCCTCAGACGAGCAAGAACCACCTTGTAACATAGAAATAAATGCTTTAAATGAACATATTGGAAATCCAAATGAAAAATGTAAAAACACAGATAGTGAAGAAGTGGAGGTGCTGCAGACCAAAGATAAGAACATACCTCGAGGTCTGATGCCTTTAGAAGACCTTTTTGACTTTGAAGATGTAGCAAAAAAGCCCACTATAGAGCACGTCGATTTTGACGTCGAAGAATGCAACATAGGCACTAAAGATAAACCCAAAATGATTAAGTTGGCTAAGTTTTTGCCGGAAAACATGAAAAATAAATACATTGACGTATTCAAGGAATTCATTGACGTGTTTTCTTGGAGCTATGAAGACTTAAAGGCCTATGACACAAACATTATACAACACAAAATACGTTTGAAACAAAATCAGAAGCCCTTCAGACAAAAACATCGCAAAATAAACCCAAAGCAACTTCCTGCAGTTGAAAAAGAGATTAAAAAGATGTACGAGGCAAGAATAATAGTTCCTGTGAGGTTTTTTGATTGGGTCTCAAACCTTGTAGCTGTGAGAAAGAAAACAGGTGAGATCATATTATGCATAGATTTCAGGAATCTTAATAGAGCCTCACTCAAAGACAATTACCCTTTGCCAAAAATGGAACATATTCTTCAGAGGGTAGTAGGCTCAAAAAGGATTTCCCTGCTAGATGGTTTTTCATGTTACAGCCAAGTCTTAGTAATCCCAAAAGATCAACTCAAGACAACCTTTACCACTCCATGGGGCACCTTTATGTATGTTAAAATTCCCTTTGGACTGATGAACACTGGTGCAACCTTCCAAAGAGCGATGGATATAGCTTTTTCTGATGAGATAGGGCGCTTCATTGTCATCTACCTGGATGACATAACAGTCTATTCCAAGACTGAAGAAGAACACCTAAAACATCTGAGAAAGGTCTTTGAAAAATGTAGAAGGTTCGGTCTGTCATTGAATCCTAAAAAGACTGTATTTGGGCTGCAAGAAGGTAAGCTTCTTGGCCACATCATATCTGAGGAGGGAATCAGGATAGACCCTCAAAGAGTTGAGGGAATACTACAAATCACACACCCAAGAAACATCAAATAATTACAGTCCTTTATTGGGAAGATCAACTTCTTAAGGAGGTTTATTCCCAACCTGGCTGAACACCTTAGGAATATGACAAACATGTTAAAGAAAGGTGCGAGATGGACTATAGAAGCCAAAAAATCTTTCGAATCAGTAAAAATTGCACTCACCCGGGCTCCTGTCCTAATCAGCCCTGATTTCTCAAAGGATTTTCTGATTTTCTCATTTTCATCCGAGCATACAGTATCTGCAGTTCTACTGCAGAAAAAACCAGAGGGAATGGAACAGCCCATTTCCTTCTTCAGCAAAGCACTGAGAGATGCACCCTTGAAATACAACATAATGGAAAAACAGGCCTATGCCTTAGTCAAGGCCTTGAAAGACTTTAGGGTGTACATTCTGCATTCCCACACCATAGCCTACGTGCCTAGCATAGTGGTCAAAGATATCTTGTCCCAAGACCCAGATGGGAAGAGGGGAAAATGGATTGTTGTGATCCTAGAGTACGCCCTTGAGATAAAACCCACCAAACTGATCAAAGGTCAGGGATTAGCTCGACTAATGGCTGAATCAAATCTAAAATCCCTTGACATTAACATGATAAATGCCTTGGATGAGCAGGAAGGATTGCCTGATCCCACTGTTGAGGAGAAGTTTCAGAACTCTCCTTGGTACTCTGATATCCTTTACATGCTCTCAAACCTCAATGCCACCCTGGAACTATCAAAGACCAAGGCCAGATCCTTAAAGCTAAAAGCCAGAAGCTATTGTATAATGAATGAAGGCTTATATTGGAAAAGTAAAAATGGCCTATTGCTTAAATGTTTGCCTGAGCCAGAAGCAGAAAGGATTAAATAAGAATTCCATGCAGGAGAGTGTGGAGGCCACCTAAGTTGGAAATCCACTGCAAAAAAAATACTCAGAGCTGGCTACTATTGGCCTACACTCTTTAATGATATCCATAAGATGACAATCTCCTGCCACAAATGCTAGATTTTTGAAGGCAAAAGAAAGCTCCTCCCCTTACCTCTACAACCCATCACTGTTGAAGGTCCCTTTCTGCAATGGGGCCTAGATTTCATAGGAGAGATTCACCCCGCTTCTTCCGCATAACACAAATGGATCTTAACAGCCATAGAATACTTCACTAAGTGTATAGAGGCCATACCTACTAGGAATTCCATAGACTCGGTCATCATTAGGTTCCTAGAGGGTCATATCCTCTCTCGGTTTGGTTGCCCAAGGAAAATAATCACTGACAATGCTGCTGATTTTGGATCCAAGAAAATGGTTGATTTTTGTCACAAGTATCAAATAGCACTTGGTCATTCAACTTCCTACTACCCACAAGGTAATGGCTTAGCTGAATCATCAAACAAGAGCCTAGTGGCCATCATCAAAAAGTTGTTAGAAGAGAACAAAAAGTCTTGGCATAACAAGTTAGTGCATGCCCTGTGGGCTGACAGGCTTACAAAAAAGAAATCCATTGGCATGTCAGCATACCAGCTTGTTTATGGAACAGAAGCAGTGTTTCCTACCAGCCTTGGGGTACCAGTGATCAAGCTAGTCCAAGAGATCCAGACAGAAGAAGACAGTATGGTGAGAAGGATAAACCAAAAAATTCATCTCCAAAAAACAAGGGAAGAGGTCTATAACAGAGCTATCAAAGTTCAAGAAAATATAAAGAATTTATTTAACAAAAGAACTAAGGCCTCTAATTTCAAAATCGGAGATAAAGTTCTGAAGTGGGACTCAAGGAGAGAGGACAAAGGAAAACACAACAACTTTGACAGTTTGTGGCAAGGTCCCTACATCATCCAGGCCACTATGGGTTCAAATGCATTTTTTCTACAAGAGTTAGATGGTACTGAGCTGTTTGGGGGTCCTGTCAATGGCAGGATGCTCAAACACTACTTCTGCTGATTTCCAATTTCCAGTTTCCATTTCCATTGTACATACCATTGCAGTGTTTTGTTTTCAAGAAAAAGAGGAAATGTTCCAAAAAGAAAAGAAAAAGGAGAGGTCCAGACATGCTCAAAACATGGACCTCTGAAGTGCAAATATTTGTTCTAATATGATCAAAACCTGGACCAGCAAAGAAGAAATAAGAATTAGCTCTAACAAGCCCAAAATCAGAGCTGTAATGAGGAAAAGAAAGTGACTCTAACAAGCTCAAAAATTGAGTCACAAAAGAAGAAGGATACTTCAAAACTTTAGATTTCAAGCCTTCAAAGTTTTTTTTTTCAGTTTCCTGCAAGTTTCTATCCATGTGCAATTGTCTTTATGCCTTGGATCCACAGCAAACTAGACTGTCTAATCCTATTTTGACTATTTTAAATTTTTGTTGTAGAATGTAGAGAAGAAATCTGCTGGACAGTCTAATCCCAGCAGATATTAGATTAGGTAGAGAAACATATGAGACCAATAGTCTAATCTGGTCTCATAGAGTGATAAGGGCATAATTAGAATAGTTTTATTTTCTATTTAGAAAAATAAATGATGTAAAGGGTCTGCTGGTCCAAATGCACCGTAGAAGAAGAAAAAATGCTAGGATTATAGGATGGGTAGGTAGATTGTTTGGGTGATGTTTCTGCTAATTGATGTCTTCAAAATTGTGGCAGATGAAAACCAAAGAAGAAAGGTGGCTCAAGCAGCAGGCATCTGGCCTACTCCAGAGATCATTTCTGAATTCTTGACTCCTTCAAGAAGAAGCCATCCCCATGTGGAGCCATTGTTAGCCCCCTATAAATTCCTTGACAAGCAAGCAAGGGGCTAATTTGTTTTATGAGCCTTCAAGGAATGAATTTACCTTGAAAACACATCATCCTTGAAGACATTCCATGTTCCCTGCCCTTTGATTGTTTCCCTCTATTGTTTTGAGTCAATAAGCCTCATTGATGATGAAGAGTTGTGCTCCAAAAGGCCTTTATTTTCCCCTTGTATCCCTGCAAAATGTCCCATTTTACCCTTTTCTCTCCTTTTTCAAAGTCCCCCTTTCACCCTCTAAATCCCCCCAAAATCCCCTTTAAATCCTACATTCACCCCTTTTTTGGTCTAATTCCCCTTGTTTCCCTCTATCGTTACCCTTTTCCAGCCTTGAAATGCACTAAAAAGGGGCAAAAAACCCACTTTCCACCTTATAATAGGGCCTAGCCCCTTTTCTGCCAGCCCCCTGAAACCACTTCCCCATATGCCCTATGCCCAAGACCAAGCGCTTATGGCCTGGGTGCTAATCGCATCCGAAAATCGGAGCGAAACGTTCAGTTCCTTTGTAAACCATGAAACATTCGATGCGATAGTGTTATCGCTCCACCGGTCCCGCTGCGATCTCCACCGTTGATCTATCATTTAGATCGGACAGCCTGGCGTTGATGACACTCCCGCCCCAATCGTAATCGCAAACTATTTCCATGGCACTCCTCCGCTCCATCCGATTGCGATCCTCTGATCACATGTGAGCCGTTGATTTTCCCACCAGATCGGACGGCCCAGCACTAATCGCATCCCCACCTCCATTGCAATCACAAGTTCTAAACACACCACCCTCTACCCTTTGCGATTGCGATCTACCAATTTAATCTCTGCTGCTTATCTGTCACTCAGATCCGACGGTCCAACGCCAATTGCACCATCGCTCTGTCACCTCTCTCCATCTCCCTCCAATTGAATGTGAGTCATCAATCTGGTCCCAAGATCCAATGGCCAACGCTCAATTTCCCCAATTGCAATCACAAAGTTTAAACGGTGCCACCCTCTGCCCCTTTTGATTGCGATTCCCCGATTCAATCGTGACCATCCATTCAAACGAGACCGACAGCCCATATTAAATCACGTCTTCCTCCATGTTTCTTCCATCGGATCTTCCCAAATAGTTCATCATTTGATCTCCGTCGTCTGTTGATCTCCTCCACAGATCCAACGGTCTAAGTTTAATCGCCCTCCGCCCATGTCGGGCCCCACCACTCACGATCATATTCATCACATTCTCATTCATTTATTTACATTTTTAACCTAAGTTCTAACCTTTGCAATTTTCATTAAATTTTAATGTTCCACATCGAGTCTATGCATTCACCCTGACTTTCATAAGCCATCCCAACGATTAATCTCCGTGTCCCATCTTCGTCACCGAGACCATGATCGGAACGGCCCATGCTCATTCTCCTCCATAACCTTAAGGTCATTGTTTATGCCATATCACTTCCATTGTTGGGGTTCATTTAAAAACAGTTTTTACACCGTCGCGCGCCTATCATTCTCCCATCCTCCATAACCACCCTCTCATATGCATGGATTTCATAATAGGTTTTCGTGTTTTGCAGGGTTATCAGGTGGTGAAGGCCGCCATGATTACACAGGTTTTAATACAGTGGCAGAACGACAGGACTTGCATTAAAAGAACAGGGTTTGAACCCTGAAACCACTCCCTAGAGCCATTAAAGCATAGATTTCGCAGGTGGAGGGCAAGCGTGGGAGTGGCAAAGAGTATCGGTGGAGAGAAAACGAGTGCTTTAAGGCATGGAAGATTTTGGGCCTTAATCCGTATTTCAAAGCTGATGCAGTTAAAGACATCATGGATCTCTACGGAAGGCCTAGTGCACGGAAAAAAAACTATGCCATGAGGGTAGCTACATTAGCAAAACATTGCAAAACATCCCTACCTGTGAAGAGGGACAAAGCGCCCATGTTTCCTCTATTCTAGTGTTCCCTGAAGAACATTCGGCCTTGACCACAGTCTTAAGATCGAGCATTTGTTATGCGGCATGGCACTTCAACATCATTCATTTTCCTTTTTGTTTATTCACCAAAAGTACTACAGAGTACTGCAGCCAGAGTGCATCAGAGCCATACCGGAGTAAATGGAAGCCCGAAGAAGATCATTCTTTCACCAAAGAGTGCCAGAGATGAATGCACAGAGTTTAAATAGAATGGGCTTCGGCCCTCTTTATTTTCCGAGTTTAATGCTTCATTTAGTGTTTCACCTACCTCCTCTGCTCTCTTCAGCTATAAAATTCAAGAAGGAACTCATTGTAAAGGTTGTTGATCGGCTATCTGAGGATTGCAAGCTGTTTCCTTTGAGACATGTCCTCTGTGTAAAGTTGTAAGATAGGCCGAGGAAGATTTTTTCAGACTGAATATCAAGCTATTGGAAATGTTGTACTTGACTGGTGTTGTTTTTTAATATGACAAGCACATTTCTTTGGAACCTGATTTAAATCAGCTGGTGATGTTTTCTATCTCTGTGTTTTATTTCATTTCATTACATTTCTTCTGGCACGCATCATAAATATGGCATAGGATTTACCCTTGTTAGGTACCCTATGTCTCTACTCTCCCTGCCTTTAATGTTTTTCTGCTATATGTGTATCTGAGGTTTGATTTCAATTGATTTAACCAGTGTAGTGGTCCCATATGCTGCTAGCTGATGTATGAATTAATGAATCAATTCTTAGATGTTCTTGTTAGGATTTAATTGAATGAATTGGAAACACTGGGAGGTCTAGAACTTGTCCCTATCTCACTAGGATCCTTTTAAATTAATTAAGCCTATCTAAGTTCCCTTGAGCTGGAGGCCGAAGCATTGAGAGTTCAAAGTCTCTCTCTGATCTCAGGTTTTCAACTTTGTGTTCTAAATCTTTAATGTTTCCTTGCTCTCACCTTCCCTCTTGCCTATCCTACCACACTATCATCTTTAAGATCCAATGCTTTAGATGACTAGCCCAATTGAAAGCCTGCATATTGATTAGCAAGAAAATCCTTTCCTAACTCCATTGCCCAATGGTCTTGAATGTTCCTTGGAATTATCTCTCCTTTTCCTAAATCCTCTTTTCTCATCCTTGTCTTATATTGAACCCTTCTTTCCTGATTCCCAACAACCAAACATACAGTCAGACAGAACAAACTTCGGAGCCTTATAACTAGCCTAAAATCTTAATTTTGAAAGGCAAAAGACATAAAACCTTTGCTTATATGGGAATATCCTCTCCGGACCCGGGGGCTAGATCCTAAGGTTTGAAAGTGGTTAGATGTTGTCTCATCTTTTGGTATTGCCAACCTTGCCAAAACATGGGAACCCAACACCATGTCATTTATTTGATGATGTAAAAGGGTCCATACATGGGAAATCTGTTGTGGGAATTGATAACAAGAGAGATTGACTATGAATGTTTCAACTCAATGTACTGGCCACGTTTTAGTGAAGATTTAAAAAGAGGACTCGACTCTTCTGTGGCATTCACAAAATTATATCACACATAAAAGGAAATGTAATATCAATCAACTCTTTGAACTTCATGATGAATCAAGCATATTGCATTCTGAGTGTAGAAAGTAGTGTTTCCATCTTAAATGACTATTAGACAGAAGCAACCTATGATTTTTTCCTGCATTAAGAAAAGAAAAAGCAAAGAGATGGCGACTTTGACAATGCAGACCTAGGAAACCACTTCCATTATCAGTTGAGATCCAATGCATATTTAGGTCAAAAAAAGACTTTATTTATGTTGATGAAGTTCAAGATCTGACAATGGCCCCAATTACTTTGATCAAATATGTGTGTTCTAATTTTCATGAGGGCTATTTCTTTGCTAGTGACACAACCCAAACAATTGCAAGAGGGGTTAATTTCCAATCCGAAGATATCAAAAAAGTGTTCTACAAGGGATTTTTGGAAGAATATTGCATCAATATGCCTGATTTATTTCATCTAAGCCAAATTTTCCAGACTCATAGTGGGATAACTAAACTAGCACAGAGTGTTGGGGAGTTGCTGTATCATTTCTTTCGTTCAACTATAAACGGGATGAACGCAGACACTAAGTCTATGATGAAAATTGTGAATACTCTTCCTTCGCTGGATATAATTAGACCCTTTATATTGAGGGGATATTATTTTCAAGGACTTCCGAGGGTCGAAGAAAAGGTTGCTGACACTGCAGGACTGAAAGGTGACATGGTAGACTAGGATGATGAAGATGGTGTAAGTAATGAAGATGGAGATGTCAATAAGGATGATAATAGGGAGAAAGAGGCTGATGAAATTGAAGAGGAGGATAAATTTGACAAGGGAATTTAAGAAAAAAAGATGTTGATGTTATCTTAATAGGAGAAGGTAGAAGGCTTCATAGCGTGATAGGGTACAAAAATTGTGCTAGAACATTCTCTAGACATATTTGGGACCTGGGAATACAGGGATGGATTGCTTGAGGACAAGCAACTTTTGGTGGGTAGGACTATAATGTCCTTGATTTTGAATGCAAAAGTTACTAAGGAATTTGCCCATTTTTTATAAAAGAGGGAAAATATTATTTTATTAGGAAATGGTGGAAAAATATTATTTTATTTGGAAAGGACGGTAAATATTATTTTATTAAAAATGGTGGAAAAAGTCACTTAGTGGAGAATGGCCCCCACAAATATAATAATATTAAAAATTGGAAAATATAGAAGCTTGGGAGGCTCAAATGGAAATTATAAAAGGAGGATGGGCTCATTTTTCTAATCATTCTATTACATCATATTTCATTGTCATTGGCGAGAGACTCAAGTGAGCTTCTACCTTGAGGCTTTCAAGCGACTCCTCTCTCTAGTTTCGGTGGATCACTTGCCACCCTAGCTAGATCTCTTCTTCTTTGATGGACACTATTTTCCACCCTAGTTGGATTGGTTTGCTTGTTTATTTTCTGAAGATCTAATCACAATTGTTTGCAGGAAGCTACAACATTATAATTTAATTTGGTTGCAGGGTTACATAGTCTCCAAGCGCCAAGATCATTTTCTTTGCAAGGAGGCTGAGTACTAAGACTTAAAAGATTGAGTTCCTAAGGAAATTTAAGGCATGTGAAAATTTCATCTATAACAACAACTGTAAATTATTTTTCTAATTGTTAATTTATTTGTTGTTTTCTACAACAAATACCAAAATATTCACACTGCGATTTTCACAAATAAACTGCGGAAGAATAATAGCATTGGAAACTGAGAAAATACTAGCACATACACACATAAAATGACACCGTTATTTTTGTACAATTGTCCCCAAAAAATCCAACTTTGGAAAACTGGTGCAACAGTGAGGGTTTTTATTATTATGTAGGAGTGAAAATATGAGTACAATCTATGGATGCCCAACTAGCAATCCAAACAACAAGAAAATTGGGCAAAATTATTTTAAGGAAATTACCCTTCTTCCACAAGCAACCCAAACACAACTTCCTTCAGAAAACTCATCCTCTTGGACCCTCTGGCTCAGCCTCTCCACTGCTCTACGCAGACCCTATGACGTCAAGCACCTGAACTGTCTCAGATGAAGTCATTTTTCCTGTCTCTGCTGAGGAAATTGTCTCTCCGACACTTTGGACCCTCTGCCTGAACTCTCGAACTGAGAATGAATTTCTCTCTAGCTAAATTGAACTTCCCTCTGAAGCTGACTGCGCAGTCCTTTGCGCTTCCCTGACTAGGAATAACTCATGTTGAGAAATTAGGGCTTTTATTAAAATTTATCTTCTTGATAATTACTTGTGATTTCGTTATGCTTCTTTCACTTAGATCTTATCCTCTTTACGTTATTATGTTCTTCATCAATTTAATTATCAAATGCACAAGAGACACAAAATTTAGGATAGCAAGCTAGGGCCAAAACCTCTCCCCGTTGGAGAGAAAAACCTGATAGTAATTCTTCTGATAGATCTTCAATTGACGAGTACCATAACCATGACACAGACCCTTGACACCAGTATGCCTCCAAGATCCTTGTCACTGCTCTTCTAGGGTCCTTATGTTGATCTTCTTTTCTGCATCATACTGCACTAGTACTAGGGAGACTCGGTCCCTACTCTAGCAGCCCTAACTGATGTGCTTCCCTTCGTTCCTTCTATGATCTGAACTTGGTCTCCAATAGACTCTTCCTCGGCCTTCTTCTTGCACCCAAGATACACAAGACTGTGATCTCTTATTTGTTGTAGTAAATCTTCTTTACGCAATATATATTATGAGATATAGACCCAAGACTAAGGCTTGTATAGCCTCACTTAGCTGCTGCGATTATCCTTGAGATGAGCGAGGTATAGAACATATTCAACACCGAGATGACTAACCTCCTTTCTTCGTTGAGTAGCCTTCTCCTTACGCACTACTGCAGATCTGAGCCTTGTTGAGATGATCTTCGGCCTTCTTGTAGAATGCAGAGATATTATAACCCAAGACAAAACCTTAGATCACCCCTCCTTCACATCCTTTTAAGGCCTCCTTCCTTCGTTGTCTGATCTCCCAATTTAGCATCAATAGAAGACCCTTTTACTTGCACTTTTATCACATACCCAATCCGAATTCCTTATCTTTAAATGAGACTTCAATTCACTCTTTATATCGTGTCTGTCTCTGCTCTAGGTCGACATGATCTCATATGGGAATAATCCTCACCAAGGGGTATATTCAACATACTTGAGCCGACTTTGTGGAGCATATTGACAAGGTCTTGGATCATACAACTACATCAACAAATTGTCCTTTACAAGTGTAACATCACTTCATATACCTGACTCTAAATTATATTTATGACAAGACGACAAATCCCTAAAGACATCAAGAAAAAGTCTTTGACCTATAATAAAAACTTCTTGCTCATGAAACCCATGAGGCAAGTATTACAAAATGCATTTTATTATCCTTGTCTCTTCATTACATAAATTCATAATTACAAGTCATTATGAAGACCGAACCTAGTTACAATTTTCAACACTCCCTCTTAACTAGGAAGGTATTCATAATGGTACATGGTCACTCTCAATCTAAAGAATCTCATAATGATGAATAGACACCTACATCATTGTCTCTCTTGGATCATATCCCACCCGGGTTCATTCAAGATATGTCCAAGACTATTCTTATCTTGGATTCCGAGTCCTTAAAGAATATCAGTCCTTCCACGACTACTCTTATCTTGGATGCCCTAATACATCCTCAACAGTATCAGATGCCAGATGATTACCCAATCCTCCATACTGTCTTCCCAAGTGAAGACCAGAATGTCATGTTTATCTCTCCCTCTCAACTAGGGAGGACATATTCCACAAAGGAATGTACTCACTTGTACCTAAGCTCCCCCTCGGCTTAGGAATTACCAAGTTTCTTCCAAGTAAATAGGGTCTCCATCTTTCCACTTCCATCAAAGCCCATATCTTCCTAGGATATTTTGAATAAGTCTTTCTGGATTCCTGGATGTTTGGCTTCCGATCTTACTTCATGCTGAGCTGTACTTCTCACGATCTCTTCCCTTTTGTTTCTCCACACAAATTTATTTCATTAGCAGGAACTTCCATTGTGCAGTTCCTTGATCATGTATAATCACCCCATATTCCATATGAGGACATATTATGTTGATTTCATCTAGTGTAGATCATGCCTTTCGGAAACCTGTGCATCGGAAGAGTTTCTGCTTTCTATTTTGATCATACTTCTAAAGATAGAAGTATACTACCTGCAACCATATGACATGACTTCACAGCATCCAGTGTCAGCATATATATACATGTACCTCATCTCCTTCCTTTTGAGGGAACCTAAAATAGTTTTACTTAGAATGAAAAGTTTCATTATCTTGACCTCGTTTCATCAATATGTCATCATATCCTAATCCCAGAATTTAAGTTAGGATTCTTGATGACACCTCTTTGGCTTCTTTCTAACCAAGTTGAATCCAAAGAGGACTCCATTAGAAAATGTCAACACCTGTTCACATATTGATTGTTGAATGATGACCCTTGATCTAGATGAGTGCATTCCAAATATTTTTCTTCATGAGGTTCCTGAGCTACTATTTACAGCGCTTTTGTTTTCTACTTCATTTAATTTTAGACATCCCACTGGCATAAGTGCTCCTCCTTTAATGATTCCATCATGATGCCAATTCTAAAGTGATGTATCTATCTAATATACAATGCTTCCTAACATACTATTTTACAACCGACAGATACCTCTGAAAGAGCAAGATGATTTGAATCGTAGTAGAGATCTCACTTCTTCTTTCTTAAGTTTCTTTGAATTAGGTTCTTCCATTTCTCCGACGACATGGGCTTCTTCCTTTTTCCTCTTGTCCATTTGAAATTTGTGACAATCCTTTTTATAGTGCCCAAGTTCATTACATCCATAAAATCTTATCTTGTCCATATTCCTCTTTCTATTATGAGGACCAAATTTACCAAATCTTCCCTTCCTCGTTGACATGGCATCATAGGCTTGATTTTCTTCATTTGATCTTGTATCAATTTTAGCTTTTAATCTGGTATCTTCTATCTTACATAGAGACCATAGATCCTAGAATAGTGTTTCTTCTTTCTTCCCATTGATACTTGAAGTGAAGTTTCCCCATCCCTCTGGTAGAGCATTTAGTACCAATGTAGTCATTTCTCTATCAGACATTACGTCTCCCATTTCCTGTAGTTGATCTCGTATTTCATAAATCTTCATAAAATATGAAGTGATTCCTTCCTCTCTTGACAACTTCAACTTGTATAGTTCTTGTCTCAGAGATATTACTTCCCCTGCAGTACTCACCGAGAGTAGCTCCACCAATTTGTCATATATTTCTTTTGAAGATTATAGTTTTGATACATAGGGAACGAGAGAGTCTTTTATGGATTCTATAAGAATCCTCTAGGCTCTTATGTCTCCCTTCATGTATTTGGCATGTGCTTGAGTGTCTTCTTTTGAAGGTTTAGTTGCTGACCCTTTGATATAGTCCATGATTTCATTCTCAATAAGATTTAGATCTATCATTTTCTTCCATGCAAGAAAGTTTGAAAACCCAACCAATTTGTTGCTTTCTTTGCAAAAAGAGATTTTGACAGATTCAAATGAAGTCATAAATATACCTACTTGAATAGATGCTTTCTTCCTCTACTGGCTTCTTCCTTGTTGATGATGTAGATAGTAGCAGGAGCTCCCTCTTAGATAGAATTCTTCAAGAGTGGTGTAAAGCGATAGATCACCTTGGATCCTTGATGACGATGATGATCAAGGATGGCTTCAACAAAATGATGATTTCATAAAGTCTCCAACAATGTTGATTTGGCTTCAACACCAAATATCTTTTGAAGATAACGATCACCTTCTTGGTCTTGCTTTTCCTCTAGAAAGGACTTTGATGTATAAGTCCTTTGAGTAAGGTCTTTAGTTTTCTTGAGATGGTTTACCAACTTCCTTGTAGACTACTTCTTAAAAGATGATCTTCCTTCTTAGATCTAGGGTTTGACTCTTCTTCGTAGATCCTTCTTTAATGTAGATCCTTTCCTTTGTTTTGATGTCTTCTAGAAAAATTGATCCTTGTTGTCTCTTTTGAAGCTTGAACCTTGTGCCTTCCTGCTAAATTGCACTTTCTTATCTTCAACACCTTAGCTCTGAAACCATGTTGAGAAATTAGGGCTTTTATTAAAATTTCTCTTCTTGATAATTACTTGTGATTTCGTTATGCTTCTTTCACTTAGATCTTATCCTCATTACGTTATTATGTTCTTCATCATGTCAATTATCAAATGCACAAGAGACACAAAATTTAGGCTAGCAAAGCCAGGGCCAAAACCTCTCCCTCTTGGAGAGGAAAACCCGATAGTAATTCTTCTCATAGATCTTCAATTGATGAGTACCATAACCATGATACAGACCCTTGACACCAGTATACATCTAAGATCCTTCTCATTGCTCTTCTAGGCTCCTTATGTTGATCTTCTTTTCTGCATTGTACTGCACCATTCTAGAGAGACTCGGTCCCTAGTCTAGTAGCCTATTGAGGCCTCATAAAACCATGGCAACAACAAAGGGGGATAACCACCCGGTCCAGACCTTAAAGAAACTCCTTTTCTATTTGGGGTAGTGGCTCCAACTGGGTGTGATGGGACCAGTTTCCCAGTTTTGGTTTTTGGATGATAACTTGTTGGGTTTCTACCAAAACATTTTGAAATGATGAATTACTACAAACTAACACAAATTTAACTCTAAATGCAAGACTTTGAATTAAATTTAATCTAACCCGGGATATAATGTCTCAATGTGATCTAGAAAGATATCTATTGAATTTGTCATGAAATCAATTCATATTTAACAGAATTATTACCATGTAAAATGATTCTCTCGAAAAATTAATTAATCAAAAGAAAATGAAACATATATCGCATTATCTGATGACCATATATAAAATAAATAATTTCTGTCTTTATATTGTACATTAGTGCAACAGATATTTCAGACATAAACAATTAATTTCATACATGATTCATGAAAGTTGTGTTCATCACTAATTTTCAGAAACATAAATAACATACATGATATTAGTACCAGTTGTGTATTACTCTGTCTATCATATCATTGATAATAGGTCGTATCCAATCCTTCAATCAAAGAGTTGTTCAAAGAAAACAAAATTGCACCAGGCATTGATCAACAAAATGATGTTTATAACTGAATATAACCGTGTTCCATTATTTCATCAAGGCATTCACAAACTTACTTACAATTAAGCATTCTTTGCAAATGTTCTTAATAAAATTGTGGACCCTTCTCTAAATGCATGAGAAGGGTTTAAATACTAAAATTAAATACAAACTAAATTAAATATTTTACAAAAATGTAGAGGAGGTTTCAAACAACCTTCCTCTAACTTAAACAATAATCTAGGAATTAAAAACTAAAAATCCTAATTTTAAGGCTTTTGCATCTTTTGCGGAGTATGGTCACGTAATTTGCAGATATCTAGCATTGTCTTGAGTTGAGGTGGCCAAGATATTCGTGACCAGATTTGATTCTTGAAGATGGAATTTGAAATTGTTGACTGAGACTTTTTAGCTGATTCTATGAGAAGTAGAAGAATATGTTGCTGATGGTAAGGTTTGATCAGAAAATTCCAAGAATTTTTCTTGATCAAACTTATTAAATTTTCTAATTACTTCTTCTTGTTGTTCTTCTCTCTGTGTCCATTTCAATTCTGTCTCTTTTGTCAATGAAAACACATCAAACGTGTTTTCTTCAATAAGTCCTGTTTTGAACAATTGGTCACATAAAAGCTGTATGACCTCATTTGATTTGATGAATGTCTTAATCGCTGCTTTTTCTGCTTGGGCAATCTGTGTTTTCCATTCTGTAAATAATAATTCTCGATGAAGCTTATCTATCTGAGGTAGATTACATTGTTTTCCCATATTTGAATCTTGCTATTGCATATGTTCTTCAATTTGTTTTTGAAGTTTCTCACATTCAATTGTTTGAAAGGAAATTTGTTGAATCATTATTTTATTGGAATCAAAGTAAGAATCAATCATAGCAACTTGATGACAAAATTCCTTTTGTTGCTCTTTAATCATTGTATTTATCTCAAGTGCTTCTTGAATGAACTTTCCTAAGAAGGATAAACACCTAACCTGTGAAAGGGGACACTCTTTCTAGCCTAATAAAACACCTCCATGTGTGAACAAAGATAAAATCAAGTTGATTTAGTCCACTTTGACTAAGTCAACAACGCAGTTGTGGAGGAGGAGGAATCCAAGGAAGGATAACGCAGTTTTGGAGGGAGATGTATCTTTAGATAGAGATGACCTAATTGAGTGGGACCAAGGGAAAAAAACTCATGTTTTATATAAGGAAGAGGATGGCAACATTATTCTTCATGTCTTATATTTTTATTATTGTCTGCTCAAACTTGTTGTCGCTTTGCTACTTAGCAGAGCTGTAGTGT